>BMAU01017665.1:0-600000 GCA_019973935.1 Trichonephila clavipes | reverse complement strand
GGCAGAACATTACTTAAAAACTAAATGTATTATAAATTATTAAAGATTTTCTTGTTATTTAAATTGTGTTTTCCTTATAAGAGAAAATGAATTACAAAATTATATACTTATTATCAAAATATTCGTAATTTAATGTATAAGAGCTACTGATTTCTTATTTATTCTATTAATTTAAATGTAGAACAGATAAGAGAAATATGAAGTAGAACATAAAAAATTTGTAAATGTAGAAAAAAAAAATGTTAGTACTCATAGGACTAATTTCAGACTAAATGTTTCTTTTTAAATAATTCATTATAATCTTATATATCATTTAATCATTTTTTTAAAAATGAGTATATTGGTGTGACATAAACATTTTAAGTTTAAAATTTCAGATGAAATTGCATTAAAATCATTTTTAAAAAAGTAAATATTGTGTATTATAAAGAATATCAGATGTAATTACCCAGATTTTACAGTACAATATTTGATAATTTTTTAGGAAGTTAAAATCTTCTCAAATAGAAGACAAATTAAAATAAAAGCCAAATTTTTTTTTTAAATAAAAAGTGCAAATTATGGGCTATTATAAGGGAAGCAACTGTACGATGTATGTGCAGTAGTGTTAATAAAATAGCTTTGAACTGTAGCTTATTGATCAAGATTTTAATTTATGAATAAATGGAAATAATTGCTCATAAAATATATTTGTCTTAATTTGCTCTTTTAAAAAGTGCTAAATTATATTAATTATATTATTTTAAATAACTTTTACAGCTTCAAAAGGCATTAACTTTATTTCAGGTTTTAAATGTGAACTCCAAGCAGTTTCAATCAACTCCATATTCATTTTTGTGTGCCTTAGTAGAAGGTTACTTCTCAGATCTTACCATCTGTGCAAACAATGGGAAAGAGGTAGCTCATAACCTCCTTATATATATATTTTTTTTTCATGATTGGTATAAGTATTTTATGAAAAAGTAAAGTAAAAAATATATTCTTTTGAAATAAAGAAACCATGCATCATCAAAAATTGAGTGAAATATTCTGCTTGCAGAGAAATTAATATTTCAAAAAGGCATGGTACACTAGGAAGACATTTTCCAGAAAGACTGATGTAAGTAATAAATAAAATGTGTTCACAATGCGTCAGTTGCAATTATGTTAGGAAGCTGGTCCAAATGGGTTATGTATATATATAATCTATAAATATATACAAATAGCTATAAAACATAAGTATAACTAGTCAAGATAGTAGGAAATATTAGCCTTGGTAGTACAATAACAAACTCCTGGCCTTAGGAACCAAGATTGCTGGTTTAAACAAGTTTTAGGGCTAACCAACCTTCACCTGTAATTTGCCTATATTACTGAGTCAAAAGGAAAGGAAAGAATAATATTAGGAGAAATTCAAATATTACAAATAAAATACACTATACTATTAAAATATAACGATAACATTATAGCGCATTGAACTTCTAATCCAAAGGTCATGGGTTCGAATCCCACCTGGATGACCTAATTTCTGAGAATGTGATTTCTTTTAAATATATTATTTTATTGTAATAATTAAATTTAATTAAGGAATAAATAGTAACAAACAAAATTAATAGTCCAACACTATACGTTAAAAAGAAATGGGAAATTGCAAGGAAAATCGCTTTCTATTTTGCCACTTAATATTGTGATTCTGTCACATGTATATATATATTTATATTAATTGTAATTATTTAATAAAAGTAACTAAAATAATTTTTTTCTTTCTTGACCTAAGTAAGAGTTGACTTTGAAAAAAAAAATTTATATTGCTTATTTTATTATTTTTGTATCCTCTATTTGTTTGGTAGTCAAAATTAATGAGCAATGTTGAAAAGTTTATGTTTGTGACACCTGCAATAACATTGCCTTCTATAAAGTAACTCCACTATTTCTATAGAAATATTCAAAATTTAAATTTCAACATTATTGATGTATTATACAATCTGTGGAAAGTATTGTGAATGAAATGTGAACCAGACCCCATAGTCTGTTTCCTTGGTTGCTAAACTGTGAATTAAATGAACCGTGCAAGTTATAGTATTAATATAAATTTAGCACTAATATAAGTTCCAATGTTGATATGAATTTTCTGTGCAATTTCAGTTTGGGATGAATTAATAATACCTTTACTTATTGAATTTTCTTGACATGTTAATGTAAAATAATGAAAATTTGATAAACATAAAGAAAATTAAGTTTGTTGTTTTATCAGCTAATTTTCTATCAGTTGCTCATATCTTTCTATTAAATAAAAAATGCTTATATCTTTTCAGTTAAAATATTACCTGGTTTTTTTTTCTTTTGCAAGTAAAATTTCTTTTTATCATTAAATCTTCCTTCCTAATCAATTAGTCTTACTTCAAAAATGCACTGGTAATCTATTTCTGCAGTTGAAATTTAATCATTTGTAACTGTATGAAAATTAATCAATGAGTGAAATTTCTTAATTATTTAATATTTTTTTAATGGCATAATCTCTAAATATCAATCCAAAGGTAGTTAATTCCATGTTCTTCTGTAGGTTATTTATTGAAAAATAATTTTTTTAACCTGTTTAACATTTTACTCTTATCTTAATGTATTGGTAAACATTTTGTATTAGAGTAGACTTTAGTTATTCTCAAATTTTTTTATGTGGGTTTTGATTGCTATTAAAGTTATCATTTTCTTGATGAAATGTGCATATTAATAATTGCTAAGCATTTATAAATCAATTGTAGATTTCTGATTTTTTTTTTTTTTTTTTTTTTTTGCCTTGTATCCATTTTCAATCTATACTATGTAATATTGGGTTGAGTAAAAAGCAATTTCTTATTTATAACGGGGCAGTAGGGGATTTTCTGAAATACTTGAAGAACTTGCAGTAGTAGTTGTTACATCATTAATAGTTGACAGTTAAAGCTTCATTGTAAAGAACAAATTGAGTGATTTTGTTGAGTTGTAGAGATTTGACAACATATTGAACATGGAAGACCAAACTGTTCATTTCCATCATATTTTACTGTTTTACTTCTGTAAAGGGAAAATTGTGCATCAGGCTTGTGAAAAATTGCATAAAGTTTATGGTGATGATGCTTTACAAGAACATCATTGCCAAAACTTGTTTAAAAAATTCTGTGATTTGGATTTGAAAGATACTCCTCAATCAGCAAGGTCTACCCAGATAGATGACAAAATTTAGCCATTGATCCAGTCGAATCCATGTTATACAACAAGAGAGATGGCAGAGACAATGAAGATCAGTTTAAAAAGTTTTTACGTCCACCAAAAGAAACTGCTCGATATTTTGGTTCCTCGTAAACTCAAAGAAGCTCATTTGACAACATGAATAAATATCTGCAATATGCTTGTGAAAGATGAAGAAAATCTTTTTTTTTAAATGAATAACTGGTTGTGAGGGGATTTTTACATTAATGTGGTGCACAGAACATTTTGGTCCAGAAGTGATTTGCAATCAGTGACTTAAAAAGCAGAACTTCGTCAGCAGAAGGTAATGCTTTCAGTGTGGTAGGATTGGAAGGGTGTAGTGTTTTTTTTTATCTCCAACCAAGAAATGGAACAGTTAATTCTTATATGTACTGTAGGCAATTAGACAGTTTGAACTAAGCTGTCATCTAGAAATGTCAAGAATTTATCAATCGTAAGGGAGTAATGTTCCATCTTGACAATGCAAGACCATGTACATCTTTGGTGATCAAAAATTATTGGAGCTTGGATCTGATGTGTTGCCCCACAACATACTCAATGGACCTTGCACTGTCAGATTTCCTCTTGTTTTGCTCTCTTCAAAATTCCTTGCATTGAACAATGTTAAATTCTAATGAGGCTATTAATCAACTCCTTATTCAGTTTGAAAATAAGGACAAGTCCTTTTATGAATGGAGAATTATGAAGCTCACTGCACAATGGCAAAAAGGTCACCGAACAAAAGGAAACATATATCATTGATTGACCTTTATATTAATGTATGACTTTTTGAAATATATAGGAGGAAGAGAAAAAAAAGTACTTTCAAAATATACATATTTATTTCAAAGTGGTCATTTAAATAGTAAAAAATCTTTTTAAAGAATAAATATTTCTAACTTCTGTTGTAAGATTTTGTAATGGGGTGGGGGCTCAAATTCAGCAATAATCTCTTTAAATATTAATGTTAAGTGAAATCTGATATTTAACATCAATTAGTTGAATTAGTTTTACTGCTTTTTTACTTTCTCATTTGTAGATCTTTTGTTACTATCATATTCACATAATAAAATTTATGAATTATTTTATCAATAAATGTTTGGTTTATATAAATTGGTGATAATGTGTTCTTTATAGTTTAAGGTTCATAAGACAATTTTGAAGCTTGGTAATTCAGCCATTGATTGGGATATATTACCGTGTCCTCTGGCAAATCTACCTGAAGATGTTTTATATACTATTCTGCATTATCTTTATTCGGAATGCTTGCCAGATCCTCTTGATGACGAAACAGCTAAAAGTTGTTTAGCTGTTACTTGTGATTTACCTGGCTTTGAAGAATTTAGAGAAATATGCCAATTGTACCTTAAAAATAATGCTCTCTTAGATCGTAAGTATACAAAAAAATTTTGATTCATTTTGAGTCGTTTTTAATGTCCTAGGCAAAACATGCATTTTGTTAAACCTTAATAAATTTTATTATTTTTTATTAAACTATAACTTAATGTATTTTAAAATTCTTATAAATTTTTTAAGAAAAAATTGTTCATTTTGCTTTCAAAAAAGATTGAGATTTTTTTTCACAGGAAGCTTATTCTGTACTTTAAAAAAGATTGGAAATAAAAGTGTAAAAATATAAAATATATAAATTTTTTATTGGCAACTAAATATGAAGAAAAAAATCTAACCATTCATTAAAATTAATACTGTAATTTAATAAAAAAAATTAGATTTAATTTTCACTTAGTGAAAAGAAATGTTTTTAATGTGTTGTACTGTGGACCACTTATGCCAATTAAAAAGCATCACCAAATGCCATAATTTTTTTCTGCACATCATGAAAACAAAGTTCTGTTTTCATGCATGCTCCTTCTGTATTAATATTCTGCAAAGATTTAGAAAAATAAAATATTGTATTAAAAAACTCTTACATACTAACAACTACATTATTCAGGCAGCCAAAAAAACCAAAATTGTACTCGAATTCATAACAAATGCATCTCCTACATGTAGACTATGCCACATAAGTTCTCATAAGTATGAAACTAAAACTTGTGTTGATCTGCAATGTTTCTTGTTTTGCCATTTTGCTAAACCCA
This sequence comes from Trichonephila clavipes, assembly GCA_019973935.1. Taxonomy (NCBI): domain Eukaryota; kingdom Metazoa; phylum Arthropoda; class Arachnida; order Araneae; family Nephilidae; genus Trichonephila; species Trichonephila clavipes. The sequence goes on along the minus strand of BMAU01017665.1, from coordinate 594,694 downwards.
ATAACGTTTTAAGTACTTATATATTAGAGCACATTTTTGAAAATATTCCTCTAAATTCTCTTCTGTGGAAAGTAAATCCTAAATTTTAATCATTTTTCATGTTATTTTTTTAGCATGCATAATCAAGAATATTGTTATATCCTGTGTTGTAATAATGCTGTGAATGACAATCACAAAAGGTTTGGCTATATCATAAGAATAGCGTGCTGTACCATTACTCTTGGTTATTGAGCTCTTTGTTAGATGAGTCAAGTGAATATCCCATCATCCTGGACATCTGACACATTTTCGTCGGTCAATCAAGGCTTCATTTGAAGTGGGATTCCTGACTGAAAACAATTCTACCCCAATCCATGAAATTCAAAGTTTAATGTGTCTTGTACCATTACAAACACTCCCAGTAAGGTTGAGGGGCAGTTGGCATAATGATCTCTATGACATGAATTCCAGTTTGCTGAGTTGCCTATTGAGATTCTTTATAGTATTGGTGTTCTGATTCCATGTAGGAACATTGATAAGGATGTTGCATTAGGGGTTGTGTGTGTCAATTAAGTAATCAGTTTGTTCTCATTTTTTCATGGCTCATGACAACTGTTACTTTCTTGATATTATCTCAGAATCATGTCAAAGTGAAAGTCACAAATTACACCACATTTTTTGTGACATGAACGTGAGGCAGCACTAGGTAAATATTCAAAAATTTATTTAACTGTAATGAAGAGAAATACTTATATTTTACATTGTCTATTTCTTATTTTAATAAATATGTTTAAAAAAACATAATATATGTAGAATTTTGAGTTTTTTAAAATTTTTGTTGACGAAAGTTATATTTTTTGCTGTTTATTTTTGTGTTAAGAAATATTTTTAAAATTGATGCAAAATTAATGTGTGATAAAGCTGTAAATCTATATAATTGAACTCTATTCTCTAACACTGCATATATTATCACGTGAGTATAATTGTTTCAAAAATGCCCTACTGTGTGGTATGCTGAGTCATAATTGATAGATTGGTTTTTGACACACCACAGCTAAAAGGTTGCTGACCCCTGGTTCATAGGAATGAAGCTATTCGAAGCCAAGCTGCAAAAAAAATTAACTGAAATTACTTACTAGAAGTTAATAACTGATGTACAAAAAGCCAAAATGACCACTAAAAAGGAACCCAGGGCCTATTGGTTGCTGAATAGCTATGATGTGACGTTTGGTGAAAATAAAGGTAAACTCATGTAACCTGTTAAAGAAGGCATCAGTACTATGCAGAGTGGTTCTCAACCACCGGTCCGTGAATAAAATAGTATCAGACCACTCAAAGAGTATTAAATTATTTCCATTTTGATTATTAGGGTGTTTTTCTCTAGTATTTGTTTGATTTTCCATGGAAATCACTTTATATTTCATATAAAATCGCTTTTTATTCATTTTTGGAATAACTGAATTTTATTCTGAAGGAATGTTTAAATTATTAAATTAAAACCATTTAAAATATAAACAACGTCCCAACCTTAACAGCCACAGTTAAATAATCAAACCAGTCCACAGGGATGAAAAGGTTGGGAAGCACTTCTATACAGTATTACGTCGTGGATTCTGAATTATTTTAGTACTTCATGAAGTTCATTCGGCTATTGGTCACAGAGGACCTGATAGAATTCTGAAAGAACTTTCAACCAAATACAAAAACGTTACACTTTATGATATTGAACTGTACATCCATCTTTTGGAACCTTGCCAGAAAAAAACAGAAAAATTATTTTAAAAAAGGCTTTGTTGTGAATGCCAATATATTGGCACCTGTAACCAAGTGGGAAAGATGGTTTCTATCGATTTGAAACTTCTGAAGGAATTTAAAACTAGTATATGCGAAATCAGAATTTACTTTGTGCCCTAAGAACTTGCTTAGAATTAAAGATATTCCTGACCATGAAATTCCTCTTCTGTCAATTGCAATTCCTCATTCCAATGGAAGCGGAAAAGGATTCATCAAATGTAAGTGTAAAACAAAGTACCAAAATAAGAATGGTCTTCGCGTGAAAAATGTATCGAAATGTAATTAATTCAAAATGTCTTTCAAGCCTACCATGTTGCAATAAGTTGGTTAATTTTTAAGTTCTTATTTTTTATTTGAAAATTTTGTTTTCCTTAATAAAAGAAAGACAAATTTTGTTTGGTACAACTTTCTTTTTCCTTTATGTATTTTGATTAATTTTTTAATGGCACTCTCATTATTTCGTCAGAATAACATTTGTATTTTTTAGAAATCTACGTCATTGATATAATAACCTTATCATGAACTTATTTCATACTTTGCCTAAACAGCTTTAGTCATTCTATAGAAGGCCTAGGCAAAGTATGAAATAATTCTCATATTCCATACTTTGCCTAAAAACGTCAGGCATTCCATACTTTGCCGGTAACATACACATATATATCTTCCCTATTCTCAAAATTTTGAAAAATTCATTACTTTTATTTTCTGTCAATTTTTTATTTAATTAATGTTGTAATATTATTGTTCTAAATGCATTTGGGTTATGAAAAGAATAAGAAAAGGAAATTAAAGTCTATAGATTCCAAGTATTGTGCATGAAAAAGCCCCAAAAATGTTTTCTTTAAAAATGAAATTGACGTATCCTAATTTTTTTAAATTAAGCCTTTCACCTTTGATAGACAAACTTTAATATAAACAGAAAACATATGTAATATGATCCAAAAGTTCAGGTACAAGGTGTAGAAAACTTTACCCCAAACAGTTACAACACCGAAGCACATCCACCTTCAAGTTAGTCCCCTTGGATGAGGATACACTTCTGTCAGCATTCGTATAACTTCTGGAAGCCATTTTTCACAACCTTCCATAAGGCCTCCTGTGATGCTACTTTCATTTCCTCTGATGGCACAAAATGATGTTCCTGTAAATATATTTTCATTGATGGGAACAGGCAAATGTCACATGGGGCTAAGTCTGATGAATAGAGGGATGTGAAAGCACATAGCGTAAGTTTTGGTGATAAACTCTTTTACTAATTGAGATCAACGTGCTGGTGCATTGTCAGGCAGAAGATACCAGTCGTCACTCTGCCATAACTGTGGCCGTTTACGTTGAATGGATTCCCTCAAACAATGTCTTCAAGAAGTGTGTAACCCCAATTATTTGTTCAAGTGTTTGGACACTATCTTTTCAAAGCTATTCAGGCACAAACACAACATTTTCTGTGTTCTGGGAAGTTGAAGGTCGTCCGATGCATTTATTGTATTTGATGGATTCTCAGCCCTCTTTAAAACTTCAATGCCATTTGTAAACCTTAGATCTTTCCATGATAGATTCACCTACTTAGATACACCTTACTAAGTATTTCCAAAGTCTACATTGGTGTTTTACCTAAGGGTTGACAGAATTTAATGTTCAATGCTGTTGAAGAAAAGCCATCTTTCTTAGATCACAGAACAAAGCTAACTAGCTTTGGAAGATAACTGTTGCGCATGTGGTTCGGTCACATGACATAGACTAAACCAACCTGGCTAGGTAGGGGAGGGTTGGAAAAATCCATTTCAAGTGGTTTAACTTAAGGTACTTACTGTCATCGTCAGCAATGGCCACAGTCCCCGAATTTTCGGATTTTGCTGCTTACTTTTCATTTCTATTATTATTATTATTTTACTAAAAAGAACATTTTTTTTAAATTAGATTTCGGATCAAATTTGAATATATAATATGTAGGACATAAGTTAAAACCGAAGCGTCACTAATGGCTCACATGTTACAGTATATTATGATAGTTTTTTTTAACTATTCAATTGTTACAAATCTTTAATTACCCTATTACATTTTTTAGAAATTCTAACATTAGTAGAAGAAATACATTCAAGTGGCGATCGCATTATTGACTTCTTCAGTGGAAAAAGTGATGCTTTATCTTGTTCTTCAACATCTAGTGATTCTGATGATGATGTAAATTTCGCTAATGATCCTTCCATATTACGTTATATTATAATACAAGCCCTTAAAGAAAGTGCTATTGGTAAGTTATTCAGTTAATTTTGAAATTTACTCGTTTATGCATATGAATTGTAGATATTCATGCAGATACCTTCCTTACTATTGATTTGTCATTTTCTTTCATTATTCTTACAATTTTCTCATTATATATTATACTTCTCAGAAATTTATGTAATCAAACTATAACTATAAAAATATTATTTTTATATAAATTAATCTAGTTTATTTAAATTAACAAAATAGTAAATTTAAATATTCAATATAATTAATACTTTTTGCTGTTAATATAATTTTTGCCCTCTCAAGTTTTGTGATATTAACAACAATTACAAATGAAAAAATATAACTTTTTGTTGATAAGAATTCCATGTAGTATATTTTTGTTCACACAAAATATATTTCTATAAATTTTAATACAAGTATTAAATTTTATATGAATTAGAGTTGGTAAGTAAGGTTTGTGTAGTCTAAAATAACCAAAAAAGTCTTTTAAACTGAAATTAAGTTAGTTTATAATTTTTTTTAATGCAAAGATGTAATTTTCTTAACTTGTTTATGTATTTAAAATAAACATTAATTGGTACTTGCTTATTAGCCTGTTGGTCATCTTTTCTAAATCAAAAACCACCGCCAATTGCCATAATATTCATTAGCCAATCTAAGTACAATAACCTTGTTTATCAGTTGGTGAATCTTGGCACCAATTCTTTAAAATCTTCATCAATTTACTGGTCCAGTCCAGTACATAAGTACTCATTAATTATTATATGTTATAAGTTGTATAAATTTTTGTTACCAGAAAATTCTTTTAAAGATTTATACATCATTCATGAACTATTAAAAAGGATGATTTTTTTTTACATTTGAAATTTAGCAACTTGTATGTGTGTATATATGTGTACGTGAGCTTTTATAATGAATGGATTTATCCAAAATTAAAAATATGTATTATAAATTCCATGTTGTCTTTCAGTTGGAGCAAAAATTCTAGTTTTATGTGACATTTTTTCAAAAAGAAAAAATGAATTGTGTCGTGCTGAACGGCATGAGCTAATTGAATACCTCAAATCTAGGTACATGTAAATTCTTTAAAAATATCCTTTTTTCCCCCATGTAGAGTAGTGTCTATTTTGGAGCAATAGAACACTATGGTCATATTAAAAGATTTAATGCATGCTTATTTTAATTTAGTTGTGAAAAAATGCTAGTTTATTCATCTTAGTTTTCTTTCACCTGTTACTGCACTGAAGAAGTGTACAGTAGTTTTTCACCTAATACTGCACTTTTGTGATTTATTTCATTAGTCTTGACATTTAGTTTAGTGAAATATTTATACATCATACATTTAAGGAAAATTAATTGGTTTCAATCAAATATTTTCTTTTTATATTAAAAAGTTCACAAAATTTTATTGGATTATAAATTAGTCTTTTTTTTTTAAATTATGTGCACTACTTTAAATATTTTTTATTCCAGATCACTTGTATATGGTATTTTTTTAGTTTAAATTGTCTTAAGTACAATTCAAATGGAAAAAAATTAAGGATTTCGTTGCTGCAATATGGTTAAAAATTAATTTTGTTTCCATTTGAAAAGTTGGCATGTATAAGCATTTTATGGATGAAATATTATTAAAATTATTTATTTTTTAAAAAATTGTCTTGGCTCATACTTGTATTTTTTTATAAGTTATTATTTTTTTAAATATACATTGTTTCAATGTTTTATAATTTTGTTTGCAGGTTACCTGATTTTATGAAACAGTTGCATAGGTTTTTAGAAGTCATTGAAATATCTTTTGGGAATTTAACATCTGTTCAACGAATGGATATTGCATCGTATTTTGTTTCCGATGTATGTGAATTATGTCTTGATAATATAGTGTCTTTAAAAAAAATTTCTACATTTATCTCATTTTTCTCCTCATGTAAAAATTTTCATTCTGTCTATTCACATGTGATTAAATTTCTTTTGTTCAAAATAAAATGCAAGAAGATTTTTTTTAAAACTATTATTCATCAAATTATGAAAATTTGTAAAAATTAATAACTGTTTTATGCTTATAATCAGCAGTTATTTTAAAAAAAATTAAACTTGTATATGTAATTAGCATTTTGATTTATAACAGAATATTTTTAGGTCTAAAATGTTCTTCAGGATAAGTTATAAAATAATGATAATAATTATTTGTATTTTATCATTATCTTTATTTTACATTTATCAACTTAGAAGAAAAATAATAAGTATAAGTAAACTTTAAAACTTTCCTTTTTCCCAATTTTTTTTAAAAAAAGGATTAGTTTCAATTACATTTATTTAAGATTCTTTATGAATGCTAAGGCAAGGAGGTCTATTGTGTGTAAAATCTTTTATGAAACATTTTAACCATGTTCAAATGATAATAATTCTAGATATTTATTAACCATTTTACTTTGTAATGCTCTTAATGTATGTAATTTTTTTCTCTATGCTATGAAAATGTAAAGTAAAAATATAACTTTAATTTCTTTTTCTTTGCTTTATTACTGAATCATTCGATATAATTCATTAAATATGTTAAAGAGTTGAATTGTGAAAATTATTATTTTTTGTATTAAAGAATCTATTATAAACTGTAAATGAAGTGGTGTTTAACTGCATTTTTTTGTATAATTTTTAACTATTTCTTTCAGATTGAACATGTCTTGGATGTTAAAATTGTGCTTATCACAGAAATTAAGACAGCCTTGGAACAAATAATTAATGCCTCTAGTTCTAAAAAAGATAAAAATTATGCTAATTTTGGAGACAAATGGAAACATAATGTTGGTCAAGCATTAGGAAAATCCTTAAAAAATGTAAAAGAAAAATGCTTGCATTTTATTTATTCTTATTAGATTTTAATAATATTTTGTGTGGATGATGCAGATTTATTGCTTTAAAGCCTTTTATTAGGTTATATTTCAGATATTAAAATAGTTTTGTATGGTATATGTTTAGTGTTATTCAATTTGAAAAATAAATTTTTATTATTTCAATTTCAGTATTTGGATAATTTTAATAGAATTGAAGATTAATTTTCAATGTAATCAGTATGAAATGTGTGTATATATTCATTCAAAAATAAAATATTTTTCAAATAAAATTAAAAGTTAGTGTTTAGTTTTTAAGTTTTGATCTTTAAGTACACTGAATTTTTATAAATATTTGAAAATTGTAGCATATAAAAATTATTTTCTTTAGGCTCTACATATGAGGGAGTTAATGAAATTAAGAAGTTTTCATGAAAGAGTCTTAGGCAGTTTCATGAATCTTATGCACAAAAAGTAAGTTATGCTATAATGATTTTTTTAAAATGTCTTAATTTTAATTTAGTCTGTTGAAGAAGCATTGAAATCAATCACAAACTATTTTTACCTCTTCGAATAAATTTTGTTTCAGTGGAAATTTCCTGCAATGCAAAGTTAATAAGGTATATGCAATTAGAATGTTTTATTGTAACTGAACAGGATGACCCTAAAATATGTATAATTAATTTCTATTCATGTTTTAGTGATATATATGATAAAAATGAAAGGAAACACAAAGACAGGTTATCAACAAATTTTTTTTTTCTCTTTGTTTAATTTCAGTACACAATCTTTTCTGTATATCTGAATTTTTGTACCGTATTTTCTTAAAGCCTTTTTTTTTCGAGTAAAAAAAAATGTTGTATAATCCACAGCAGTTTTTATGGAAAATAATTCAAAACATAAACTGCCGATAATGAGTGTCACATAAAATAAAAAATACACAACATAATTAAAAATAGAAGTAAGAAATTGTACAGAAAACAAAATTTATAAAGAAACACATCTATTTAAATATGTGCAATAATATTTTTTTACGATAATCTCAATAACAATAATAAAACAAGAAAATTCTTTGGTTAAGCAAAACATTGAACATGGGGAAAAATCTTTTTTTTTTATTTAAGTAAGTTAACAGCAAAAAAAATTAAGATTCCCCTTCTTACACCCATATACACTTTCAAAATAAAAATATTATGTTGAATGATGATTAAATTTATTAACAATAACTAAAGAAAGCCTCCAAAATGTGATTCATCGGATTCGGAAATGAACAAATTCATTAAATCTTCGCTTAAAATATCAGAGTCACTAGATAGTAATGAGTCTTCACCGTCAGAGTCATTTCCGACAATAATACTGCATTTTTGAAGTACGTTTTTGGTTTCTGAGACGTCATTCCACACTTTCAGGACCCAGTTGGAGACATTTTCATGCGATGCCTGCTTCAATTTTCCCATTTTCATATAATTCTTTTCCCCATTGGACATCCATTGTTCCCATAACTTTCTAACTTTGGATTTAAAAGATCTATTAATACTTACATCTAAAGGCTGTAATTTTTTTGTAATTCCTCCAGATATTATAGCAATTTTTGCAGATGTGGACTTCAGAACATTTTTTACATTTTCACTCGGATGTGTTTTCATGGAGTTCATAATTAGAAACACCTTAGGATGAAAAAAAAGAATTTTTTCGTTTTTGCAAGATATTCCGCAACCATGACATCATGATTTGCTCATTTATCCAGCTGTTTTCATTCGCACGAAATTTCCACACCTTTAGGAAAGTTTTCTTTTGGGAGCGTTTTTCCTTAAAAAATTAGCATCGGTGTCAATTTCAAACCATTTGCAGCACAGCATAAAACTACAGTAAATGACATTCTTTCATTTCCTGTAGTATTTATAGGAATACTATTTGTTCCTAGAAAATCGATGGTCCTGGTAGGTGGTATATCAAACGATAATGGAACTTCTTCCATATTAAAAATCATATCCCCTGTAAAATTATTTTCAACAATAATTTGCTTGCAAAATGTCAAGAAGTCATCAGATTTTTAATCCCAGTCATCAGGTAATTTCTGTCCAACCGTTGAACGACTACGAACGACTAAATTGTTTCTCTTCATAAACGGGTGACACCATGTGGGCCCACAAGAGAAGTTAATAATATTAGTTGAGCTTTTATTCTGATGTTAACTGTTGAGACTTCTTTCCCATTGTCTCTTTCTTTTAAAATCCATTTATTTATTTCTTCCTGTAATTCTGGCCGGTGAGGTTTTCCACGACGATCCGCCCTTTTACGTTGATCACAATTTTCAAAGTTGGTCTTGTTTTTTTCCACAAACGAATATTCGATTCATCAACATTGAAAAACCTTGCAGCTTCCGAATTTCTGACTTTGGTAGCCTTTTCTATAGCTTTTAACTTGAAGTCTGCAGTGTAACTTACACGCTTTTGCTTCAACATGATGAAAACTTTCAAAGGATGAAACAGCTCTAATCAAGACAAAATCGGAAATGACACCAGCCACTAGTAACTGTAATATCTTTCTGAGGAACCGAATTCGTTCTTGAACGTAATTGGAGAAAAACTAGTTATGGCTGAAACACGTCAGCCAAGTCATGAAAGCATCTTCTGTTTATTTTATAAAACATAAATGGCATTTCTTTCAAAACTTTATTGTTAGCTTTTCTGATGGAGAATGTTTTTTCTCGGATATATGCACAGTTAGATTTGAAACTTTTTTAACACATAATTCGTGAATTATATACAGGAAAATCTGGTATTTCATTAATTATATTTTTTATTATTGATTAAGTATGTGTATGTTTTTGTAATACAAGTTATGTCTAGAAAGTATGTTACATGTTATTACCCTCCTTCCCCGTTTTTTTTATATATAAACATTGTTGACATTTTGGTTATTTCTTGAACTTCTTTTCTGCATAGTTTCCACCAATGTTGGAACGTTTGTCATAGTGTTAAGTAATTGTATTGAAACTAAGGAAACTATTTGCTTACATTCAAATAAATGGCACTAATGTCCACTTCAAATGTGAATCCAAAAGTCATAAGTATTATGAATGTAGATGAATTCAAAAATTTACATAACTCTCCAATTTTAAAAGTTGAACATATTCAATAGTGGCATGGGTGAAATTTTTAAACCATTTGGATTTGTTGAAAGCATTTTACAATAGATATTCAAGCAAAGAAGAATCATATTTAATAAATTTAAAGAAACAATTATTGTTTGTGTATGGTTGAAAATGAATAAGAAACTTGGAAGTTTTAAAAATGCGTTAGCTTGCTAATGATAACTCAAAACGTATTTTCAGTATAAAACATCATTGCTAAAATCAAGGTAGAATATTCCAAAGCATTCAAACCAAAAGTAAATCAACTTCTGGACTTAATGTTAGCTCAAGTTATATAATGACATATGCGTGAACTCATAAAGCATTTTATATACATTTAGAGAGCAATTTCACTCAGAACTATATAAATTGTAATACAAAGCAATATTGAAAAAGTTGATCCCTCTGATTTGAAGCATGCATCTCATTATTCCAAAGTCTAATTGATCGGTTAGAATTTGCACTTCTAAGTCACTGTTAATAAATATACCCGACATATTGAAGAGATTTTCATCAATGTTTGAGGCGAATTATATTTTTGCACTTCATTTAATTAAAAGTGCATTCACTTTTAGCAGTTGATGAAAGAGATAAAATACAAACAATATTTACAGTTAATGGAACATGCACAGTGAAGTGATTTTTTTTTTTAAAAATCAAATCGGCACCAAATAATTTCCTCATTTACTGATAAATTTGTGCAGAATTTACAACAAATTATTGCATATTTTGATGTTATGATTCATTGTACAATGTATGAAGAATGCATGACTCATTTACAAAAAGAAAACTAAGTGTTACTTCATGTTAATGTGGACTATGCTACTTATATGAAGTATGTTTCTGCTTGTAATTTATATTAAATCTAATTGACATGAAATTTATGCTATGATAAAAAAAAAACTAAATTACTGCCTCTGTAAATGACTATTTGCAAGAAATGTTCATCCATCAGGTATTATCTGAAATTTTCAGTAGTGACAATGTATTAGTGAGCTGTTATCAGAAATTCATCAGTTTATGTAAAAGAAATGACACATGCTAATAGTGGATTGCTTCTGGACACACTTAAAAATAGATAAATCCTGAAGAATGCTATCAAATATACTGAAAATAAATTTGAATTCACATAATTTCAACCAGAAATTTTTGATGTAAAATAATAATGCAGAATTTTTCCACACTTTCCACTAGAAAGACACCTATTGAATTATTATACAGAGGAAACTTACAGCTCAAACTGAAGTCTCATGAGATTTGTACTAACCTATGCCTACAAAAATAGGGCTGAACAATTAGATTTTAGAAAGTCATTCAGAAACAGAAATTGAGCACAATCCTGGAATTATACTGAATCAAGTCTGTGGAAGTATAGTACAATTGTTAAGTCACTTGGTTGTATAGATTTGGTTGAACTGAATCTGTGGCCTTCAAAACTATGTTCCTGTGGCAGCCTAGTGGTCAAGGTAACAGACTCGTGGCTGATATATCATGAGTTTGAGCCAAGAACCGCTGAAGACCCACCGTGTAGTGGGGATGATGCACATTAAATCTGTTGGGGTTCATACATTCTCCCATTAGTGGGATGTGGAAGTTAGGAGAGGGGGGACAACCCAGGTGTTATCCTTGTCACTTGACCAAGGTTCATAATTATGTGGTCCGTCACCAAAAGCCCTCATGTAGCTGAATAGTGCAACATTAATATTCACTCACTCAAACTATGTTCCATGGGCCCCTTTGGTTCTACAAGACATACCAAGGGGCTCCTCGAGTCATAATAAAAAAATTCAAAAGAAAATTATAAATATGTACATTCCCTATGTAGTTTGTATAACCACAAGTATCTATTACTCATCCCAATCGCATTAAAAAACTATTTATACACATGACTTTATTTTGTAATACTTTTTAAACTTATAATATAGTAAAATATTAAAATATTTTTTCCTTATATATTGTGAGTATTCTATTTACTATCCTGAGTTCCAAGAAATAATATTGTACTCATTAGTGCAATGTTTTGCAAAACTAAATTCTTTTCTTATGGAAAATGGAAATTTGTAGGAAAGAACAGTTTTAATGAAGAGGGGAATAAGTTATCAACATATAGCAATAAATTCGATGTCAAAATCTAAATTGAAACAAGAACAGCCCCTTAAGTTCAGGTTGCAAATTCATGCAGAATGCACAGGATTTCTCAAACAGCTATAAATATTTTAATGCCATTTAGAAAAATGTAATTAAGTGAAAAATATTTCTCAAAGTGAGTGGCTACAAAAACAAAATTCAAAAGCAAAATAAACACAGATTAGGAAATGGTCTGGTGATCATTTCAATAGACCAAAGTACCTTATGGTTCGAATGGTTCTGAGTTGAAAAGTTTGAAGAGACAACCAAAATAGTTGATACGCATGTTATCAAAAAAGATATTTTTATCAACTTATCTTCCAGAACAATTTAAACTTTTGCCTAATACTAGTAAACCTGTATTCTTCAATGATTACATTGATTAAAAAGAATTTCTTGCTAAACCAACAAGTCCATTTCTGCTTGAGGGAAACAGTTGGAGATGTTACATTGATTCCAAACCCTAATCCTAGAACTAATCAAAATGCTTCTCTCCCAGCACAAACAAAATTTGTTCAACAATCAAAATCAATTTTGTATTTCCTTGGTCTACTTGTGTTGGAAAACCAATTCAACATTTAAATACATGAGAGCTTTTTAATTTTAACTATTTTTCTTTCAAATTTTGTGTACTATTAGTATTCTATAGTAGCATTAACTTTTTAGTTCCTGTTTCAATTGTTTTGTATGCCTAAAATCACACTTGTGTCTTATCAATTTGTATTGAAGAATTGTTGTGTTTTTCAATTATTTCCTTGGTGTAAGTGGCAACAGCCAGAAAGTTATGTGTTGCTTAAAGCTTCTTTCTCTATTTTAAATCATTCCTAAAACATTGAATAATAACACAACATAAAAATACAATATAATAAAATTTCAGGTGCTTTAATTATTTCATACTTTCTCTTTGAACATTTTATATGTTCTCAAATAATTTATATTGTGCAATATTATGTATGGTAATTATATTTTATATGTTTCAGAGAAGTATTCAGTGATATGAATTCTGTAAACAAAACTCGTACTGTAGCAAACAATTTGGAATGGTTTATTGTAGAAGTATGTGTGTAAAACTATTTTTTTCTTTAAAATCAATTTTTTTATATTAAAATATTATTTATTTATATATTCTCATTTACTTTAAAGCTACCAATGTTTATGTTAAGAACCAAAGAATTGACTGCAGCCTTGGATGAAAAACTTACATTTAAAGAATGGAAATATTGGTTCAAGTTAGGAACTTCTAAAGTGGTAATGTATTTTTATTTAAAAAAAAAGAAATGCATTGAAATTTTATACAATTTAATTTCATATATAAAACGGAATAATTTTAAACATTAAAACTGATTTACGTCGTATGAACTTCTTGAACTCTCGGTCTTTTATTAGATATACCTATATTAATTTTGAAATTCAATGTTATAATCATATTTGTGAAAAATCTAATTTAAATTTAGAATTTATTATTTAGTTACCTTGATGTGTGAATAAAAACTGCATATTAATTACAAATTTCCATTTTAAAAAAATTAAACTTTATGCGTAGATTACCAAGACCATCCAGAGCTAGACCAGGTTTCAAACGACTGGTCACGTTAGGATCCTTTGTTTCTAATGAATCAAATTTTTCAACTTTTGTTTGAAACTTGATTTTTATTAAATAAAAATAATTTTATTTTTCTTAAGTGATATTTATATGTTAGTTGTGGGGATATATATTGTATATAAAAAATTATAGAGAAGCTTTTCATGCTTCTATTTAGAAAAATTTTGTGCAACTTTTGAAGTGTATTATTTTTCCTTTCTTGCATTCTGTAATTAGTATGATCAAATCATTTATATCCTGTTTTGACCAATAGTTTTTTTTTTTTTTTTCATTGCTTATATTTTGGAGAGTACTAAAAGTAGGGTATAGATTGCATTTAGAATTTTTTTAAACTTTCTAAAATATAATATTTTTAAAATTATTTAGGATATAGGTTTTTTTTTAAATTTTTCTTTTAGTTTTACTTCTATTGTATTTACTTATAACTATTCATCAAAAAATGTAACAATAGTTAAAAGTAATGTTTTAACTACACATTTTTCAATATTTTAAAGGCTTGGGTATTAAATCGACTTGCTTGTCATCGAGAAACTTTGGATTCTATTATTCGTCAAATTGATCGCATGGTTGAGTCTGAGCAGTTTACCCGCTGTTTAGTACAGTTAAGTTTGTTGGATGCTGCACCTGCAGCTGCTTCGCCATCTTCATCATATGGTAAAGGTCAAATACAAACTAATGGTCCAAAGGTGTGTATTTTTATGTTAACATACATTTAACAGTTTTTTTTAAAAAAGGAGAATATTTAGAAATTTTATGTACTTTTAATTGAAGTAACTAAAAGCAACAGAATGAAAACATTGCAGCAATTTAGAATTTTTGACTAAAAGTAGTGCTTTTGCACTCTTTTTGCTGACAGTAGACACAAACTGTCAATAGTTTATTTCGTTGAAAACTAAAAACAAGCTTTGTAACCTGAAATTGGAAATATAATACTCTCATTTTTTTTTTGTTCGAATAATGACTTTGTACTTATGCTTACTTCTGGAGCAGTAATGTAATATTAAAGGAATGTTATATTGAAATAATTATAATAATAGGTTGATGAATATAATATTGTCATTTTTCAATATGAGAAAATTTAAAATTTTGTCGTCTACTTTTTTTAAATTCGAAATGTTACACCCATATTATCAACACATGTATGAAATCTTGGTAGTGCATTGATTTTATATTAGCTGTAAAAAGTTGGTGAATTTTAGCATGTATTTTCAACTTTTAATTAAAGATCAAAATTTTCCTACTTAAAATTTCTAAAGAAATTAGAATCAATTATAGCAAGGTCTTGTGAATATAATGAATGATAGGGTTTCCAAATGTAACACTTATAACTACTGTAAAGTATAGTAAAATCTTATATTATGATGTAACCATAGTGAAAATGAAAAAATTTAGTTATTTAATAGCCAAATTTTGCATCATTTTTTTTTTCTTTTGTGATTCTTAACTTTCTACTGTCATCGATACACAAGATCTCATAAAGGTGTGGGGAATGTTTGGTTTTAGATGTTTTGCTGGTTTGTTTATGTCCAACTACAAATATATGATGTTAACCATATTAATGTTGTTATAAATGATCCATATTTTACTGCATATTTTAATAAAACAGTTAAAAACAGAGGAGTCAATTGGGGGATTGTAAAAATACACAAGTTTCTCCTAGCACTTTGTTTCTGGTTATCGTTTTAGTTTTAGCATATCAATTAATCACGATTTTTTACTTTTCCTGTTTGTTGAAAATGTGCAAATATTTATAATTTGGAAGTGTTGAACTTTCAATCAAATTTATTGGTATTTGAAGAATTGAATTCTATTTGATTTTGTGTCCATTATTATCAAACTTTGGTTGAGGGCTTCAACAGGGATTATTTTGAATGTTAACATTTTCTATTCAAAAATTTTCATTCTAGAAGTATATTTTCATGCATCAGTAGTTTCAGTTACAAAAACAAATTTTGTATTTCTGAATTGTATATTATTGTGTTTATATATATATATATATATATTACAATTTTGAAATAAAGGTCTTAATGAGAATGGATTAAAAAATAAAGGCTTGAAAATATTTTAGCATATTTTATTTTGATTTGAATTTTGTATCAGAGAAACATTTAACTTTTTTTAGATATCCTTTCATATATGTTTAATGTTAAACAGTTTCCATCTGATACAGGAATGCACTATTTTCTAGCTTCCCTGAGTTGCACTGGAAGATGATTTATGTTGAACTATGCATTAAATATAGTAATAGTACCTGATGAGAGAAAAAAAATAAATTAGTTAAATTATTTAAATAATTTTAGCTCCATTGCTTTTAAAGCAAAAACCATACACTAAAATAAAGGACAGTAATATATGAAATTATTAATGCTTGAAACTTTTTTAATGGTATTTGGTTTGATAAAATTTCTCAGCATATTCTCAAAGTACTCATTAAATATTTCAGTTTTAGTTTTGTGAAAATGGTTTCTCACAAATATGGGTGCTTCTAAATATTGAGGATATAAATGAGGCATGATTATAAAAGTGTTTTTGCTAGAGGAGGGGGAAAAAATCTTATTTTATAAAATAGTTCAGCAAAGAGACATGATCATTTTTTCTGTGTTTTGAATATTAGATTGTAACTCTACATTTCATTTGAAAATTGTTAGCTAGCATTTTGTGTTGATTAAATATGGAGTCACAAATATATCAAAAGAAATAATTTTATAAAGAATCTTAAAACTTTTCTTCAAAACCTTATCAATTCAATAAGCAAGGCTACATAATTATTTATTATTCATAGAACAATGATTAACTGACGTATCACAATGCATGAAATTCTTCATTTTGATATTCAATTGCTTTATTTGTGGTTTCATTTTCAATTCTATTATAGTTTGAAATATTGCATTTGTCAATTGATTTTCATTTTGATAAATCTTGTTTTATTCGTTTAAATATATTATCAAGTCTTATTAAAATTGTCAAATCCATAAAACAATTTTCATCATCATATTCTGGCTTAAATTTGTTTTTGATTTCATTTCATGAATTAATCTTTGTTTTACTTTCATTATATCTATATAAGCAATTTGATTGGTAAAGATTGGTTATGTCCTCATAAATGACATTCGTGATTTTGAAACTAGTAACCCTAACTGCAACCCTTGTGAAATTTACAGCCTTGATTACAATTTTTATAATACCTTTTTGAAAAATTTTACTCTAAAATTTTCTTGTACTCTGTAGTGATATTTTATCTTATATGTATATTGTGGAGAATAACTAATAGTATTATCTGTTCTATTAATTTTCAAATATTTTTCTTTTACCAGTATGGACATTGGCATAGAGACTTTTTCAGTAATAAAAATAAGAGACAGATGTATTAGTGTACCATTTATTCAATTAAAAATACTTTCAAAAGCAGCAATTTTGAATAAATACATATTCCTTATACATCTATTGAACACATAAAGAGAGAAGCAGGTGTATAAATTGTAGATTTTATGAATGTTTTTTCTCCTGAAGAATATTTATTTCTTTAGTTCATCACATTTAAATTAGTATATAAAACTTATAATAATAGTAATTTTGTAAAAGTTTTATGTAGCTTGTTTATTATTGGTTCATATCATCAGCTGTTATGTATCACATTCTGTCCATAAGTTGGACAAGTTTGATCTAAAGCTGTGTTATATTGTATGATATTGGCTATTAATATAGCTAACATCAAATTGAAATTTTTCCAAATATTATATTGTAAATGGGGTTTTTTTTAAAAAAAAAAGAAGAAATCAGCTTAGAATTACAGCTTGGGAATAAAAATTGTTTGAAAAATGCATTAAAATTCCAATTGTAATATTTAGTTTTTCCACTATTTAGAATTTATAAGTTTTTTAGACATCAAAATAAAAAAAAATTATCAGTTATTGTAGAATGAAAATCATTAGTTGGAAAGCTAATCACATTTAGTTAGTTGATGTCACTATGTAAAATATTTTAACTGTATCATTAGACAGAAGTCTGCTTTGGAGTACAAGCCAAACTTCATATACTATACAATTGTCATTTATATCAAGACTAATGAAAACTATCATTAGTCCTCTAGATGGCAATCTGCCAACATTCAGAGTGAATGTAATTCTACTTTATTCAGCTTTAAATGTATTGTAGGATTAAAGGTAGATAGCTTAATAGATAATATGACTACAACCTTTCCTTAATCAAGATGTAAGCATTGATGGATAGGGCTACAGTTGGTATGGAAGTATCTGCAGTACATTTTATAATGGACAGTAATGCCATTGGAGCAGATGCCTGAGAAATTGAAATTTTATCTTGCAATTGTGCATGTGGGCTTCTAGGGATTTTTATTTCATTGATAAGTACTTTGCAGCAATCATTTGGAGGGCATCTTTTCGCATTATTGTCATACAGCCATGGTAGTGCTTATTATGGTCAGCTCACCTCATACATCCCAAATGTCAAACTTTTTTAAAAAAATACTCTGTTAATGTATTGGATCTTGAAATATGTTTTGTAGCGAAATACATTCAGGTCCTTTTTTTTAATAGTCATATCCATGCTATCCAAGTGCTCTCCTATTTATTACATGATACAACCAACTAACTTGATGAATGTCAGTTACTCTACATAATTTAAAATAGCCTATTTATCTTTAAAATGTTCAATTATGTTGCAATGACATTACTTGTAATGTCTTTTAAGGAACAATTACTTTTAAGGACCATAAGAAAATTAATAACTTGCATCTGTTGTATAGACCAGTTGTTCAGTGGAAATGCATTTAATGACTTACTGAAGTTATTCTTCATTAGTCATGAAAATTGAATTATTTGCAATCTTTATACAAATATGAAGGCATTCAGATTATTTTTCTGGGAGCAAATAAATGCAATATTTAAAAATATAAATTGCATAAAGTTTTATACATAATTTAAGTATGTATGAAATTCATATATTTATTATCTGCCTTTTTATAAAATTATAATGCAATTATTTTTATTCATTATTAATTTTAGTAGTAAAAAGACAAGCAAAAAGAAACAACAAGTGTTTTTAAACAAGTAAAAAAATTATTTCTTGGAGCCACAATTTAAAAACATCATTAGATTTTTTTTCTGAAATGGACTTTTAGTGTTTTTCAGCTCTTTTTATTTACTGTGTGTTTTTTTTAATGTAATTAAAATTTTTATTTTTAGTTGCAATTTATTAAATTTATACTTTTATGTGTTATTTTGTCTTATAGCGTAGTGAAATAAAATCTTTCCATGAATCTCCTGTTGCTTCTGAGAGTAGATTGGCGAAAAATGCTGTCTCTTTCTTGAAGAAGGGTCTTGATACTGATATGTGTTTTGAAATTGTTACAACAACTCAAGGTTAGCTTTTATACTCATTTTATAATATCTTACTCTAAAATTAATTGTACATATTTTAATAGTATACATGGTGTGATCAAAAGGTACCTGATTTTAAGCCAAGAAAAAAAAAATCTAAATGACATATTAATTAACAAATACTTATCTCCTTCCAAATGGGATTCTTTCAAGTTCATATACTTTTCTCAGTGGTATCTTCACTTTAAAAAAACATTTTCTAGATCTCCTTTGGAGATTTTCATTAGACTACACCACATTTCTCTTAATGTCATTTGCATCTAGAAATTTTTGCTTTGTGTGATATCTTCAATATGAGAAATAGTCTAAAATCAAATGATGCCTTGTTTGAAAAATATCAGCCTTCTGAAATTTAGTAATGTTTTACTAGAAAATTCTGGAGAAAAATACAAAGTTTGTGCTAAATCATTATGGTAAATCAACTAATCATCACTGTTCAAAAGTTGAGGCTCTTGTGTTTAATGACATGTCATAGACTGTGAAAGAAAAATAGGTAATAAACCTTGGTAATGATATGTCTATGGAAAGTGTACTGATAATGTACTATGTCATGATTTTGTGATGGGGATGCATTTTTGTGAAAATTCTAGTATCTTCCATTGATGATTGTACTTTTATCAAAGAGTTGTAACCATAAATCCAAAATTAATCTTCATTAATGCCCTCCCCTTACAATTAGTCAGCATCAATGAATTTCAGCAAATGTATTGCAAAGAACTTGCTAATGTATTTTCTTCTGAGTCTGAGCAAGAAGTTTTTGAATAAGTTTTGCTTGACAGAGTACATACCAAAATTGTCATTCGTAATTACTCAGCCTCTATTAATTGTTACTTTATAGTATTTCATTGCTATTTGGAGCACTTTGATTATGGATAGAGTATTCTGTTAGGTTGAGGATCTGCCCAAATGACTAGTGTTGGACTGTCTCGGAGGAATACTATTTTTAATCTTTGTACTTTACTAAAAGTTCTCTTTGCCTTTTTAATTGCCTTGAAATGAGTGTTGTTAAATTTCTGGAAAAATTCTAGGTGTCCTTTGTTTAATTTTTTGAAATGATAACTGTGTGCATTTTGCTGGAGAGTGAACTTGAATGAATGTCTGGCTTGGGTTTGTAACGCTCATTCGGCTTTTTTCGTCTTAAGTCAGAAATCCTGCTCAAGGTCGTCTGCCACACACAAACCCCTAAAAAGTCATATGATCAAAGGAGGAATGTTTCCCCTCCTTTTCGAAACGACATGAAACGCGGTAGCCTATTACTTCTCCCCACCACCACCAATACTCCGTAAAAGTTCCTATAATCTTGTATCTTATCTATAGCTTCTATCTGGTGGAGCTCTTTCTAATCCTAGTAGAAGCCTGAAAATGAAACATGTAATATTTTTAGAAAATAGGCTTAGAGAGAGAGAGAAATCCTACACTAAAATTAAACTTATAATGTAGGAAAAGGACAAATTTTTATAGAACTAAGTAAATAGTATAATTATTATTAACAATAATACGGTGAATTTAAGAATAAAAATTTATTTTTGTAAGCAAATCGGAATAGCTATGAACAAAGAGTTCTGTTTCGTCAATATTTGTGTGGACTGTAAAACTGGTTAAAGAATAAAAAATCAGTCTTTTTCGCAACGCTAAGCCTACTTTATTCGTGCACCCGCTTTTGTTGGGGTACAGCTAGACAATGTCTACTTTTACAAATTTTTTACAGATGGCGCTACAGTGCGCTGATGACGTAACATTCCGCCCGGCGTTGAAATATACAATATTTCAAAAATATATTTAAAAATGCAATTTGCTATATACAGTTTACAAATGCCTAAATGAATTAAATACAAATAAATTCAACATTCTAAAAATAAGAAAAAAATACAATATTCAGAAATAGAAAAATACAATATTCTAAGAATATAATATACTTCACATTACAATTTAATTTATATTATTATTTTCTATTGGTAAGATACATATTTTTGAGATAGAACGTGTGAGAACCCCGTGGCAGTTTTTAGTTTAACGACTCTGACCTTACCGTCAGTTCCATAAATAACCTCCAAGATTCTTGCCATTGCCCATTTGCAGGGAGGCAAATCATTTTCCTTTAAAAGCACTAAACACCCTACGGCAACATTATTTTTCTCGAACTGCCACTTGTTTGCTGTAAATGATTAAGATAATCATTTTTCCAGCGTTTCCAAATAGTTTGTACACACTTTGTTGTATACTGCCACCTAGATAGTCTATTATCTGAAATATCTAAAATTGCGGGCTCAGGTATTGCACTGATAGGTCGACCAATTATAAAGTGTCCAGGAGTTAAAACTTCATATTCATTGATATTATCTGACAATGGTACTAATGGACGTGAATTAAGTATACCTTCAATTTGAATTATTATTGTCTCGAATTCTTCGAAAGTTATTTTACTATTAACTAAAGTTCTATAGAGATGGTGTTTGAATGATTTTACCCCTGCCTCCCACAAACCCCCGAAATTAGGAGAACGAGGTGGGGTAAATTTCCACTGGATAGCTTCTGAAGCAAAATAATTTGCTAATGTCTCGTTTTTGTTACAAATTAATTTTATGAAACAATTTAATTCTGCAGCTGCGCCTTTAAAATTAGTTGCGTTATCGGACATTAATGTAGAAATGGGCACATAGCCTCTTCAAAGCTGCAATAAATGCCTCAGTTGTTAAATCAGTCACTGCCTCTAAATGAATAGCCTTTGTAGCCAAGCATACAAAAATCACAACAACATAAACTTTTGAAAATATCCCCTTTCTCTGATTTTTAAATTTTATTTGAAAAGGTCCGCAAAAATCCACCCCAGAGTTTAAAAATGGCGCACTTGGAGTTACTCTCTCTGATAGTAGATTTCCCATTAATTGATCTACCCCAGTAGGCTTCTGTCTAAAGCATGCAATGCAATCATGAACTGTTTTTCGTGCAATACCCTTGCCATTAATGGGCCTAAACTGCATTCTAATTTGATGTACTAAACCCTGAGCACCAATATGAAAAACTTCTTATGCATATGCTCAAAAGTAATTTAGTAAATTTATGTTTACTAGGTATAATTATTTGATGTTTTGCTTCAAATGGTAAATCAGCATTACAAAGCCTTCCACCAACTCTGAGTAAAGAATTCTCATCTAAGAAAGGATCTAAAGCCTTTAACTTACTTGTTTTTGAAACACCTTTACCTTTTTTTCAAGGCATCGATTTCTGCTTTAAACTCACTTAATTGTGCTATTTTAGCTAAAAATTCCGTACTCCTCTTTACTTCATCTGCAGTTAGATATTTCTCCTTATTACAAGACTCCTTAGCTTTGATGTTATTAATGAACCTAAAAATAAAGCTAAAAATTCTAATTAATTTTATGAAATTATTTGTAACATTAAAGAGTTCATCATAAAAATTTGAAGAACACTCAGTCATTGGAAGAGTCACAGCACATTTTAGTTCATCTCTGTAGGAAGGATCAGGAAAAAGTTGATTGTCCTCGTATTCATCAGTTTGTAAATCTGGACCCGAGAACCACATTTCGTTCTTTAAAAGTTCATCCACATTGCAGCCTCTAGAAATTAAGTCGGCAGGATTGTTCTTGGAGCTAACATGTTTCCAATGATAGTCCTTTGAAAGTGCTTGGATCTCCGCCACCCTGTTGCTGACAAATGTTTTGAGTTTATGAGGTTCAGTCTTTATCCATGCTAAAGCAATCGTTGAGTCCGTCCACATCCAAATTTTATGAATAGATAATTGTAGAATTGGCACAACCTTTTGACTAATCTCGATAGTAGTAAAGCTGCAGACAGTTCTAACCTCGGTATGGTGAGTGTTTTCAAGGGAGCCACTCTGGACTTGCTGCATAATAATCTAGTTTGAGATTGTCCAGATTCGTTGAAACAATTTATGTAGACAACAGCAGCATAGGCACGTTCTGATGCATCGGAAAAGCCATGTATTTCAATCCGTATTGTTGCAGGAAGTAGAATGCACCTTGGGATTTTGAAGTTATTTACTTTTCGATAATTTTTGGTAGAAGTTCATCCACTCTTCCATTGCATCTGGTGGTAGCTGTTCACTCCAATCTAATTTTATTTTCCAAAGTTCTTGGATGAATATCTTAGCCTTCGTAACAATGGGTCCTATCAGGCCCAAAGGGTCATAGAGCCTTGCAATTTCTGAAAGCACGTCTCTTTTCGAGAAGTTGACTTTGTCACTAATCTTTACTTTGTATGTGAGACAATCCACCTTTGGATCCCATAGCATACCTAATGTTTTCACTAGAGCATCCTGAAATTCCTTATCAAACACATAGGAAGATGCAGATAAATCTTTCAACAGTTCTGGGCTATTTGACACCCATTTGTGTAGCTCAAAACCCCCTCTCTGTAATAGTTGAGCTAATCTGATTTGGAGTTTTTTAGCACCCTGTAATGTAGACTCCACAGAAAGAATATCATCCATGTAACTATCATTACAAATCACATCTACTGCATCAGGAAATTCCGCTTTTTCTTCATCTGCTAAGGCCTTTAAGGTCCTGGTAGCTAAAAATGGTGCAGAAACTGTCCCATAAGTTACGGTAGCTAGCTTGTAAGTCTTGACTGGAGCATCTGCACTAGTCTTCCACATAATTCGTTGTAAATCCCTTTGATTAGGATCAACAAGTATCTGCCTGTACATTTTTTTAATATCTGCACTAAACGCGTACTTGTGTTTTCTAAATCTACTGACTATGGAAAAGAGATCTTGTTGAATAATTCCTCCGTTTAGTAAAATGGAGTTTAGAGAAAAACCACTTGTTGTTTTTGCACTTGCATCGAAGACAACTCTCAATGGAGTGGATGTCTTCTCTGGTTTGTACACGGAATGATGAGGAATGTAATAGTTAATCTTATCTAATGTTTCATTTTTAATCTCCTCCATATGGCCTAAAAGTTCATATTCATTCATAAATTCTTTATACAAAGTTCCCAATGTATTGTTTTTGTTTAATTTTTCCCAAATACCATTTAGTCGTTTGATCGCATTCTCTTTGGAATATCCTAATAATGTTTCTGCATTTTCCTTTATGGGTAACCGAACTATAAATCTTCCCGTTTATCTCTTTTTATAGGTACTAACAAAATGTTCCTCACAATAAATTTCCTCTTCACTTTTTGTTATTTCCTTAGAATCATCTGGAAGTGATTCCAGTTCAAAGAATTTCTTTACTGTTATATCTAAGCTTGGTTCACTTATTAAACAACAATTGGCTTGTTGTTGTGACTGAGGAAGGGTACCTGTGACTAAGTAGCCAAATTTTGTATTTTGTAAAATTACATTTCCCTTCTGCAAATAATATTGTTCTGGATTTAAAATTTCAAAAATAGTTCACTTCCTATCAATATATCTATTTGACCTGGCATATGGAAATTAGAATCAGCCAGCTCAATTGAAGCTGGAATATTTAAATCCGATATATTTAATTTCGATACAGGAATCGCATCGATAATTTTAGGTAAAAGTGAAAATTTACATTGCGTGCAAAAGTATAATCCCGATTTGAAACTTCAATATTAGCTGAATATTTCGATGATTGCGTAATTCTGTTAATGCCTGTTATAGATTGGTTTGCAGACTTAAATTTAAATCCCAACTTTCTTGCTATGTCTTCTCTAACGCATATCGTAGACGCATTATCTAATAATCCTCTTAACTTAATTCTATATCCATCAGCACTTTTAACGAAAATCATGAATGTATTCAATAAAACACATTTATTTCCATAAGTCAAAACCGCAACTTCTGGCTGACCTTCAAACCGAGTAGGATTCGAATTGCTCTCTATCCCCCTTTCCCCTACAGTGTGATTTTTAACTGCAGAGCAAAGTTCAGCAGAATCGTGAAGCAATGAATTATGTAATCCTTTGCAACCACTAACTGTGCATTTATATTTAGACATGCAGGCACCATAATGAAGTCTGAGGCAATTTATACAAAGTTTGTTATTGGTAACAAATTTCTTTCTGCACTCCACAGACATATTTTGAAATGCAATACATTTATAAAGAGGATGAGAATTTCGACAGAATACAAGGTTTAACAGTTATTTTTTTACTATTAACTACCAGCGATTTGGCTTTAGTTGACATTGCAGTATTTTTATGGATCATTTTAGTACTAGGAATGCGAGTAATGTTTTCTAACACAGCACTTCTCTTTTCTAAAAATTTCATAATAGAATCAAATGTTGGAACTTCTGCTGTTTTCAACGAAAGTTCGAATTGTTTTCTAGATTCTTTGTCAATTTTTTGAAGAATTATATTTATTAAAATTATATCTGATAGATCATTCTGCTCATATTTCAAAACTTTAAGTGCTCTAATGTTTCTATTGATACAACCCATTAAAGCGCGCAGTTCTTTGGCTGATTCGCTATAAATTTTTTCATAATTAATTATCTCAAGGACATGTGAATCTATCAATTGTCGTTTGTTTTTGTAACGATCTTCTAATGCTTTAAAGAGAGAATCGAAACTATCGCTAGGCGACTCTAAGAGCTTTGCTTCTCCTTTTAGAGATGCTCGAAGATAGTATAGTTTTTGCGAATCATTCAATTGCTCATTATTACTTATTAAATTAATAAATTGATTTTTAAAATTAGAAAATTCTGCTATTACACCAGAAAATTCTGGCAATGGAATTTGAGGTAAGCGGATACTATTTTTACCATTGTCATTTAAATTAATGTTTACATTTTCAGAATTTTTCAAAGAATACATTAAAAGTTTGAGACCTACCTCTGTTGTCTCGATCCGTTGATTTATATCTTCAATGTCCAGCTGAATGATTTCCAAGCTTTCGAAAATTTCTATTTCACAATAATCCTCAGCTATTTTATCTAGATTTATCTGTAATTGCTCAATTTTTTTGAGTTTAATTTCGATTTCAGTGACACTAGTATCCTTTGACACTGTCTTCTCCGAGGTAAAAGCCTCTAACCTAGTTAAAGTTCCTTTGGTTGAATCTTTTAAACGATTCAATTTCTCTTCAGTAGTTACGTTGGAGTTATTTTTATTTTTCGATTTTTTTATCCATTTTCTGTGGCTTTGTAGGACCAATGTTTCGTCAATATTTGTGTGGACTGTAAAACTGGTTAAAGAATAAAAAATCAGTCTTTTTTGCAACGCTAAGCCTACTTTATTCGTGCACCCGCTTTTGTTGGGGTACAGCTAGACAATGTCTACTTTTACAAATTTTTTACAGATGGCGCTACAGTGCGCTGATGACGTAACAAGTTCTATTAATCACATAGTTACTTAAGTATACTGAACCTAAATGATAATTAAAACAATTAAAAATTTAAAATAACAAAATTAAGTATAAAAGTATTAAGAAAAAGTTACATTAAATAATTTAAATACAATAAGACAAAATATAATTAAGACTTACCCCTTGCAGCAGCACTAGATATACTTGTACAAAACTGCCTGACAATAACAAAAGAGCTAATTTAAGCTAGAGATTATGTGATATAAATCTTCTGATTAAATCCCTTTTTAAAGGTTTTTACCTAGATTCCTCTCTTCCCAATCAACTACCTGTCTTACTATCCTTTTGCTTAAATTAATTCATGGATAGAACTGAATATTGTTAAATTACAACCAAAATTCACAAAGCCGGATCAGGTCTTCTGAACAAATTACCTATGATTTTAAGTGAGAATATTAAAGTAGATTTTTCAAAAGACAAATCAAAACCTTTAGTTGATTTTTTTTAAATCAAAATTCAATTTAATTATGTTGAATGATCCAAATGAAAGCACGATGAAGTACGAAACAGTGATTGATGGAGTTTTTTTAGATATTTAAATAATTTTAAAGCTAAAGTATTTATAACCTATTTCAGCTACCATTAATCTATTGTTTCCTACGTAGAATATAATTAATTCACAAATATGTTTGTATAATTTCATAAAAAATATAACTTTATGAGTACAGACATATGAATAAATAATTTTATAGGACGAAACTAATAACCCCTTGTTTTTTATTCACCTAACTAATCCCTGAAATAACATTACAAAATTTGAAGTTATCACTTCTATCGTGTGGTCATAAGCACACACACTTTTTTTTCCATCATTTTCACTCAAAATACAGTGTGTACCTACAATAGATATTATCACAATCACTTGACAGCAATTGTGTGACAGATTAGTCACAAAGGAATGACGATGTAGTGATTACAAGGCTATATGATGCTGTGTTTTTATTAAGTTTCTCATATACCTTCCCACAAAAAAAAATAAGGTTGGGTAGTTTTTGATTGACCTTATGTTTTATATTACAGTATTTATATTGCAAATTGTGAAACTAAATTTATGTTATAAAAATTTGTTTTGAAATATTTGCATTATCATATTCATAATTCTTTTTTAAACTCTTAATTATTTATTTACTGTTAACATAAACAACTAGAAAATAATCATGAACTAAAATTTAATCTGTACTGCTCTTGATCTCTTGAAGTATGCTTCTTTTAATTTTAATATTTATTAATTTTAGGGTTGTGAAAAACCTATGCATTCTCTTTCTTTGTTGGCACTGTGATTTTTATTTGTATATTCTTTTATTGAAATGAGGGAGTTTTTTTTTTTAACTATTCATTCGATAAAACTATTATGCTAGTAGGAAATATTTTAAATTATTTTAAGTTCGAAGAATTAGTATAGCGATTTTAATGTATAAATACTGAATATGGAGGAACAATTCCATTTTCCTTTCCATTGTTTAGATAATTAGGCATACAGTATTGGACAAAATATTAGGAAAACCCATTTAAAAATGAGTCATCCTTCAACCATCCAATAAAAGTCCATGTGTTGCAACACTGTGCCCCTTAGTGGCAGTGAAAAGGAAGGTATCAGTCAAGCATTTGACAGTGTGAGAATTACATGAGAAAATTATGTTCTTAGCAAAGCATGATAGTGTCCAACCTCTCTCTTCGACGGGAAAAGAGGAACGATGATTGGAATTGCCTCCCTGGAGCATCCATGTCCAGAGCAGCCGACCTTGTAGGTGTTTCAAGGACCACTGTCTCAAGCGTTATAACAGTCTACACAAAACCTGGATAAGGTCTATTCTGTGAGGCATAACAGTAGGTGAAAATCAAAGTTGAAAGACTGAGAGACGAGTGTTGAAGAGGATAGTTGCCCGAAAACACAAGACTACACTGCCACAGATAAAACCCGTGATGTTAACCAAAAGGTAAATAGTCTTTTCCCCTTCTAGATACTGTTCGCTGAATGGTCCATTAGAGATCGTTCCTGATTGAGTGGTGGTCACATGTTTCCGTGACGTTTGATCATGTGATTGGAAGTCGTTGGGGAGGCGGTAACTTCCGGTATGATAGATATGTAAACAAGATATAACCTTGATTCCCTTTTAATATCTCTATCTAATTTGCAATGCATCGATACTCACTCTATTACTAGTGGGTTTCTTAAGTCAATGAAGACATGTGGTATCGGCTGGGAAGTGTTGCTTTTGAACTGTTGTCTCAAATGTTTTTGATAGTATGTTTAGAAGTTGTTTTTAATGAATTCTCAATTTGACTATTAAATTATTGCTGATTAGTAAAGAATTTCCAAGGGCATATATGATTATTATTCAGGTTTTTCTTTACTGTGCAACTCTGCTACCACGTAATTGTTGCAAACATAACCACCTTCAGAACCTTATATCCATGAAAACTATTCAACAGGAGCTGCATGCTGTGAACATTCATGGCAGAATAGCTATTCCAAAACCATTTGTTTCAGTGCAAAATGCTACGAAGAGACTAGAGTGGTACCGAGATCATCTAAACTGGACACAATTGTAATGGGAACTAGTCATTTGGTTTGATGAATCCTTATTTACATTATTCTAGAACATCAGACATGTGTTCATCTAGCAAACACTGACAGAAGCATTTCATGTTGACTTCCTGGTTCCAACCGTGAAACATGAGGTTCTGTGATGGTGTGGGGTGCAATATCTTTGGATTGGAGCCTCTCGTTCTTGAGAGAGATGATCGCTGGCGACCATTATCAAAACATTCTCACAGATCATCTTCACTCTCTGCTTCGGACTCTCTTTCCGGAAGAACATCATGTGTTCAAAGATGACAGTGCCCCTGTTCACATGTTTCACTGTGTTCAAAAATGATTACATGAGCATTATGATGGGGTGGAACATCATTGAGTGTTTATGGGTTATTTTAGAGAACAACATCTGTGCTTGGTTTCCTCCTCCATTCTCACTATCTGGAATAGAGAGGGCCCTACATGGGGAATTAGTATGAATTCTGATGAACTTTGTTCAAGGCTTTTATTTGTGAATCTCATATCGAATGAAAGCTGTCTTTCAAGCGAAAGGTGGCCCAGTTCCTTACTAATAATAGAATTTCATTTTTTCACAGGTTTTCCTATTATTTTGTCCTATACCTATGAAATAGAAATCTGTGTTTTAGTATTTAATGTTGTAATTTAGTTTTAAAACTATTGTACCTTTTTCAAATATTTTATCAGTTACTAAGAGTTAATATGTTATCATTTTTCAAACTTATCAGTTTTAGTTGTGTACTTATTCATATTTATTGTTCTGATAATCCTATCATTTATTTTTGAGGTAGATATACATTCAATTTCCATTAGTGATAAAAACATCAAAATTTTAGAAATTAAAGTTATATATATTTATATATGTATGTATATTGTTTTCATAATTTTTATTTTATTTTTAAAAAAAAATTTTTTTTAAAGATGGTTGGGGTTGGGGTTCTATATATTTATGCATAAAGTGATTATGAATAATTTTTCAATTTCAATTGAGTGTTTCACTTTATGCACATTAATTTTGATGTTACATCTATAGTATTTATCCTGTTTATATAGTTATAAACATAAATCAATTAAAAATTTTGAGCATTCAAGACTTTTTTAGTGGTGCAGTCTTCGTTCATTCTGATATTGTGACCTGCCCATTTAATTTGCTGTATTTTGATGAAGTGGACAATGTCAGATTCCTTATATGATAGAGCTCTAAATTTGATCTTCTTCACCATGTTCCATTTTCCTAAATTGCTCCAAAAATGGATCTTAAAACCTTCTTTTTGCAAATATTAGGTAGTATAAAAAAAAATTTTTTTTAGATTCTTCTGAAAATTCTCTTAGTCCTGTTCAAAGTCCTAAAGGAGCATATGCTGGTGCTGTAGAGGATGAAGCGCAACATATGACAATAAAAGCACATTGTATTGTTATAGCTTCACGATGTGATTGGTTTAGAAAAGCTCTTCTTAGTGGCATGAAAGAATCTATAAATAAGTATGAAAATATATTCGTAATTTGAAAATATAATAGTTAGGTAAAATAAGTTTCATGTTTTGCATCAATTTGATTTTACATGTAAAAACTAAAATTGCATATTATAAATCTTTTTTTTTATCCATATAAAGATGGTGGCTTTTTTTCACATTTTATGTAGCAATACCGAACTGTGTAAAATTATTCTATAAATTTATTGACATCATACTTTTAATTTTATGTAAATTTTGAAAAACAAATGAAATTTACTTAAATGTCACTTGTTGAATTAAAACTTAAAAAATAAAAATTTTGAAAAATGATTTAACATGACATTGTTTTTATTATTTTGCCAGATAATTTTTTAAAATGTAATATGTTAAATTTTAAGTTGTAAATAGTACTTTATATTTCTTTAAAATGTAATGCAGAAACTGTTAAACTTCTATTGCATAGTACCCATTTAAAATGGTGTATTCACAGTAGTAGAGTGAAGAACATTGAAATTTTAAAAACTAACAGAGATCTGAAAAATTATTAAACAATCAAGTGTTAACATTTTATACTGTCTAGAAAAAATGTAGAATTCAATTTAGTGATTTTATTTGTTGTAAAATGCAAGTGTAATTTGTTAAAGATATTTAATATGAGCTTGCTTAATATATTGATTTAAAAGCAGCATGTAACGCTGTTTTTATTTGCTTATCTATTTTTAGAACTTCAGAAATTCTTGTATAGTAAAAATAAATTTCTAATATGTATGCTTAATAAAGGTTTTTAAGAAATAATTTTTTCTTTATTATAGAGCTCAAATTCTCATTGTGCTTTTTATATTATACATGTATTTTATACATAGTTCAAAAATGTGGTGGAAGAAAAACATTACATTTTGATATATTTGAAGACTATTTTATTTTTCTACATTCAAAGTTTGTTCCTTTAAATATTTTATATAAAATGTTAGATATGTGTTAGTTTTTGTATGATATTAGAAGTACAGAGTTAGAAAACAAACAAAAAAAAGTACGTAAATTACTATCCATTAAAATTTAACTTTTTGTAATGTGGAAACTAAGAACCAATTCTGGTGCTAAGCCATATGGGATATCCATTTCAGGTGTCTCCACATCACTTGAT
Source organism: Trichonephila clavipes (assembly GCA_019973935.1). Classification (NCBI taxonomy): domain Eukaryota; kingdom Metazoa; phylum Arthropoda; class Arachnida; order Araneae; family Nephilidae; genus Trichonephila; species Trichonephila clavipes. The sequence goes on along the minus strand of BMAU01017665.1, from coordinate 563,123 downwards.
CTCGGTTCAAAATTGCAAAATTTGTTGTATAATTATTTCTTTCTTCTAATTGTAACATTAACAATAAATCAGTCAATTCATTGATCAGGATTTTCTCCCTGTATTTTGCAGAAAAATTGTCATTCATGATACCACTCCCCACTTGTTCCTAATTTTTTTGGAATATTTGTATGGAGGACAAGTTGATACTGGGCAGCTTTCAACTGAGCAATTAGCTGATCTTATGCAGTTATCTGATAGGTATGAGGTGAGTATATGATTTTTTTCTTATGATGGAGAGATTTATATTTATTAATATCTATAACAAATTAATAATTCTTACAATCCTCTTTAGGTTGATTGCCTAAAGCAAATATCTGAAGATGCACTTAAAAATCTCATTGACGATGATTCTGCTTTATTTCTTCTTGGTATTGCAGATCAGTTTAATGCTAGGGCATTAAGGGTAATCAAATTTCTTTGTTCTATGTGAAGTGTAGTTATGCATGTTTGCAATTATTAAATTTTTAATTATGAGTGAATAAATTTAAATGTTACATTATAAGCAACTATTATTTCATTTTTTATTACATCTTATGACAGCTAAAATTTTACTTTTTAATGCAGTAATCTTATAGTTTTAGGAGGTTTTTAATAAATGTTTCAAAACTTCTTGCTTCTCAAAATTACAATTTCTTATTTCAAGGTAAGTAAAAGAGCACTTTTCTTGTATAACATTCCTTTGGTTAAGTCAGTAATCCATAAACTTCATCTTAAGCACTACAGCTGATTTGCAGCCAAGGCTGTCTTATAGTTTAAATCATCTTCATCTATTTATTGCTATTGTTTTCCATCTATTTATGCCAATGTTTCACAGGCATTTTTTTTATATTGTCTAGCCATCTTGTATGGGTTCTGTCTCTTCTTCTTTTGCATTCTGATTTCAAAAGCATTATTTGTTTAATTGGGTTGTTATCATACCTGTATATGTGGCCAAGCCCTCCTAGTTGTGAAGCCTTAATTACTTTAATTATAGTTCCCTGGACTTCCTTTGTAATTCAAAATTATAAAGTGTTCTCCATGACCCATTTTCCTTCACTGCTCCAAAAATTGTGTGCTAAGCGCACAAAATTCTTCAACAATCACTATTCTTGTTCTTTTCAATATGTCTATATTGTCTTTATATGCTAACAGTTGTACAGACTTTGTGAGGATATTTTTTTTTAATTTATGTATGTCAGAGTCTCTTATTGCTTTTTCAAGGGTAAGGTTAAATAACTGGCATGAAAGATAATCTCCTTGTTTTAATCCTTTTTCGGTATAGAAAACATCAGAAAGCTTTGCTCCCAATTTAATTCTGCATTTCATTTTATTAAGGATCATCTTTATCAGGTTAACTTACTTCTTGGGTATTTCAAGCATTGCTTCAAACAGCTTCTCCCTATCAGGGCTGTCGTACAATGTCTTAAAATCAATGAACATGAACAGGTGATATGTATCAGTACCATGCTCTTCTTTTCAAATGGCTGCCTAATGCTGTATACTTGATCAGTTGTAGATCTACCTTTTTGAAATCGACATTGATATTATTCTATTACTTAATTGGAATATTCACAAGTCATTCAACTAAGATGTTAGAAAATACTTTATATGATGTATTTAACAGGATAATTCCTCTATAGTTACTGCATTCAAACTTGTCTCCTTTCTGGAATATTGGACGTATGGATCTATCCTCCCATTCAATGGGTTTTCCACAGTCCAAATATTGGAGATCACAGCATGCATGTCTTTAATAAGTTTAAGATCCATTACATTCAAAGCTTACCTTTAATAACATCCAGTCCTTCTGAACTGTTATTAATTTCTTTATTGCTTTTTCCACTTCATCAACAGATGGTGGGTCTATGTCATCATCCTCTTGTTTCTGGTTTGTACCTTTTTGGCACTATTTCTGATTTTTCCATACCATCTTTTCCATCAATTGCAGTCTTGAAATGCTCTCTGCATTCAGTAAATTTCATCATTTTGAAATTTCTTATAATAGAATACTTAATTTTTATTTTACACATTGTAATGACATGTTAAACTATAGAAAACAAAAAAAAATTAAAATATATTGAAATCTTAATTACATTTTAACTGGGTGCTTTTAAATCCTTTTCCTCTTTCCTTAAGTTCCTTTTTTAAATCAGTACATAACACCAAATACTTATTTAACTAAAGGAGCAGCTCCATGTACAATGCAGAGATATCAAGAGATGTAATTGGTAAGAGAATGATGCCAGACACAACATCCTTCAACTTTGAGTTTCTTAGTTTTGAGACTCACACTCTATATTTTAACAATCATCCATATCGTGATTGAAGTTTCTTTGGGCTAAGATTACCATTAGAGGAACAGTAAATTGTATTACCAATAATACCAATCCTTTAGATGGAAAATTTGATTCTATAATAAATTCTAGTTGCATAAGTCTTCTCTACTAGAAGAAGAAAATCACTATTCATCTTTAATTTTGTGAGTTGTATTTATCTCTCCTTAAAAGGGAAAAGTTCATCACTCAAGTTGAAGACCAATTGATTCTTTTAATGTAGCTGTGGAAAGTAGAAAAAAAGTAGCACTGGTTTAAACTTAATTTTTATTGTTTGCACGTTAAGTAAAAGATCATCTTTATTGTTAAAAAAATACTAGAAACAAAATGAACTTCTTTTCTGTTGATGTTATCTTTTTTTATATCTCTTTTGTTTGAAGGAACAGAATCTAAATTAAGTATTCTAAATTATTTTAGGTCTTTTAAAAACACTGATAGAGAAAGGTATTAAATCCTCTAGGGCCGTGGGTAGCCTAGTGGTTAGAGCATCGGACTCCAGACCGGAAGGCCTGGGTTCGATGCTCGATGTCACCAAATACCCTCCGAGTGCACACGGAGTACGTGCTCGTTAAAATCAGTGGGTCCGTAGTCTTGTGGGCTTATTCATGAGCGCAGGAACTGGAGAATATTTCCCTCCCCTTCAGTTCACTTGCAGAAATTGTGGAGGTGGAGATAGAGGTCGTGTCGCCATCTATTGTCCCTTCGGGGAAGTTTCGCTGAGCTTAAATCGCACTGTCACCTGTATGGTGCTCAAGGCCAACGACAGGCGTACCTCTTGCCCATGCCACGATGAATTTCGTGGGCCTCGTTCTGACTACGTCAGACAGGTGGCATTAGCCACAACAACAACACAAATCCTCTATATTGTGTGAAACATGTTAAAGTCATTAATTAAAATGTTTCTACATAACAATTTTTTGATTCATTTCTCTTCAAAGTTCACAGAAGTAAGCTGCATTAGTGATATCCCTCATCTTAATTATTCATCCATTATGACTGCTGAACCAAAGTTTCAGTATATAAAGAGTATATTATATAAAAACATATAAATTCAACATATAATATTACATATGAAACTTCAAATGTGATTCACTCTAAAATATTTTAAGTAGCAGCAGTGTAGCTATAATTACAGACTCTTGTTTAGCATTAACAAATTGCAAGAGTTTGAGTTCTGATCTCACTGAAGACCCGCCCTAAAGAGGGCTGATGTACATTAAAACTGTCATGGCGCAAAACCTTCTTGTTAGTATGGTGTAGAATTTTGATAGTGAGATGCCCAGCTCACACAAGTGTCATTCTTGCCACTTCACCCCTGTTCAAAATTACATGGTCTGTTGCTAGTAGCTCTTACTTTGCTTTAGATTTCAATGTTAATAAAGACACATTCACTAGGTTAGTTTAAATGTCTATTTTACTTGAGTGCTCTATACCTCTTTTCCTCTACTTATGAGACAAGTTTAAAGGGGAAGGAATTATTATCTAAACTTCTATTAATTTTAATGTAAAAATAATCTCATTGATATATATTTTTTAAAATCTTTTTATTAAAAAATGAATTTAAATATGCATTTAATGGTATTATTAACTAGAAATTCTTTATTTCTTATTTTAATTCCAATAAGTTCAACTTTAATTTCCATATAGTTGTAATTGTCTTTACTTTTTTCATATATAATTAGAAAAATATATAAAGTAAGAGAGAAGTAAGAAAAAAATGTTTTTATATATTATATAGACTGCAGCTTTGGAATTCATAGCTTTGAACAAAGATATAATCAAAAGTGAAGTTTTTTATGACCTACCTGAGGATCTGCAATCTGAGGTGGAAGAAATGATTACATGGGTTGAATTAAGGTATTTTCTGAATTTTTTTAAAAACTTTTTTTTTCATTTTATTTATTTATATTAACTGTAAAAAATACTCTTGCTACTTTTCAAGGAAGTATCTCAAATCTCTTTTAATCCTAATTTGGTCTTCAAGCTGACTTCAATCTGTAATGAATTAAGTCTATAATCTTCCCAGTTGTATGAATTAACAGATTAATTAAAATTTGAAGAAATTGTAATGGTTAAAAACATCTGTGTAAAAGCTTTAGTGTTCTTTTTTTCCCTTAAATTATTTATTCTTACTGTTATAAATGTTAGGGTGTTAAGAAAAGATTTCTATTAAAGTACTTTTCTGACTTGATTTTATTTTAAAAAAATGTCAAAATATATTAGATAGGAATATTGTTTTAAAATCTTTTTTGTCATTTTCTTTTTAAATTTATTTTATGTATATTTTATAGTTAATTTTCTTAGCTTTACTTTTAATGTTATTTTTAGAAATTCTCAACGCAGTGAAGAGCTTTCAGGCCCTCAATTTCTTAATCATGATAGCCCCAGTTCTCTGTCATCGAGTTTATTAGACATTGAAGAACTGTTCTCGGCTGTTAATATCTCAGGAAAAGAGGTAATGTCTTTTCTTAAACAATTTGTAACCATTTAAAATTTTGTTTAATTTTAATGTAATAAAGAATGTTAATAGGAAAATACTTTGAATCTGATAATATTGTAAGCATTTATTTTAATTTATATATTTTAACATTAAATTCAATTGAAATAAATTTTGAAATGTTGCTTACATGTTAAAATAAGTTTACAATACATTTTTTCTTCTTATATATTCTAAATTAGTGCTCTTAAAATAATGTATGTTAGTAAAGTAGTTGTAGTAAAGTTTACATTTATTTTTTTGTTGTTGAAAATTATTTGTCTTTGATAATCAGTAACACTTAATCTTTTCAAAAGTATTTAGCTCAATCATAAATATTCCTACCTTCCTCAGTGACATGACAGCCCAGAGTGGGCCTTGGCCTTTTTAAGAAGCCTTCTTCCTGCTAGTGTTCTTCAGTTCCTAGTTTTCAAAATTAGGAGATCTTTTTCTAGGCCATCAATCTATTAAAGATTTGGCATACCCTTTCTTCATATGCCGATTGGTTGAATATTGAAGACTTTTAGTGGTGTGATCTTCGTTCATTCTGATAACATGACCTGCCCATTTTAATTCATTGTATTTTGATGAAGTTAACAATGTCAGATTCTTTATATGATTGATAGTACTCCAAATTTGATCTTAATCATTTTCCTGAATTCCTCCAAAAATGAATCTTAAAATCTTCCTTTCGTAGATACTTATCATGTTCTCATCTGTTTGAGACATGGACCAAGTTTCACATGCATAAGTTAATACTGATCTTAAAAGACTTTTATACGATAAAACCTTTGTTTTTCTTTTGATTAAATTTGGTTTCATATATTTTCGTATTCCATTAAGACATCTATTAGCCGTAGTAACTCTCTTTTGGATTGCAATACTACAATCACGTCTATTGTTAATTTCCGAACCTAAATAAGAGAAGCTTTCAACAACTTAAAGACAATACTCTTCAATTTTAAAATGGGAATTGTTAAAACATGATTTAGTGCAAGGCATGTACTTGGTCTTAATCTCATTGATTTTCAGTCCCATCCTAAGGGCCTCTTTCTCTAAAGATAAGAGTGCAGTGGATGTTTGAGCGATGATATCAATGTCATTAGCAAAAGCCAACAATTGTATCAATTTATTAAAGATATTTCCTCTGGTATTGATATTGGAATCTCTTGCCACTTTTTCTAGTGGTAGATCAAAGAGAATACACGCCGGTGCATCTCCTTGTCGAATGCCATTTTTTATTTAATCATAAATATTGCTGATACTAAATTATGTCATAAAAATCATTTTTTGAGTGAATTTTATTTTTAAAAAATAGCAACTGTGTTGCTTTATAGATTAGCAATTAATATTGTTATAGATCAGGCTTCTTTTTTCTTAGTAATTAAGTATATATGAGTTTATACTTTTCTTTCAATGTCTTCAAATTATGTTTTTATTATAAAGGAAAGTTTGTGTATATAAATGTTTGCAATTCATATCAGCATTTGTTTCCCAATGCTCTGTTTAAGTTTGCATTTATAAATTTTATTAAAGTTCTTTTACAACTTATATTTTACTATCAAAAATTGATTTTTGTAGTAATTATAGTTATTTTTTAAAGATTATGTCACGTAAATACTTTGCATTTAAACAGTTGTATTATTTCTAAATTTAAGAGGACATGGTACAATTTATACAAAAATCTTGAATTTAATGGTTTTTACAATTTTTTTGCTCTTAACCAATGTATATGGATTACATAAAAAAACAGATTTAGTTCTTAATATACTGCAAAATATTTACCATTCAATTTTTTAAAGAAAAGATTTGAAAATCATGAAAGGATTTTAAAATGTGTGCTGCTGCTACTACAATAATTGAGGTACCCACATAAAATTTGATTTACAAATACATCAAGCTATGTATAACAAAAATTGGTATGGATTTACTACTAGTGGGATTCATATATGTAAAATAATTTTTTTTCTGAATGCTTAATAAAAATTCCTTAAAGAATGTGTAAATTCTAAATTCAACTATTTTTTTTAAAAAAAATAAGTATTGCTTTGATTTAAAAATGCATACCAACTTTTGTTACATGTACTACTAGCAATAGGTAAGAGAAATTTCAGAGCATTAGGCACATTAGAAAAAAAGGCTTTAGCATTTTAAATGAAGATAAATGAGATATTTTTTCTGTCTGAGATAAATCTGTTTAAAGCTTTTATTTGCCATTGGAATGTGAATAACAATGAACATAAAAAGTTATCACAACTCTAAATTTTTTTAACTTGGAGCTTTCACGTTCTGTGAGATTACAGAAAATTATATGAAGAATAATTTTGGCTAAAAAAATTGTATTTCAGCTTTTGACTGATTTTTGGCAATTTAATCATACTGTGTCTTCTTAAAACATTTGTTGTATTACTAAAAGAACAAGACGGAGTCTTGATAACTAAAAGCTTTAATCTTTATACTGAATTTGTTTTTTGCTAGGGTGAACAAGCATCAGATTCCAGTTCTCTTGAAGACCTTCCTTTAACCCAAGACTCAGCACAACTAGAAGCATGCGTTGCTCAACTCAGGGACATTGTTGGTGAATCAGTTCCTCGAGATGAGCTTGTGCGAGTATCTTTAGCAGCCGATTATGATGTCAATAGAGCTTTAAATTTCTTTTTCTCTCGATTTACCTAGCTGTGAATTTTGTCTTGAACATTATTTGACATAATTCAGACTTTCAATTATTCCCCTTTTAAAATATGAAGGACTTCATTAAGTTATATGGTCTGAATTTGAAAGGAAAATATATTAATCAAAAGCTGGAATTGTTGGTCTTTGAAAATGACCAACTGGTCAAATTTGGATAAAGCTGTGTGAAATTTGGACTTGTGTATTGAGATTTAAAAAGAAAAATGTTAGGCTTCTCTTTAATTTATTGAAAATAATGTATTTGGTTATTTTGAAACATTACTTCCATTTTTTTGTAAAAAACATTTATAAGTTAGAATAAGCAAAGATCATTGTTATTTAATTTGGGACATAATGTATAATTGTGCGAATATTTGTTAAAAATTTATATCCATTTCAAGAATCGAATCAAATAAAGTGTACTATGACATATTTGTTTATATGTTTATAAAGAAAAATATTTATGTGCATGGCTGAGATGAGAAAAGTTTGTATTTTAAGGTAAAAAGAATTGTGAGTTTTGTTCTCCTATATGTATTGGAAATGATGAAACTGAAAGTTAAGCCTTTTTTTATCAGAATATTTATTATTTTTTATATATTAATATATCACTAAAAATCTTCAGCATAATTATCCTAAAAGGTGATAAATTTTGTAATTGTAATGCTTGATTATGTTTAATTTCAAATCCTTATATTTCAGACATTTTGTTTGCTTATTTGAGGGTATAAATAATTTGTGAATGTTACTATAAATTTTTATTCTTTTTGTTGAAAGATAGTTGATTTCAAAGTAATGTTTAAAAAAACACTGTACAACTTTTTTTGTATATATATCATTCATAAAATTTTCTATATTCAAAATAACCAGTTTAAAATATATTGTCAACAAAAATTGATTGACTAGAAGCCATTTCAAGATGTTCAATAAGATTGGCTCCTGTGGAAAAAAAAATTTACGTATAAATCCTACTATACTTTTTTAAAATCTTCCAGATTTATTTGTGAACTTTCTAGATTTTAGATAAACAAATTAAATCTCATTTTTTTTTTAAATTTATAATTCCCAGTTTTCTAAAGTATAATAGCATTTCATCAAACTACTTGTGTTGTAATTTCTCTCCATCACAAAAATATTACATCCAACAATGTTATTTTAAGAAATTATGCAAAACATGTTTTTAAATTTAAACCAATGTGTTATGTAGAATTGTCTTCTTTTCTTGGGAATAAATTAAATTTTCTTTTTTCTTCAAATTTTATTTTAAAAATTGACTTTTTGAATAAAAAAAAGTGAATTGTTGGCTTTGAATCTCCATTTTAGACTAAAAAATTATTTTATAAATCTTCCATATTTGCTTAAATATTTATCAAATTATAAATTACCTTTAGTATTTTTATCAAAGAAATCAAGTTTATTTTATTTTTGTTTAGTGAAATCCTATTAGGTTGGAAATGATATTTGTATTTTTTCCCTTTATTGTTTATATTGACTTCCTTTACTTGTAAACTTTACATATTTTATTGAGTATTGTGTTAAAATACGCTAATTGCCATAAAAATATGCACACCAAGAAAAGTGTCAGAATAAAAAAAAAATTTACATACATAAATACAATGGGGAATGTAAGAAAGTAATTACAAAATCAAACCAAAATGCTCATTTATTGTAGAAAAAATTATAAATGAATGGTGTACCCTGTTGGGCCACCTCTAGCATGAATGCATAATATGATACAGTCGGGCATTGAGGCATACAAGTTCCGTATGATGTCCTCCAACATCTCATCACAGTTGCTGTAAATGCACCTCTAATTCGACCAAATTCATAGACTGTCCAATTTGTCATCCTAAATGATCCCAGGTATGCTCAGTTGGTGATTAATCTTGGGAGCAAACAAGCCAAGAAAGGGTAGAAAAGTGGTGGAGTTAATCCTTTGCTATGTGTGGCTGAGCATTATCTTGTTGAAAAATGACTACTGGGAGTCCTGCCATGTGTGGTGCACACATGTGGCTGTAGAGTGTCTCAAATGTACCTCTGGGTTGTTATAGTGCTGTGGATAAATTTTATGGGTGACTGTGTTCATATGCAATCGCACCCTCTACCGTCACGCCAGTTGTGGGAGCAATGTGCCACTGTACAGCAAAGGCAGGATTGAGACAATCTCTACGGGGCCTCCTCACACATGCACAATTGCTATCATTGCCTAAATTGAATCTGGATTTGTTTTTGAAGACAACCTGATTCCATTTGGTTGCAGTCCAATCCCTTTGAATGCAATACCACTCCTAATGGAGCTGTGGAGAATGCTAATCCACATACTCTGTTAAAACACGCAACCAAGTTGGACAAGCAAAGTCATTTTATTTGAACTCATATCAACATATGTACAGTGTACAGAAATAAAAATAGTGGTAACTATATACAAATCTTACAGTAGAGATAGCGAATGGCAGTGTTTCCTATATGCCATGAATGAGTGGTGGCGCTACAGAGGCGATGGTGAATGGTAGTATGTGCAGTGGGCACCATGATAGCAACTGTCTTTCAGACAGGTGTCTTGCAATAGTACAGACCGATGCAGAGGCCCATATTGAAGGTGCTTCTTGTGTATGGAGGGTAGATATTGAGACAGTGCTATGGCTGCATGTTGTATGATGTGACAGTCTTTTTTGACTATTGGTCTGTCAAGGGCGTCCTGAGCTTGATCATCATATAACAGACCTCTCTCTTGTCCACTGGTCCCAACACCTCACAGTAAAGTCAGCAGTCTATGTGGCAAGTTACTCACCAAGCTGAACACTCAGTTTGCATGATCCCTATGATCCTTTCCCTTCAAACTCTGACAACTTCTCATATTGTCTCTGATGGTGGTGTAATGGCATATCTAGTTAAAAAGCATCCCTCTGCAACATTTTAAGTGTGGTCAAAGTAATGGACTCAATTGGGGTGTTATGAGGCTATGAGAGCCTAGTACCACTGAAGACCCGCAGTGTAGGGGATGCGTGTTAAATCTGTCGAGGCTCAAACGTCCTCCTGTTTGTGCTGTGTACAAGTTAGGAGGGTGCCAACTTGAGTGTCATCCTTATCACATGATTTTAATTCAAAATTACAAGATCTATCTCCAAAAGCTCTCGAGGAGCTGAATAGTGCAAGGTTAATATTCACTCACTCGCAACATATTAATTCACTCAAATGTGCTCTGCTTACATATTTTGTAATCCTAGGAAAATGATGTTCTGCACCCCCTAGTGACATAGTGCAATACATTATCACCCTGTATTTCTTATTTACATATCTGCCAAGCATGTACCTTCATATTACCAGTTTTGTAACAATTCAACTCTTACTTCTTGATGTGTAAATTTTTATGGCTATGAGTGTATTTTATACACATTGTATTAGTCTGTTTCCTGATTGTTTTTATAATAAATCTTTCTTCTCTATCTCCTTATTTAACAATTGTAGATATAAAATTTTATTTAAAAAGTTAATTTTTCTAAAGTTTGTAATTATTGATATTTATAAAAACAGTTCAATAATATTAGTAAATTTGTAAAGTGCTGAATGTTTCAGAAATTAATCGGAAAGCATATAAAATTTTAAAATTCCTGATGATCAAAAATATTTTGTTTATAAATTATTTTTTAATTAGAAAAGTAACATTCGTTAAAAAAAGGTATTTTTAATTTTTTGGAAGATTTCAGTTTTAATATGGTTTTTTGTCTTAAAATATATTAAGAAGCTAAATTATTCTTAGGCCTTTAGCTTGAGGGTATTTTATATATGGACAATCATAGCCTTGTGTATTTATAAAAGTGAAACAAGGTATTTGTGTATTGATAAAAAAGCTGTGTATTAAATATAAAAGGGAATTAATATGTAAATTCTATTCTTTAATCGATGTGTAAATCTAATGGGTGATGAGAACAATAGAACTTCCAAGCACGCAACAAGTTTGAAAATCTGTAATACTTTTAACTAATCTGTTTGCCTCTGAATATTGTAAATTAGATGCAATTAATAAATCTATTTATATTAATTGTGCAGTAACATTTTTTACACTTGGAAATTTTTGATATCATATCAAATTCTGTTTTTAAAAATCTCATCCTTGATAAGTTCTGTTTATATCTTAATTCTTTTCTAAGAAAGAATTCTTTTCATTATAATTGTTTTGAATCACAATTTTATTTTATTTTACTTGTTTCCTTTATTTTGCCATATATAATTATCTTGTATTATCTCATAGAAAACTTTACAACTAATTACTGAGTGTAACTATTGTTCTCATAACCTTTGTAAATAAAAGTTTGCTATCTGTTGTAAGAACTGACAAATCTTATTGATACACAAATATCAGATAGTTTTATATCTTGTCAAAATTCTGCTAACATATTCTTTAAAAAATGCTAAATGAGGTTTTAATCACTTGTTGCATTTTAAAGCAGTGTGATCAATATATTAAAAAATATATCTGTACATAAATCTATATAAAATACTTTTCTGTGCAATTATTTGTAAGGTAAATATCAAATCATTAATTTTTTATCTGAAAACTTCCATAAATGTTCTTTTTATATTTGATCTAGAGAGCATTTTTTAATAAGTTTTAGAGTTTGTATGTGTGTCATTATAATTTTTGTAGTTAGTAAAATACAATCAGTTAACTTTTTATTAAAAGCTGTTAAATATTTAGCTTTCATTCTCTGTGCATTATAGTCAATAATAGTGAGCATTGAGCATTATTATGCATTGCTGAAAACAAAATTTTAAAAAGTACAATTTGATAATGTGCTGTGTATCTATTTGTAGTTGTATTTATTTTTGAATTGCATTACTGTGAAAGAAATTAAAATAAAGAAACCATGTAATTTTTAGAATACATTAACAGGATTGAATCTAAAATAAAATATTTTTTTAGTTGTTTTTTTCCCAGCCTTCTGGTATATTTCTCATTAACATAATTACTTAAAATGCTTACCTGCATATTTTTTTATATTTCTAGTAAATGGTATATAATATTTCTAATTTTAACTATTTCATCAATGATTTATTTCTGATTCAGAGGAATTAAAAATAATTCAGCTACATGTGTCAAAAATTTAAGCTAGGTTACTCTTGTGTATTGTTTATTTTTGTACTTGTTTCTAATTATGTTTTTAATGTTTCAGTTATTTATTATATAATTGAGTGAATAATTTTATTTAGTTTTTAATATTAACTTTCATCGTCCTATTTTATTTGATTGCAAATTTATTACATGATTTGTTTTTAAAATTCCGAAAGGTTTCAAATTAGATGAGAAGTTTGGTTGATTTCTTGTGCTATTATTTAAAATTGATACAACAAATTTGTGTAGTCTTCATTGTTCTGTTCTAATTATATCTTTTCCTAGAGTGAGAATTTACACAATAAAAATAAATAATTTTTTTAACTAGAAAGTCTAATAAGTGAATAAATTTGATATTTTAGGTATATTTTTACTTTTAAAATTTTAATTTAAAATATTTTCTCTTTTTTAAAAGAGTGCAAAGTAAAATAATTATATGTTATGTATTTGCAATTAAGTTATATTGTATTTAATAATGTGATGCTAAGTTCTTTTTCTATTGTAAAAGGAAATATTATATAAGGCTCATTATATCTCAATGCAAAAATAAAATCCCACATTTAAATTTTTGTAGTTTTTATTATGAATGCTAAATTTTTAGGATCATCAAATAACATTCCTATTTTCATTTTTGATACAAATTCAAATCTTTTTTAAAAAGATAGATTTAACTATACACCTTGAAGGATAAACTGTACTATATGTATGTTGGCTGTGTTATTACTTTGATTATGTAAATATTTCATGAGAAATTGATTGTTTATATGTATCATCACTTCTTATACAGTGTTTGTTTCATACAAAGCAATATGGGTAATTATTTTCACGTGTTTATGCTTTCTCTTATTTGTATTCTCAATATTAGTTAGTTACAATTAGAATTGTTTGGCTTCCATCACTCTTGCTAAGCATATTTATAAATATATGTCTCAATCATTTTTCCTGTGACTATTTTTGTTTAAGTAATCTCAAATCGGATATTTTTACCAATTTGGTGGGGGGAAATTAACAATTTACAAAGAGTTAATTTTTGTCATAAAAATTGAGTTGAAAATAATTTTAAAAAGAAAATATAACTCATAACTATCCAATACATAGTATAAATCAAATGTTTTCTTTTTGCTTCATATTCTAAAGTGAAATCCTAAATTTTAACATTTTCAGATAGTGATAAGTGGCAAACATTGAGTATTGGTGTTTTTGAAGCATATTGCAAGAAATGAGCTTCACTAATTGTACGTTCAAGTTTTTTTAAAATCCTTTATTTTATTAATGTGTTTGTGTATTTCTCATTTAAGATATTTGAACATTTTTGTTTAAATTTGTTGATTGATATAATATTAGCGGATAATACTTTGTTCTGTTGGAATTGCAATTTGCTCAAATCTCACTCATAAATTGACATTTTACTGCCTTTCTATAATTTTTAGTCTGAATTATTTATAAAAATTATAATTTTTACTGCATTTTTTTAATAAAACAAATTTTCTAACTTATAGGACTCTTGTATGTATAAATTTTTATCGTATTAAAGAAAGGCCAGTTTTGATTTGCCTGCTCTGTTTATAAGAATTATAAAATTACAAAGTATTTTACTACTATAGAATATAATGTTCATTCCCTATATATGTGAAAAATTTATTATCTTACAAGTCTCCCCCTCCTTATCTTACATGTTTAATTTATATGTATATTTGTAATATTCTAGAAATATGTATATGAAATATATACATGAGCTACTTTAAATAGTATGATTTCTGTTTGTCAGAAAGAAAAATGTTAGAACATTTTGTTTTGATTTTTAAGTGTTGTTGTGCACTTACAATTAGCATTCCTAAAATGTTTTTTACTCATCTTTAATGCATTTTGAGATTTGTATGTACATGAAATTTAAAAAAAAAATGTTCAAACATTTTTCTTTTTCGTGTATAGATATATTAAAAATGCAAATCATTTAATGTGGCATTGACTACAAATTTGTCTGTATTCATATTCAACTTTTGATAATAGTGATGTTACATACGTAATTTTATTATCTTATTTTTGTCTCGTATATGTGTGATGTGTAATATTCAGTCATTAAAATGTGTCTCAAGTTATGTTTCGTGCTGTTATTTTTATGTGCCAGATTTTTTTGTTTGAATTGTTTTTTTATTGTGAAAAAGAAAATATTTAATAAATATATTAATAGAAATCTTTGAACATTTTTGTGTGAAATGTTTTCTTTTTTTCCTATGTTTCTACTCTATTTTTCATTCATTCACATTTCTTTAATAGTATTTAGGACAAAATATTTGGTAATTTTATTTTTTCCATTTAATCATGAAATGTATTATCATTTAAAATTAACACAAAATGTAGAAAAATCAGTGGCAAGAATGAAGTCAAAGCAAAAGTGACCTTGGCAGCGTAGTGGTCATAATAACGCTCATGGCAAGCATTGTGGATTCATGTATTCGACTTTGGGTGCCACTGAAGACCCACCGTGTGGTGCATTTTAAAGTCTTCATGTTAGTGTTGTCTGGAAGTTTGGAGAGTAGAGTGTCAGTTCAGATGTTGTCCTCAGATCGAGGCTTAAAAGTATATCCATCGCCAATAATCACATGTAGAGAAAAATGTACCATTCATTCTTTAAAGAATGAAGAAGATTCGTTGTTATTACTAATCGTTTTATTATTTTAATTACACAATTGGACCTGTGTAAAAATGTTGTGCTCTAATTTTTTTTAAAACTTTTCTAATTTTGTTTTGAACTGTAATTATCTTTTTTAAAAATCAAGTCGCGTTGCGTGGGCTTCGAATATGTCTAAACTAGGTGCGCGCAGTTCATAGCGACTGAAACAATTTTCTTCACATCTGTAGTACTCTTAAGAACCTGAAAATTGCACCCTTTCTCCGCTAAAGCGTTTGGTACCAATGGATCAAAAGGATCCATATTAAAATGGATGTTTGTATGTATGAAATCACATCACTCCAACACCGTTCAATCGATCACTATGAAAATTAGCTTGTATATGTTTTTTTTTTGTGAAGAAGGTTTTTGTGCTGTCCTCTTTGTTGCAGCTCTCCACCATGTGAGGCTACAGTATATCAACTTCTGCACCATTCAATCAATCGCCAAGAGGGTCGCCAAAAATTGTGCCAATTTGGCTGTATCGCCAACATTTCGCGATGTTTCCGTTGAATCGCCATTATAATGTAAGGAATGGCATTGCTTGAGAATATTACAATTTTTAACATAAATAAATATAACAGAAAGTAATATTAACGTATTACACGTCCAGATATAAATTATTTACTCTATTTTAAGCTTTCATTACACAAAATTCGTAACAATATGTTACTTTTGCTGAGTGTAGAGATCAGCTTAGGAATGTGTTTTCAAAAATCGAGCCACATGAGCGTTGTCAGCTATACGCCTACAGACTTAACTGATATGGGGGTTTTTTTCAGCTGAGGTATGCAATATATGTATATATATATTGTTTAATTTGCATTTCATGTATAATTAGCTCATTAAAAACTTCTTTTTCCTTCAATCTGCATTGTTTAATTTTATAATTCACCCTTGCGAAGAACGTATGTTTTAATAGAAATTTCAGTATTTTATCAATTTCATATGTTCCGACGTATAACGCTTATGTATAAATTCAAACTACATTTCTCAAATAAATTACGGAAGTACATGGGTTTTGCAAAATAATGCAAATAATTCTGATAACGTAAGACAAAGCATCCATAATTTAAAATATAGCAGAAATCAGAAGACAATTTCATATGCAAATCAACCCTCGTGATGTTAAAAACCAGAAAAGGATATAAATGCATAAATAATGATTTCGTTGAAACTTTTTGTTCTTTGGTGCCACGGTGACGAAATTCTGCTTTTGGCTGTTGTGTTGGGAAAAAGTGAATGAAATATGTCACGACAACGTAATCAACCGGAATCCATGGCTTAATGTGTCATTGGTAGACTGGAATCCGAGCATACTCAAAGAACTGTTGAGAATGCTGGTGGAGTGGAAGTAAGTACCATTGACTAAGACTGTAGAATCAATTCTAAGAAATAGGACTTGTTCGACGACGACCAGGACAAGGTCTTCCACTGGTTACCACAGCAAATATTGGCCGATAGTTCCTGTTAATATCTCGTCGAGACAGAATACCCTATACGATGCAGATTCAAAGACAGTTTCATTTGGCAACAAGGCAAAAGATCTCAAGCCAAACAATCCGAAACATGCTTCATGAGGGTGGTCTGTATGCATGTAGGGTGGCCTACATGCATACAGACCACCCTTCTGTATTCTTTAACAGCAAGATACCGTGCTACTGGAAAAAAGTGGGCTGCTGAACATTGAGATTGGAGTCAAGTGCTGTTTACGGACGAGTCTGGATTCAGTTTAGAGTATGACGCAAAATGTGTTTGGTATAAAGAGAATGGGGAACTCGAAATAATTCTATATTCATTCAGGAAAGATCACATTGCCAACGAAATGGTTTTGATGGTATGAGCTGGCGTCAGCATAGGCGGCGGTCGAACTGACTTGCGTGTCATTCGGAATGGTAATTTGACGGCTTAAAGGTATGCAAACGAAATCCTAAGATCCCATGTCGTACCTTACTCTGCAACCATTGGGGATTCCTTTCTTTTAATGTAGGATAATGCAAGAAATCATACAGCTCGTCTTGTGGAGAACTTTCTTAATGCTGATACATTACAATGTACAGAGTGGCCAGCATGCTCTCGACCTAAATCTTATCCACCCTGCTTGGGACTCATTCGGATGACATATTCAGCGAGACCACTGCCTTCGCTTTCTGTTCGGATGTGGAGATTGCACTTCTTGAAGAATGGAACAGTATTCCCCAAAGTCTCACCGATAACCTCATCGCATCCATGCTTAACAGTTATGCGGCAATCTTAGAAGCTTGAGAGGGGGGACCACACCCCATATTAAACATCCTGTATCAATTCTAAACAATCAGTTTGTTATTTACAAGTAATCAAATTGTTGGCATGAAGCATCATTTCATGTTCTTTATACCATGCTAAAGAATTAACGTTTCCATATGCAGTGGGATGCGTTTAACACGAAAACGCTTAAGACGGAATATCGGTTAACACAAAGTAATACAATGGTCCCGACTAACTACTATGTATTTTCAAACATTTTTTTCTCTCAACACGAAAAGATTTCCCTTCTGGAAATGAATAAAATATGGAAAACACCAGCCGGGTTGCACTGTCCAATTACACTCATGTCCATAAATTAAGGATTATGAAGTTCAGGCAAAGAAAAAGACACAGGCAGAACAAATTTGACTTATTTGTAAAATCTATTTATTAAACAAAATGTAAAGAGCAAAAAAGATGCTATATCTTTGACATAATTAATAAAAATTGCGATTTTTACTCCCTGGAGCAAATTTCAAAAAAGAACCTATTTACAAAAAACAGTATAACATGATTAGTATGATTATTAATACGGAGTATGTCTCCCGGACGATGCGATACAGGCCTTACAACGCCTAGGCATGCTAAATATCAAATTATCAATCTGATCTTGGGGAATATTACACCACTCATCAAGCAATGCCCTCCGAAGTTCCGGTAGACAGGTGGGAGGGGGTTGACGGGCTGCAATTCGTCGGCCAAGCAATCCCACACATGCTCTATTGGATTCAAGTCCGGTGAGTATCCTGGCCAATCCATACGGGTGATATCCTCTGATTGAAGGCATTCGTCTACAATGTTTGCACGGTGAGGACGGGCGTTGTCATCCATAAACAGAAATTCAGCACCCATGGCGCCCCGAAACAAACGTACATGTTGTTCCCGAATGACATCCAGATAGATGTGGCCTGTCATCGTTACACTCTAAACATGCAGGTCAGTTCTGGAATCAAGAATTATTCCTCCCCAAACGAGACATTCTGCACCACCGTAATGGTGTCGTTCAATGGTGTTCTCTTGGTGGTAACGGGTACCTGGCGCTGTCCATATTAAAGTCCGGCGAGAATCAGACTACAAACTAAACCTGTACTCGTCGGAAAACATCACACAAGACCACTGTTGTGCTGTCCACAATGCATGCTCTCTACTCCAGGTTAATCGCAGGCGACAGTGAGTTGCGGTAAGTGGAACACATCTAACAGGCATACGAGCATATAGACCAATGTGCCCTAAGCGTCTGTACACGGTTTGCCTTGAAACTGTCGTACCGGTAGCTGAAGAGAGCTGACGAGACAGGTCTGATGCTGTGCTCCGTCTGTTTCTTTTGTGCAGTAACTGCCAAATACCGGTCCTCATTCGGCGTTGTAACTCGGGGGCGACCTGTGCTGTAACATCTACTCACATTACCATCATCTTGGAATCGTTGCCAAAGCTTGGAGATGACACTCTGGGCGATTCCAAGTTCCTCGGATACTTCCAGCTGGGTGCGTCCACATTCCAGTCGTCCAATAATTCTACCACCTAAAAAATCATCCAAATGCTTCCTTTGTGCCATAACTATGCGGTTATTGCACGGAAAGGCTTTTAAAGCGCTTGTGAACAATTTTACTTCTTTGCCACTATTCCTTATATACCCCTCTCTTACACTCTCATCATTGTGATGTACTATCCGCGCCATCTGGTGGTTTCCTGTAATTTGCATATTCTTCTTCAAGATGTGTGTGATAATTCTTCTGGTGAAATTTTTATTTTAGAGTTCAATTTCTGTGTGATTCTGAATTATCCTTAATTTATGGACATGAGTGTATCTTGGAAGAGTGGATTTAAAAGAATATTCCTGCTAAGTCAGTGTTTCTCAAAGTGTGGGGCGCGCCACCTGCGGGGCGCGATGACCCTACAAGGGGGGCGCGAGCATATCGAAAATTTCAAGATTTTTTTTTTAAAAAAAATAACCAGAAAGAGAAGTAAAACAAAATGCTTTCTTCCATAATAAAAAAAATACACAACACTGATATAATTTATGTTTACCATCTGGCTTTTTTCCGTCATCAAATAGCTATCTTTGATCCCAAAACCAAATTAAAGAAAAAGAACATTTTGTTTAATTTGCTGTATTTCCTCAATGAGAGATTTTTTATTACGTTTTAACATAAAATATCACTCGTTAAAATAAAAACGAAACCCACAGACCCTGAGAAAAATTCTAAGAAGATAAACAATTCATCACTATAATTATTATTGAAATACTGTACATAAGTTGTAGAAAAATAAAAGGAAGACATGATTCACTTTTCAGCCAAGCTACATAATACATTTGTTAATCATTTGATTGACCTTCAAACTTACTGGTATGATTTTTTAGATCATCCGTATTTTTTTTCTAAATACACTTTTAAACCGGGAGTGGTGGCGTGGGACATCAGTGATCTCTATTGAAGGAAGTTGAAACTGATCAGGCACAAGAAAAAATTACTGAATGAATACATATTATTCATGATTGAGAAACGCCATGAACATGAAAGAAAGGAAAATTTTCAAATGCTTCCTAAAGAACTCCATCAACCTAAGATATGAAGCCATAAGTGTCCCACAAGGTTCAGTTGGCCTTGTCAAAAAGACACAAGAAAGAAAGAGTTCAAGTTGCTATTTGTTGATTACCAAAGGTGTCACGAGTTCGAGTCCAGTACCACTAAAGACCCGCCGTGTAGGGGAGAGATGCACGTTAAATCTGTCAAGAGCTCAAACGTCCTCTTGTTGGAGTGGTGTGGTAGTTAAAAGAGGCCAGCTCAAGTATCATCCTCGTCACTTAATCATGGTTCAAAATTATATATATATACGAGGTCCGTCTCCAAAAGCCCTCGTGTAGCTGAACAGTGCGACGTTAATATTCACTCACTCGATTATAAAAGCTCATTAAAACTAAACAATAACTTGGAACAAAATTCGACGGCTTTGCCAGCAAATAACATTTCTTTAATATTAATAAAAAGTGTCTCTGATTTGCGTCCTTTATTAAGTTCTTGCACTTTTGAATCATTTTAGTTCAGTGTTTTATGGGATTTTTTTCTCAAATTACCAAAGAAAAATTGAATAGTCCTTGAAAGCCGGTAAGTATACTTTCTCTTAATTAAATTATTCACTGGAATTCCGATTTTTATCGTGTACAGTAAAAATAATTATAAACAAATGATTGAGGTGACTGAGTCCCCCCACTACCTTTAACGTTAGTATCGAGTGCGTGCCTGCTCCTGGGTTTAAAACATTTTGAAGTCTTCTCGCTTTAAATATTAAAAAGTAATACAATTATTCTTCATCGGAATTTTATATTCTTTTTCATTATTTAACATTAATTCTAAATGCTAATTCTGTGAGGTTTAAAATTACAGTTCTTTTAAACAGTTATTCACAATTATAGCATTTATCTAAAAAAAATCATTTTACATTTTTGTATACAAATGTCGTGCACGCAGTTTTACTCTCCTTACAGTTCAGCTATTATATAAATAATAATGTTTTATTTTTTAAAAAAATGAACTCGTGCGAAGATAGAGAGCTGGTGTTTCTCTCTCAGCCAATTTAATGTATAGGAAGAAGGTATTTTATAAATAATTTCTTAATACTAAATTAAGAACAAGTTTGATAATTATTAGGGACTTTCATGGGCTTGTCTTGTAGAGCAAAGTTTTTCAAAGGAAGGTTTAATATCAGAAATTGACACTCTGAGTTATTTTTCTATATTTAGCTGAGATCTATATTTTGTCTTCAAAGCAGCCACTACAGAAAATCCGGTTTAACAAAGGTAGGATGTGGAAATGGTAATAGTATACGAAGTGCTTTTGTTTTCTGTACAGAGAATTCATCATCCACCTCTACCCAAAATTCAAAGAGCGATTCATTACAAAATTGCCTTTTAAGTTTTCACTGGATGTGAAATGTATGAAGATTTCTTCGGAAGTTGAGAGCCCTTCTGGAGTATCTTGAAATAGATCCCTAATCCACTCGTAACTTTCTACCAAGTTGTCCTTCTCCATAAAATACTTTTTAATATTCTTTGCCAACATAGCTAAATGATTTTACATGGTTTTAGAAACAACTTTCACATGTTGTTCTTCAGATTTGTAAGTTTTGACAAATAACGAGCTGGGGCTTTTTTTCCCCATCATTTACTTCAGTAGTGGTATATCCAAAATTTAAGTATTTTTGAGAATATTTATTGCCTTCATTTAATTTTCGGAAGCATGCTCGTCTGTGTACTTGTTGATCCTTCATTATCGTCGAATGTTTGCTTACGACTTAAAAATGTATGTATGATTTTGTTTTAATCTACTGCCGTAAATGCTTAATTACCGTGAATTACAATTATCGTCGAATGTTTGCTTACGACTTAAAGATGTATGTATGATTTTGTTTTAATCTACTGCCGTAAATACTTAATTACCGTGAATTACAATTAACGTGTACATTTAAAAAATGTACATTCACACACACACAAGCTAGATTCGGTAGCTATAGAAGTATCGAGTCGACCAAATCTGACTGGAATTGTACGAGGTTTTACATGTTTTGCGCAGACGTCCGATAGGTTGCCCAGACTAACGCAAACGTACCCTATAATGCCAAATGTGTTGGATATGATAGAGAGCAACATAGACTAGACTATTTTTCTAATGATATTTGTACTTTGAGAAACGAATGCTGAAGGAGAAATAAATCTTTAATTAAATATATCATTTTGCGATCTGTTCCAATTTAAAAATTAGAGAAAGAAAAATAACATAATAATAAGTAAGTAATATATATTTTAATTAATTTTCTTAAAATATATATTACTTAAAAGTTACATATACAAAAAAATTTAATATACTTATCGTATTAATTTGTACGGTTTATAATTAAGATCGTGTATTGTTACTTTAGTGTCTCTCTCTCAAAGTGCATTTTTATTACAGTAAATACATTATTGTTGTACAGGGGGGGGGCGTGACAAAAATTATGATTGAAAATTGGGTCGCCAGTATTGAAAGTTTGAGAAACACTGTGCTAAGTATTGGTAGAATATTCCTTCTAAGTTGGTGTTTTGTGGTAGTTTGGAGAAGGGGGTGCCAGCTCGGGTGTCGTCCACGTCACTTGACCATGGTTCAAAATTACGTGGTCCGTTACCAAAAGCCCTCGTGTAGCTGAACAGTGCGACGTTAATATTCACTCACTCCAAAAAATACAGTACAGTAGTTATAATTATTTTTTATACTTAAAAATGCAATATCCGCCTACTCAATTAAAATTATAGCGTTATAATTAACTACTAGCCACAAACAAACTATGCAAATATGTCTAAATGATGTAGTGTGAAAGACAAAGTTTAACCACTGTAAGTACCAGAAGCAATAAAAGTATTTATTTTGAAAAAAGATCAATTTCTTACTACCAAATGTGCATAATGAAATCATTAAAAAAACATTCAAATAAAGAGAGATTTATAGGAACCTCTCCCTTCAAAACGTAGTTTTATTCTGAAATAAAAAAAAATTAGGGATTATGCTGATAAAACAGGAATTAATTAGAAGCGAGCGCCTTGCATAGCCAAAACAAAAAGGGTTCTTTCCCAAACAAAAGATAGATATATGCTGATGTGGGGTTTTTTGCAGCGCACGCCAGAATTGCTTGCAGATGGCAAAATTTTTTCCTACTTACTTGACAAATATCGTTATATTTTGGACACTTCTCACAATATCTTTATAAATTATAGACATGCTATAAATTATAGTCTATGTGTTATTCTGATGTATAAGCTATATTACTGTAAAGTTTCATTAAAATCCATCCAGTTGTTTTTGCGTGAAAGACGCCCAAACATCCTCACAAACTTTCGCATTTATAATATACATCTAGATATGAATGTATAAATATTTATTTCAATAAAATAAATTCTAAAAAACTTAATTTTGTTGATATATATATATCTGTTTTTTTTTATTTTATCATTTATTTATTTTGCAATATTTTGTAAATCGAAATTCCTCTAACACTAAAAAATATTTCAGTCCTCTCAGTTTCATGTTAAGCGATTTTCAATGCAATTGTTTTCTGTTTCTTTTTTTCTGTATTGCAATTTTATTACAGCTCTATTCTATTTTATATCCATACATAGCTATCATCCAAAGGTTCCTTCATTTTTTTGCTTGCACCCTTATAATTTTTTTGTTAGCAGTGTATAGACAAATTCTACCGTAAAGCTTACTATGGGAGCCCTGCAGTTATTAATACATTTTTCTTCTTAATGTCCTAGAAAAATCAATATTGCAAAATCACCAAGGTATTTTAGAAAAGATACCGAAATAAATAATATAAAATCCTGAATCTGAAATCTACAGATCATCTTCCATCCCTATAATTCAAAAAGAGTTTAAAACTCTTAGATAAGAAGTTTGAAAAGCTCAGTTGAATTTCAATGTTTTCCCACAGTTTAACATTACAATGGAAGTAGGATTAGAAGTCATTTGATTTCGCCTCAATGTTGTCGTTTACAAAGTAGAACTTGTCCGTATTCTTCATATAATGGGCACTTTTCTTTACGAAGAAATGCACATGCACAGTGCTGTTGTTAAGCCATTCATTAGAAAGATATTTTTACGAATGTTGTGTAATAATCTTTAAAATAGTGGAAATAATTTATACCTGGATGTATAATATATTACTATTACTTTGTGTTGTATTTATTTTACGATAAAAACTGTAATATTTGCAAGCAACGCTGCCCCTTACATTATAATGGCGTTTCAAACGAAGCTTGGCGAAATATTGGCGATACAGCCAAGGTGGCATCATTTTTGGGTACCAAATGTTGCGAGTTGGTGACCATTTTTGGTAGCTTGGTTATCATATGGATACTTCTGGAAATTACTGGAGAATTCTACTAATATCAAGATCTATGACGTAAGCGGATCTTTCGAGAAAGATCGGAGAGACCTATGTGTGTATGTGCGGATAGAAGTCGTTTACTGAAATTGGGTCAGTATTTACTTCAACTGCTTAAGACTTCGGTATCTAAGATTAAGCGACTGCTGCAAATAATCTTTATCATTACGTACTTGTATTCTTAGACACTGATAGATGTGTCTGAGAGCTGTAAAAGGGGTGAGGGCCTTCTGGGATTTATTTTGCGAATTTTGGTACTATATCCTGTACTTTACGGATTGTTTATCTGCAATACATTTCATCGCTCTAAAGGTGCTGTTTTACTTTTTGAGACTGATAGCATAAAATCTTCAAGCCCCGATCGATGTAACAATATTTATCTGGCTTTCGTACTGTGATATACTGAATTATTTAGCACATTAAGCGGAATAATATGTGGTGGAGGTAAGAGAGGAAGTGCTTGAAGCAGTTGTAAATAAATCTTCAAACAATGGGAGTTCTATTGCAAATGTACCATAGAATGATTTTAAAAAAAGATACTACACTTTTTTTTTTAAAAAAAAAGAAGCAGTTGTCCAATTGCTATTAAAATAGGTAGACGTAAAGAACACTAACAAAAACAAACGATTAAAATCTCAGAATTGAATTGAATCGTTGCTTCAGTTTAACCTTTACAAAGGGAAGAAATCAATAAGGCATTGGTCCCCTTCTGTCGTGGATGCAAGCTGACATCCGGCGTGGCATAGACCAGCGTTTCTTAAACTGTAGGGCACGCCCCCTTGGGAGGCGTGATAACTCTACAAGGGGGCGCAAGCATATTGAAAAGTCGAAAAAAAACAACAAAAGATTATTTTTAAAAAAATTACTAATTTTCTAAAAGTAAACAAACAAAAAATACATTCTGGCATAATAAAAAATAGAATACACATTTACACTGATATAATACACATATAAAAGTATCAGTACTACATAATGTATTTCATAATTAATTTAACAATACTAAGTTAAGAATAAGTGATAATTACCACCATGGTTGGGTCACTATATACAAAAATTAATACTTATCTAGATAATTTGTGCGGTTTATAATGAATCCCTTAACTGCCGATTAAAATTTATGCGATTTACTCCCCAATGTCACCATTTTTCACGTAGGCGTGCTTATATGATGTATAGGGGGAAAGGAATAAAAAAAAATAAGCAGTGCCACCGAAGTATAAGTACATCCTTCGCCAAAACTGTCCTTTTATTCTACTCCAAAGCCTGCGGAATATGAGAAGTGCACAGAAAAGAGCGTCCTTTGACAGACGTATATATATATATATATATATATATATATGTGAAGTTGAAGGCACTATTGCAAGCCCCTTAGCATCCCCCTAGAGAGGGCAATGTCCCCGACGGGGGAAAGGAGCGACGAAGGAACATCAGAACTCAACAGAATCCGTTTGGACCGTAAGAGAGGCAGACGCGCATCAGCAAAGCAGTAATAACTCTTAAAAAATAATGAAAGCCAATTAGGCTACGACGCGCGTTTAAATGTTTCACTCCATTCATTAATTGTTATTCTCCCTTTTATTTATTCTTGTTTTAAAAATAAACAGATTATTCTGGCAAATCCCAGTTTACGAATTCATCCCAAGTAACAACATAACATTTGGGAGCTCGGCCTCAAATTAAATTAAAATTAAAAACCCCTAGAAAATACAACGAGTCAAGACTGGTGGACCACACACGCTTCAACGACGAAACCGACAACGAAAACCACAACGACGAAATCATCAACGGTGAGTCCATTCCAATTTATTCCTTTATTGTTCTGAAGATATTTATTTACGATGGTCTGTCTAGAGGAAATTGCTGCTATTGCGAACATATTAAAGACGGCCCCTGTTTCAACGGTGCAACTTCTGCACAAAATTGTTAATGACGAACCCTACTGTAAATCTTCTAGAAAAGAGTTAAAAAATTCGCGGGTTTCCCACAGAATTACGACATTGAAGCACGAAAGGATAAAATTTTAAAGGACTTTACGAAAACTGAACTTATTACCGTCTGCACTATATTAGGACTGAATTGCGCGGAAGCGCCAAAGAATTAAGCGAGCATATATTTAAAAATTTATCAGATCTTGCATCTTTAAAAAATAATTTTACCGAACAATTGACGGATGACGAAGATTCGGCGCCCTTTTCGCTAGAATCTACGAACGACGCGAATAAACAACCCCTCACCCCGCCAATTTATCACTTGCCTTCTCCGCAGGATGTTTTTGTTCCCCTCCCTCAAACACAACGAAATCAAAGCCAAAGAGGTAACGAAGAGAATGTATTTTTGTTAAAGGACCTTTTTTCAACTATGAGGTCGTTTACGGGAAATGATAATTACAGCGTTAAAGCTTTTTTTCGCGACGTAGAAGAAAATTTTATTTTTATCCCACACATACCTGATTTGCAAAAAATTATTTGTGTTAAACGTTTGCTTCAAGGTCCTGCAAAGACTTTTATCCAAACTCTCCATAACATATTAACGTATAGTTCTCTTAAAGCTGCATTAATTGAAGAATTTGAAGATTTATTTTGTTCTTACGACGTCCACAAGGAAATGCAAAAACGGAAATTACGCCCTACGGAATCTCTATTTGAATATTTTTTGGCCATGCGTGAAATTGCTTCAAAAGCACACTTTCATTTAGACGATCAAAGCCTGATTATGTATTGTATAACTGGTATACCTGATTCTAACCATAATAAATTGATATTATATGCATGTAAAAGTATTTCAGAATTTAAAGAAAAGTTAAAAATATATGAAAAGGTTTTTATGCAAAATAATTCTTATAGTATTGATATTAAAAATAAGCGTACAAATGTCAAGCAGTATGATTTTCCTACATCTAATAAAAATATGTGTTCTGATAATAAATTTCATAATAAAGATCAATTTAATGATGCTAATGTTAATAAGAGTGATGTACGTATACGTTGTTATAATTGTGGATTATTTAATCATACTTCTAATGAATGTTACCATAAAAATAAAGGTTTAAAATGTTTTAATTGTAACCAATTTGGTCATAAAAGCTCTCAGTGTGTATTTAAAAAACCTGATGTTAAAAATGAAATTGTTAATGAGATTGTTAGTGAAGTTGTTAATGAAATTAATTCCTCATCAGAAATGCGTAAAACTGTTAAAATAAATGGCTATGATTTTGATGCTCTTATTGATACGGGTAGTACTATTACTTTAATACGCGAAAGTGTTTATCAAATTCTTGGAAGACCGACGTTAAATGCTACGAAAACAAAATTAACTTCTTTCGGTAAGAGTGAAATTAAAACCTTTGGATCTTTTAAATCCACTATTGATATTGAAGATAACAAATTTATGACGGACATTTATGTTATTGACAATTTGCAAACAACTATTGATGTAATTATTGGAACTGATGTTTTAAAACAAACTGAATTTAAAATTACTGCAAATGGTATAGAATTAATACCTAAGAAAAAGGATCACTTTATTAATTTAATTAATGTATCTAAGGCACATAACCAATCGGAATTAAAAG
The DNA here is from genome assembly GCA_019973935.1 of Trichonephila clavipes. Classification (NCBI taxonomy): domain Eukaryota; kingdom Metazoa; phylum Arthropoda; class Arachnida; order Araneae; family Nephilidae; genus Trichonephila; species Trichonephila clavipes. The sequence goes on along the minus strand of BMAU01017665.1, from coordinate 535,067 downwards.
ATAATGCCCTAGAAGTATTACAACTAAAATTAAAAAATGCAGAAGATAAATGTAAAAATTTAGAAATGCACGTATCTAACACATCTACATTATCATTAGAAAAAACGGCGTTATTAGATAAATTGCATGAATTAGAAGAATCAAATTTAGAAAAGGTTGACAAGTTAGTTAAACTTGAAGAAAAGTACGAGATCTTACAAGAAACACTTAAAATTACAGAAAAGCGACTTGTTGAGAAAGAAATTGAATGTGCATCGTTAACAGAAAAAATACTCATCGTAAACGCACTAACGGAATCAAACGATAATCCTAAAACATCGAAGTCAACTAAAGAACGAGAAATTAACCATAGCAAGCGGAAAGCTAAGAAGTCAAAGTCTAGTGGAAGAAATGCTAATAAAACAAGTCATAGTGATGAGAATCAAGCCCTTGCCAGAGAGAAAATGTTTTGCTTAGACAGATTGATTTCCTTAACTCCATCATTTTGGATACGAAGTTGAAAGAGCCAAACAAGAGTAAAGCCCACTTCGTTAAAAAACGCAAACAACACATATATAAAAAAGACGAACCAGTGACAATCAAAAGAACCCAGTTCCGAACACGACTCAAATTACGACCCAATTTCTACGGACCCTACCTAATTAAGACCGTCAAACCCCATGATAGATATGAAGTGGAAAAGGTTGGTCAACACGAAGGCCCTCATCTTACATCTACAGCTGTTGATTTCATGAAGAGGTGGTCAACCGCTGATGCCTGACGATTTTACGACTGCAATTTGAGTACCCCCCACAGTGACTCTCTGTGAACAGAACTTTGAATAACGAACTGAAATTTTTCTCTTTCCCTTTTTATAGCTTTTTTTTGAATAGCTGTGAGCAGCAATGACGAACTACTTCCAGAAAAACAACACCTGTGTGAAGTACTGGAAAGCATCGCACTTGTTATTTTTTTTTCTTTTCACTGTTTACAATTTTTGTTTTATAGGTTTGCTTGCAACATTTTGGATTTTCTTTCGCTGTGGTCAGCTCATTTTTAGGATGGCCGACTGGGAAGTTGAAGGCACTATTGCAAGCCCCTTAGCATCCCCCTAGAGAGGGCAATGTCCCCGACGGGGGAAAGGAGCGACGAAGGAACATCAGAACTCAACAGAATCCGTTTGGACCGCAAGAGAGGCAGACGCGCATCAGCAAAGCAGTAATAACTCTTAAAAAATAATGAAAGCCAATTAGGCTACGACGCGCGTTTAAATGTTTCACTCCATTCATTAATTGTTATTCTCCCTTTTATTTATTCTTGTTTTAAAAATAAACAGATTATTCTGGCAAATCCCAGTTTACGAATTCATCCCAAGTAACAACATAACATATATATATACGTCCGAGGAAAATAACGTTTTGACTGAGTGAGACGTTTATATACGCTGATGGTACTTAAGAGGTTAAAGTCGTATCGTAGTTTTAGCATCAAATTATCGTATTATTGAATTCAATAAATTGTTATTGTATGAAGGGGGCGCGGTGAAAATTATGTTTGAATATTGGGTCGCAACTATTGAAAGTTTGAGAACCACTGGCATAGACTGATAAAGTTCCCGGATGATGTCCTGTGTAATTTCATGGCAATTTGTCTCCAACTCTTGTGTTAAATCGTCAACATTCTAAGAGGGTTGTAATCACCACATAATTTCCCAAATGTGCTGTGTGGAAATAGGTCAGGCGATCTAGCTGGCCAAGGGAGTGTAGAGAAAACCTCAAGACAATTCAAAGCAACAAATACCGTGTGCAGCCAAGCATTATGTGGAAAAGTAAGTCCTGAGTATCACAAAGGGAATGGTAACACAACCGGTTATAAAGTACCACCGTGCTGTCCAGTGCCGGTTTATCTATTGGGCGCCAAGGGCCCGGATAAGCTGGACTTACCAGATTTTCTGTTTATAAATTTTGATCCTCCAGTGCCAAGGGGGCCTGTAGATCTTCTGCGCCCTGGGCCCAAAATGAGCTTAAATCTTTACTGGTGCTATCAGCGTGTTCGAAATGACTACCAGAGGAGTCCGGCTATCAAAGCAGATGACATTCCTGACCATAACGCGTTGTGGGTCTGCGTCACTCGTGATAGGCAGGGTGGGAACCCCACGCTGTCCTGGACGCCTTCAGACATGTTTGTGGTGTTAGTTTAGACACAATTGGAAAACTTGTCACTAAGAGCAATACGTCCCTAGTCAGCGCAGTTCCGTGTGGATCGAGCCCAGCAATGTTGCAATCAGACTTGATGGTGTACAAGCGTGAGAGGAAAGCGGCGTAATGGTTGACACGAGCATAAATTCCACTCTCTCAATCCTCTGTAGAGGGATGTTGAACACATGTGCGTAGGTCACATGGTAAATAGTCGATAATGACGAATCCATTGGGGGGAACAGCTGCTATGACAATCGCTCTGTCTTCCCGCTTTGTTGTGGTCCTCGATCAACCGCTTTAGTTCTGAAGCTGATATCTGCCCTTGATGACCCACTCTTTCCAATATTGTCTAATTGAAGCATCGCTTCGACCCAGATGTCGAGCGATTCATCGATTCCTTCAACCGTGCATGAATCCTTCAACGAGGCATTATCACAGCCGACGTAAGATCGCAATCGAAGTACAGCAGAAAAAAATTTTGACTATCAGATTGAGAATCGTTCCTTGTATAAACCCTCCGAATGCGCAGTTTCAATGTTCTAGAGCTAGCTCGACTATTCATTTATTTGACACCAAATTTTAATCATTTGCATGTTCAGTCTAAACGTATTAGCACACGAAATTTTATTACAGTTGAGTAACTCCTTCTTGACATGCTGATTTTTTTTTGTGTTATAAAATGTATTTGAGATAAAAGCGGAATGAATCCGCGGAATTGAAAGTAGAATTTTTTCTTTCTCCAAACATTCTGAAGAGAATATCAAATGATTTGAAATATTGCATTGTTCTTTAGTCTAAATATAGTGTTCTAGTATTCCTTTTTTTAGTAGTAAATGTGGGTCCAACCAAATAAAACTTATAGCCAATATCAAAAAATATTACAGAGTCCAGATTTTTTTTTTAAAAAAATAAATAAATAAACATTTAATTTATTAAGACAGTGATTCTTAAACTTTCAATGTTCGTGATCCAATATTCAATCATACTTTTCATCTAGCCCCCCTTCTATACAAAAACAATGTATTGAGTTCAATGATACTATACTTTGAAGCAAAAGCTACAATACGAGTTAAACCTTTTATGTATCACCGGCGTATATAAACGTCTTGCTCAGTCAAAGCGTTAATTGCCCCGGACGTATATATACATCTTTCAAAGTGCTATATTTTCTGTGCACTGCTACCCATAAAATAATTCCGAAGGGTTTGGAATGCAATGAAAGTACATTGACAGTATTTGCGAAGGATTTACTATATATATATATATATGTGTGTGTGTGTGTGTGTGTGTGTGTGTGTGTGTGAAGTAGAAGGCGCTACGCGCTACTGCAAGCCCCCGTAGCATCCCCCAGCAGATGGCTTCGAAAGGAAACGAGAGGGCAATGACTCCGATGGAAAGGGGCAGCGAGAGAAGGGACATGAGAACGATAGAATACGTTGAGACCGCAAGGGGAAGCAGACGCATATCAGCAGAGCCGTTATATCTCTTTAAAATTAATGAAAGCCAATTAGGCAATGACGTTTAAATGTTCACTTATAATTCATTAATTATTATTCATTTTATTCATTCTTATTTTAAAAATAAACAGATTATTCTGTCAAAGGAGTTTACGAATTCATCCCAGTAACAACATAACATATACATATACATATATATATATATATATATATATATATATATATATATATATATATATATATATATATATATATATATTATATATATATTTCAGAGAACTTATACTTATTTATTCTTTTTTCTCTCCAATACATCCCATGCGCATGCTTACGGGGAAAACAGTGGCATTGGGGAGCAATTGGGGAGTTAATTATAAACAGTAAGTACAAATTATCAAGATCAGTGTAATTTTTGTATGTAATTTAAAATATGGCAAGCCCATGGGACCAACTAGTAATTATTAAACTTGTTCTTAACTTTAGTATTGTTAAATTAATTGTATTCCGAGTTTTCAATATGCTCGCGCCCCACAGTTTGAGAAGCACGGTATTAAGAGAAAGAATTTAAAAACAGAACACACGCGTTGGAGATCCTTCTCTAGTAGCAATTGACCAAAACCATTTCGTAGCATCACATATATAGTAACCGCAAATTTGTATAATGTGCTGGTGAAATACACAATTATGAAAAATATGAAAACAGATTAAAGAAACAGAGGGGGTATTGGCAACTTAATATGATTAAAACTTAATAAATGCGAAGAAATATCCAACAATATCCCACTTCTCCCGAATTCTTGAATCCTTACAAAATCGTATATCAACATAAATAATTTACTAATATATTTATTTTTGTTGATTAAATTATCAAATTTATTTTGAATTTGAATTCTTTGTAAACAGAGGAATCAAAATTAACGAATTAGACAAATTAGTTAAAGTTTCTCAAGATCACTGAAATATTATTCTTTGAATTTCAGCAGAAAATCTATACAGATATATATATATTTCAAAAGACAATATAAAAATAACAATAATAATAATAATAAAAAGAGAAGGTATAAAATTTTATTTTGTTTCTCATCTTGAAAATTGGACTATTGAAACAGCAAACAAATATACAGAAGCTTCAATTAATATGATGTGATCAAAAAAATTACCATTAAATGACTTTTGATTTTCTATTTAAATAGCTTCTACTGTGTTCGGAGTGTAAAGTGCTAGAGACAAGCTAGCATTTCATTTTAACATACATTAAATGTAAATTTTTTTCGTTGATTTTGATCTGCCTACGTGATTAATGGTCCTACTTATCAATAGCGAGATGTAAAACAAAAGAACACGTCCAAAAACTTGAAGAATTTTTTATATCTACCAACATATTCTGAAATTTTTAAATCTCCATCAAATTCTTTCAGAGCATACAGTGCCTATTTAAGCTAATTTCAAGCCCTGGGTGTAGAAAATCTACAGCCTCCTTGGCACCGGATGATCAAAGTTTATGAGTCGAAAATCTGGTCAAGTCCAGCTTACCCGGACCCCTGGACGCCCAATGGATAAACCGGCACAGAGAGCCTAAGAAGTTGCAGCAAACCAAAATTTCTCCGAAATCTCTGCTAAGTTAAATATACTTCTGAGTCCCTAACTCAACAGAAGGTAGTTTAAATTAAAGAAAAACTTACGTATATTTAAAATAAACATTTATTCTCCCACGCCGTTACTTTTTTACACCTGTATTAAACTTTTATTGAAAAGCCATGTTCAAACTCTTTACACAGAAAATTCGTGCTTCATTAGTGTTGCCACTCGTTTGAACTCAGTATAAGACTTTGATCAGGTCTTAACAGTGTACTGAACTGAACTGAGCAATGTGTGTTCTTTGTACTGAAATGAACTGAGTTATTTTCTATTGTTTACAATTGCAACAAAATTGAGTGTATTGCAATTTGAGTGACGCAACATTTAAAAGACAAAATGTATCGTAATTTATTAAAATTTTGCAAACATGTTCATAGAACAGCATCTTATAATACTCAAGCGTCTCAAAAGGTTTTAAATTTTCCTGAAACCAAAATTAGTCAGTTGCCGAATGGTTTGCGAATAGCTACGGAGGACTCGGGGATACCTACATGTACGGTAGGTTTGTGGATAGATGCCGGAAGCCGTTATGAAACAGAATCAAATAATGGTGTTGCCCATTTTCTTGAACACATGGCATTTAAAGGCACATCTAATCGATCTCAAACTGCTTTAGAATTAGAAGTGGAAAACATGGGAGCTCATCTAAATGCTTGCACCTCAAGAGAACAAACTATATTTCAAGCAAAGTGCCTCACGAAAGATGTGAAAAGAGCCATAGATATTCTATCAGATATTATCCAAAGCAGTAAATATGGAGAATCTGAGATTGAAATTGAGAGAGGGGTCATCTTACGGGAAATGCAAGAAATTGAAATGAATTTGCAAGAACTTGTGTTTGATCATTTACATGCTGCTGCTTTTCAAAATACACCTTTAGGCCGCACTATTCTGGGACCAATTGAAAATATTAAGAGCATATCTCGTAAAGATCTTGTTGAATTTAAAACTAACCATTACGTTGCTTCTAAAATGGTTTTAGCTGGTGCTGGTGGAGTTCATCATGAAGAGTTGGTAAAATTAGCCAATGAGTATTTTGGGTCATTGAAAAGTCATGGTGTAGAAGGCAAAAATTTCCTGAATACTTGCAATTTTACTGGATGTGAATCACGACTGTGTGATGAATCAATGCCTTTAGTTCATGCAGCTCTTGCTGTTGAAGGTTGTGGATGGCAGAATCCAGAAAGCATTCCTCTGCTTATTGCTAATATTTTAATTGGAAATTGGGATAGGTCACATGGAAGCGGTGGAAATATATACAGCAAGTTGGCCCATAAAGTTGGTGTGAAAAATTTGTGTCACAACTTTCTATCTTTCAATACTTGTTATAAGGACACTGGATTATGGGGAATTTATATGGTTTGTGATGGAAAAACATTTAATGATATGCTCTTTACAGTTCAAGAAGAATGGCATAGACTATGTACATCAGTAACAGAGGAAGAAGTAACTAGAGCAAAAAATTTGTTAATGACTAACACCTTGCTTTTATTAGATGGTTCGACTCCTATATTTGAAGATATTGGCCGACAAATGTTAAACTATAACCGTAGAATTCCTATATCAGAAATGGAAGCTCGTATTGAAATGATTAATGCAGATGTGGTACGAGAAGTATGCACCAATTACTTAAAAAAGAAACCTGTAACAATTTCAGCAATAGGACCTATCGAAAAGATGATGGATTATAACACTTTGGTTAATGGAATGCAATAAATTGTCTTTGATGTTTTATTATTTGATGTCTTTCACATGTAATTCAATAATAATTTTTTTTTGTTTTAAGAAATGATTTCTAAACATGTAATTAATTTTCCTCTGTATATAAAAATTGAAATATAATCATGTTTATGCCACTCATATTAGTAAAAATAAATAATTTTTTAAAAAAATGTGATTGTGTTGTAAATTTTTAAAATTTAAATGTGTTTATATGTAAAAATATATTCATATTTATAACATATTAAAACTAGAATAGTGGGGTTTTGCTTCTAACAAGCATTAATTTTAAACAATTTTATAATAAAAAGATATAGGCTTTACACATTCTAGAGAGGTTTTACAATATAGTATAATACATATATAAATTTAAAGATACATAAAGTAATAATTATTAATATGGAAGTGATTCAAAAGGTTTAAATTTAGCTTTATAAAGAAATTACATCACAAGTCAGGAAGCTTCATTTCTCAAATTATATATTGAGTTAATTCCAAAAAATTTCCTTTTCCTACCACCTTCTTCAATTCCTATTAGCTCACACTCTCTATATATTTATCTTGGTGGAATTTTCAATCATTAATAAAATACATTTTAAAGCGCTCAATTGAGCTGAAATTTTATATACTTGACTATTTTGGATGACAATACAATAATTTAATTATAATTATAATTGATTAAAGCTTATTTAAAGAATTTCAAATACAGCCACGTTGGCGACTTGTGTCAAAACTTGAAAAGGTTTTTTTCTCACGTTTTTAAGCATTCATTTGAATTGAAGTTTTATATACACAAGATTGATTTGGATGACAATACTATACTTTAATGATAATTAATACAAATTAATTACTACTTAATGTTGTGATTCTGTCATATGTATATATATATTTATATTGTAACTATTTAATAAAAAGTAACTAAAATAAAAATTTTCTTTGTTGATCTTAGTAGGAATTGACTTAAAATTTTTTTTTTTAGACGAGGACTAAGAATGAACTCTGTATTTTAGTTTAAAGCCCTTTGTTTTGACATTTGCATTAATATGTTTTAAGAATGTCAACTGTAACATCAAGTGTTCTGTATGATTTAAACTTATATATAAAAACCAATACCTTATGTAATTTTATAAGAATGGGATTATTTAATAATGTCCAAACTTATTTAAAAAACATGTAATACTAAGTTTTATCAAAAAATTTTCTTTATATTGTCAATTTTACTTCAATATTGCTGAACTGTTTATGAATATTAAATTTTTGAACATGCTAATAAATTTTGCTGTTGTATTACCTAACATTCATTAATTTAAAAGATTCTTGACTTTTGCTGTTAAAACATTTGTAGTTGCATCATTTTAATTTTCATTTATTTTATTCAGTGACTGTTTACATACAGAGCACATTGAAATAAATAGTTTTTTTTATTAAATGATTTATCTTGCTTATCTGTTGAATTTCATTAGTTGTGTAATCTAAAGGTTTTATTTAAAAATGTTCTGTGAATTTTCTTGGAAATATTTATTTTTGCTCATACAAAAAGGCCAATTTAATATTGTTTCTTTGTTTAATACGCTGTCAATGGTAAATCATAACTAAAATATTTTCTTTTCTCTCTCTCAATTCATTTTTATATTTAAATCTAATTAATATGTATACTACTATGCAAATTTCATAATTTTAAGCAGAACATTTTTTTAAATATTTTTTTTTCTAATTTAAAACAAATTTGTTTTAATGAATGTGTAGGGGAGACTTGTATACCTCAAGCCACTTTTTTTCAATGCACAAAAGCAGAGCCACTGGCCCCTTTAAAAATGTGAAACTGATATGCAGTCATCATTATACTAACTACCATCCAGTAGTTAATATAAGTACATAAAATAATGATTTCTGTGAAATAAAAGGCTTTTAAAAAATTCAAAAATGGCCCTAGGTACAGAGTGAGCAAATGCTGTACCTAGGGCCTTTCCCTAAAACATAGGTTTCACTCTATAATCAATGGAAAACAAACATACACACATGAATTTAATAAAATAATTAATATTAGCTAACTTTTTTATTTATCATGCAACTATTTAATTTGTAATGCGCCAAACTATTTACGCAAATTACACATATTTTCATTCAACATTATAATTTAAAAAACTGGTTACAAAAGTGAGTTGCATACATTGTCGCTCTAAAGCACCAACAGATTGTGGTCTAGGCAATTTGAACACAGTATTTCTGTTGTCAATTTCATGTTTCTTCTTTATCATAAAAAAACTTATTTGAACGAGCAATATTCTTCAGAAATTTAACACTATAGTGTACTTTTAACATCTATTATTTCTGCAACATAAAAATCTTCAGGTTTTCTGCCTTGTACTTTTGTTAAACAAAAATCCCCCCCCTTTTCAATAGTATTTCTTACATCAGCTGCTGTAGAATTTGTATCACAGTGGAATGAGAATCTTCAATATTTGATAATTCTTTGGATGAAGTTGCCTTAATTTCAAACTCGTGTTTTTTCACAAGTTTTCTTTTGGCAATTTTAATAGCATGATATTTTTTGTTTCTTCCTTTTCTGGAGTGTCAGTCAAGGTTCTACCTCTCGTGGTTTCCGGCCACCTCTGTTGGATTTACTTCGAGAATTATGCTTATTAGAAATTATTTAGAATTATGCTTCTGTTTTTATAATTATAAAGAATTTTTTCTTATTAAATGAATTCTTATGTTTGTGTTAACAAAATAATAATCCTGAATAATAATAATGGTTGCAAACATATTTTTTTATAAATCAAGCATATTGAAAGTTTCAGAAAATATACACTCCTCTCATTTAAAAAACATCCAATTAAAAAAAACTTCACTAAATCAAAATAGTTCAGATAATTGAGGCCACTTTCCTCCTTATATTATAAAAACTTGTTTTAATAAAATAATAACAAAGAATATTAATTGCAATTGTACCTATGGTCATGGCCCTAGGTACAAGACTAGGTAATTTCATACAAACTGTCTTCTGCAGAAAAACCCAGATGGAGAGGGGATTTATTTAAAATCTAATTTAGTACTTAAAGTTACAAACAAAATTATATACTAGAATTCAAAGAAAAATATTTGACTTATCTTTGTACAACAATAATAAAAAGAGATGAACTGCAAAATTTTACTTTAGACCTTGTAAAACTATTTTTCATTTATAACTTGCCACAGCTTTCTTTTGCAAAATTTCAAAAGTAAGAATTGGTGTTATCACTCACCCGAGTTATAAAACTTAGAACTAAATATTATTCAAATAAAATGGGGTGGCCCTAAGTACACAGGTCTCCCCTAATTGAGTTTTGCATGACTGGTTAAAGAAATTCAAATATGTCTTGTGAAATTATGAAAAGTTAACATTTTTAAATCTCAAGTTAACAAAACTTCTCCTTGGTCTAAAATTATGAAGTCTGTCACCAATAGTAAGGTGACCCAATCGTCCTCCTTTTTTAAGTTCTATCCTTCTTTGAAAAGTGTCCTTTTCAATATTTTAAAACTGATCTGATAATCTTTGTATTCAGAGATGCTAGGCAGAACTGTTATAAGTCATATGCTGGTACAGTATGAATTATCAGAGATATTAATATATTTTGTACTCGTACAGATATCGATAACTGTGTTGAGTTTTTATAGATATAAATGCATATTAAAATTGATGACAATTGTCTGTTTGAAGAAATTAGAAGATTGAATGTATAGTTAAATTCTGATAAATAAGAACAATGGGGAAATCAGCATGCTGAATTGATTTAAAAAATGAACACATTTCATATGAAATTTTACGTTATTCTTGTTAAATTTACATTGTGCATCCCCTGAACTAATGCAGCAGTTGAGAGAGTCTCTTCATTGGTAATGATTTTTGGACAAATGAGAAATCAAGATTGAATGTTGATACTTAAGCTGTAGCACTTTCAAAATTTTACTCCGAAATTCCCGATAGATTAGAAAATATGTTGACAAAAAAATTCCTTCAATAGAAAAATACTAATTTAAGTAAATAATTAAAAGGGACGCAAGCACAAGTGGTGTATTTTTGTTTGAATTATTAAAATGTTTCATATACTTACGTTGTAATTTTTTCTTAAATTTTTCGTCCTCCTTTTCATTGTAAGAAAATTGGTCACCTTACTAATAGCCCTCTTGTTGCTTCAGAGTGTGATGTTAATAAGTAATCAAAGTGACAATTACCTCTGGAGATTTTTTCTCATTTATATGTAATTTTAACCAAACATTACTCACTAGATTTGAATTTTTAAACTATTTATCAATATAGTTTAAAAATGTTTTGAGAATAAAATGTCAGAAGATAAATTTATGTGATTAAATCAATTGTGTTATTTTGTATTCTTAGGCCATGGAACCTGAATCATAGACAATTTTTCTAAAGAATCATGAGTTATTGCAAAAAAAGAATACACAATTTCGTGAAGTTCATTATTTCTACATAATTGAATATACTAGCATTACTTTTTCTGGCTCAGTTAACATTTTGACTGCCATAGATGGCACTTTTCAGGATTCCTGTGTAAAAAGGTAATATTTACAAATTACACAAAATTCATACACTAATATACAAGTGGATCTCTATTTAACAAAGCCACTAAATCCCCCAAAAGGTTCGTTATGTGGAAAAATTATTAAATAAAGATTCATTTCTAATATATATTATGTTCTTGGTTCCAGGAAAAAGTTCGTGAAATAGATATTTGCAAAATAGAAGTTCATAAAATGGAAGGCTGACTGTACTACGAATATCATCATAGCTGCGCAAATAAGGCAAGTAAACAAACAATGAGATAAAATATAGGCATATATTTTTAATTTGAAAATTAGTTTATAATCAGTTTCAATAAATTTATTTAACAGAAATTTAGACTAGGCAAGATTTTACAAAATTTATTCGAAATGATTAAATTCACATAATGATTGTATTTGATATTTAGATCATTCAGTACTTGCAAATTACACTTAAAATTCTTAGTTAATAGATTTTCTAGATATGAAAATCATAGGGATGCATGTCATATGACTATGTGGCATGTAAAAGATCCCTTGAGTATCAATTTGGCTCTGGTACTCAGCAAGATTAAATCACTGCATTATTTAGCAAGCTTGAATTAAATTAATTGAAGCATCTAAATTTCATAATGAGAGTTACCACTGTAATGGCTCTCACATTTAAGGCCTTGCAGTGTCTGTGACAGGCTTAGTTACTAATATGCAGCCCATTTGGAAAAAAAATTCTTAGTTTTATAATCATTTTTATTAATTGTTTGATTCTTATTTTCAAAAAGTCATAAAACTACTATTTTCCTCAAAAATTATACAAGGAGATTTAAGGTTTGAATATGCATGATTCAAAGCTATGATTGTTGAATGCTCTTGGTCACAAAACTCATGGCCAGCATTCAAAACCGTATGCTACTGAAGATCTATTGTGTAGAGGAATTGATGTACATAAAATCTGTTGAGGCTCAAAGTCCTTCTGGCCATATGGATTACCCATTTGGATAAGGTGGTGCCAGCTTGGGTGTTGTCCTCATCATTAGACTGTCGATCAAAATGACGAGGTCCAATGCCAAAAGCTCTCGTGTTGCTTCAGAGTGTGATGTACACTAAAACCAAATCAAAAGTCACTAAAAAGATTTTTTTACAATTACAAATTATTTGTTTAAAGATAAGATGAACTTGAAAAAAGGAAATATTTTAGAAAGTTTGAATAACTGGACACAAAAGCCAACATAAAATACACTAGTTATTTACAAATTCAAATTAAATTTTTTTGGTGATTTAATTTCATTGATGTTTTATTTTTTTAAAATTGTTTATAATTCATAAACATGGTGTTACGTTGTAGTTTGATCTAGGGTAAAAATTTTAATATCAGTTGAATCTAATTTGTTTCATGTATACATATTCTTGAAACAGTTAAATTTAAAAGTTTTTTTTTAAAAAAAAATTCAGAACTAATTAATTTTTATAAAGCAGTCGTATAAACTACTTTAGTTCAGCACTGATAAATTTGGGTTAATAAGACTAATGAATTAAATTAATAAGTGTTTTAATATTTATTGTGAGAGAGGAAGTGAGCATCTAGTTCAAAATTTCTGATAAAATATTGCAACAGGAGTACTCAGATAAACACTGAAATTAATTATATGAAAGATAAAACAGTCTACCATTATAAATAATAAATTATGCAAAGATTTACGTTATCTATGAAAAATTAATTGATTGATTTTATTTATTCAGTTAGAATAATTCAATTCACTTAAATTACAATTAAGTAAGCTGATAAAATAAATGTTTTACCAAAACAAAGTTAACAGGTGAAAAACTATTTAGGATGTTCATTTATTTGTATATTATAATTTTTAAACTTACATAAATTACAGTAAGCTAATTTTTTTAAAAAAATTTCTGAACAGCCTATTACAAAAGTTTAATAAAATTTAATTTTGATTTTTCAATTTATTGATCAAATTAGTCACAAAAATGCCCATTGAAAATTTTTAAAAAATAATAAATATTTTTACCCAGAGAACTTTTAATATTCAAACAGTTTACAAATATATTTCAAGAAACTAAATCAAAACAATTTCATAAATAAAACACAATGTTTTTTTTTAAAAATATCTAAAAAAAATGCTTTTTGTAACAACAATATGCATAAACTGACAAAAAAAAGTTTATCTTCAAATTTATTAATTTACAAATAATTTAACACAAGGTTTTACAATTCCTAGTACTATATTTTAAAAGAAATATTAAATTTATCTCAAAAGTAATAAGCATTCTGAATAATCATTATTGAAAAAAAAAAATTTCCCCCCAACATAACATCTAAGTTAAATTATATAAATATGTTCAAATGATTAAGTAACAATGAAATTTTTAGTTTTTTTTCTTAATATTTTAAAACTATTTCTTCAAAATATTGATAGTACAATCAGGAACAGTAATAACGAGATATAAAACAGAAATTATACAATAATAAATATATGCAAAACATACAATCACATTTCTGATAAAGTATTTATACACATTACTATGAATACAGTTTAAAAATAGTTTATATAAATAAGTTATCAATTTAATTTTATAAGAAATCAAAATAAGAATAATAAATAAATGGTTTGATTCTTCATTATGCTTTTTCTAAAACTTTAACAATAAAACAATACAGTGGTACTTTGGTATATGTCAATATTGGAATAAATACAATTTGTTATACATCTTATTTGCATGTAGATGACTTTTCTTTAATATGACTTCTTGGAATCATATAGTATATGCTTATATCCTCAGTCAATTGAATTTGGTTATGATAAAGAATTCTAAGACAGTTTTGGAATGACTACTTTACCTCAATAACCAAATTAAATAAAAAATTTCTCATAGAACATTGAATGCTCCGAAGAAAAATTTGTAGCCAAAAGCAGTAATCAAAAGGAATTTTGAGGGTATGGCTATAATAAAAATATTGTTTCTTTAGGCAGTTCTAAAGATTTGAGAGGCAATAAGAAGAGCTTGCTTCTGAGGAACTTAGTTAAGAAAGATAGATATATCCTATTCATATATTTATAGGAAGCTTCTATTTCATTAATTAAAACAAAATCTTTGACAAATGCATATAAGTCAGGAATTTAGCAGAGAAATACCAGCTTAACAAAGCTTGCCTAAGTCATAGCAGCATTATCAGAAAGGAGCAGACAACGTCCTTTTTTTTTTTAACAACCTGAGCAGGAGCAGTTTTTTTGACAGATTTTTAGTATAGGTCAAACTTGATCCTCAACCAGGTGCAAGAATGGGTTGGAGGAAAAAACATGAACATTGTTGTAAGTTTAGTGTTAATTTATATTAATGTGTACAAAGCAGTTAAATTTTATACATGGGAAAAATCATTTATGGGAAATTCTGATAGGCTTATGTCCAGTTTTCAAGGATCCGGAACAGCTTAAAGCCATATATTGTGGTACCACTAAATAAAACTAATTTATACAATAACAATAATTTTAGTTTAATATTAACTTAATTATTACATAAAATAAGTTAATATGTCAAACTATATACAATCATACTTTCTATGTTTTAGTTGACGAAAGAATGTTTTAATTTCTTCAGATAAGAATAAATACATCATTAGAGTTATGAATACAAAATAAAAAAGTGCACTTTTGTGAAAAAGTAATGAAAATACAATTACAATTTTGTATTCAATCACCTTATCAAGTGTAAGAAAAGCAATCACATTACCTGCCTTATTAAAGTGGCAAAAATATTTATATTTAATATTAGAAGTATAATAAAATATCTTAATCTGCCATTTTCTATGCTTCTTCTACAAAAGTATATCTCTTTCAGCTTTAATTTTGGAATTTTTTTTCATGCTAAATTTTTTAAAAAAGGATTAAAATTTTAAAGAAAAAGTATATTTATAAACTTAAGAACATTGATATACCATTTGTAATTTTAAAAAATTAAGAATTTTTATACCCTAAGAAAAAAGTATAACCCTATTAATTAAAAGTGCCAAAAACCTATATCTCCATATACATCTATATTATACACATTATTCAAATATCTAGTACTTAAATCCCAATTTCTTGGAAATACATCTATACAATTTAAAATTTGTAAGAACATATTTTAATGCCAAGGAAAGAGATAAATTATTTATATTACAAATACACACACACAAAAACAAATCTGTAACACAGGAAACACCCAAGAAGAAATGATAAATACATAAATGTTGAAATGATTTGTGTGAATTAATGGTAAAAAAAAAAATCAATGGAAGTTAATTAAACATTTTACATGCAGTGGGATTATTTGTTGTACTTGATTAATTGGTTCAATATAGAATGTAAAGGCACTTTCAACCTAATGCATTTTGTTTTTGCTAAGCCATTTTTAAGCTTAAAAAAATCCTTTAACAATTCATTCAAAATTACATAACTTCATATTTTAGTATACCTACTTCAGAAACAATTAGAAAAAGATCAATTCAAAATAAAAATTAAAGGTATAACTGATAAGAATAATAATTTTCTTAATAAATGAAAAAACAATATGAACAGTTTTTAAATTTCCTTTTAGAAATAATAAACTATGTAACAAGAATATTGTTAATAGGTTAAGTAAAATCAAAACATTAATAATTGACAGTAAAAATCTCATAAAATGTATGTTAATACATTATTAAATACTGAATATAATATACAAATCATCTAAGAATAATACATAGTTCTTACATATGTCTATATAAACAAATTAGCTTATAAAAATTTCCATTTCAGTTAACTATTTCAACATAGAAAAAACAATATTTTCTTCTTTCTACCAGTTGGCTAACAATATTTCTCTACACTTGATCTCATTGAATACACAATTACTTCCCAATTTTCAATATGATATAAATATTAAAATGTTCATTATAGTTACAAATTTAATTCACTAAAAGTGGCAGGGTTCTTTTCTTCTTGTGGGTGAAGGATTGGTTGTTTAACTAAAATAAATGCACATCAAATCTAAGAGGACAGAGTACTTATGCTGTCAAGCTGATGCAGTCCTGACTGGAAAGTGAAGATCCTTTGTTGATCAAGTGCTTTGACTGCCTAGAATAAATTAAAAAATTATATCATATACATTAAAATCTTAGTAAGAAATATAATTGTTAAAATGTAATTGTAAAAATAAATTGAGAATTATAATGAAATTTAAATTAGAATCCAAACATACACAGGGGAATGTTTTTCAAATTCTTCTTTCTCTGACTTAGGGGAATTTTCTTTTACATATGCTCTGCAAGATGCTAATTTTGATTCCAAAGCCTACATAAATACATTATGAATAGTTAATTATGTGCAATTTTCAGTATATTTCCAATCAGCTGCAAGAATGACAATCTTTATACAAAAAGTAAATATAACTAGAACTATTAATGATGTTTACATATATAGTCACATAAAATATATGAGAAAGTATTTTAGTCTATAAAAATTAAAGTTAATTAACAAAGATGAATAAGTATTAAATTAAGAAAATTCAGCAGATAATGTGCAATATGAAAAAATATCAAACTCAAAACGAAAACTTCATTGAAAGAATCAGCATTACAGAATATACTCACCCCAACTTTTCTCAGTAAATCTCCAACAATATTTAATGCAGATATTCTTGACGACGGAGTAAATGGCGAGGATGTGCTCAACTGGTGAACACTCAGACCTACAAGATACATATATATACATTAATATATAAAATAAAATTCTAATATTTTTTTCATAGAATTTAATTCCTAATAATAATTTTTTTAATGGAAAAAAAAACTGTATTTTCCCAAGAGAAGATACGTTGAATATAAAATCTATATATTTTTAAATGGATGCTTGTATATATGGCCTAGCTTCACTCCAGCTGATCACTATGAAAATTGGCATGCATATGTATTTTAATGTGGAGAAGGTTTTTGTGCTATCCTCTTTGTTGCAGCTCCCCACTAGGTGGCGCTACAGCATATCAACAATTATATCCATTAACTGATCCCTATGAAAATTGGTATCCTGCTATATTTAAACACGAAGAATGTATTTGTTGTATTCATGACAGTAAAATCAAGTTTTTTTTTTCAATTTTTTTTATAAAATAAGCCTTAAAAGCGATGCTTTGCAGTAACTTAGAAAGTATTATAGAATCAAAGGAATACAATATTGATCATACGGTATTACTTTTATTGGTAAAAATTTATAATAAAAAAATGTTTGATTTTATGAATCAGTATTGATATATACAGTGATTGGCAAGTTTTATCACAGCAAATAGCAATTGTGACTGATTAGTAATTAGTGAGTAATTTCAATAACATCATCACGATGCACGCTCAGTATAGCAGTAGATCAAGAAATTAATGCTGAATTACGATCATTGTTATACGAGTACAGCTGTTTGGTCAAAGATTATAAATCCGCTTCAGAGGATGTGAGATTAGATGACTTGAAAGTCATTGTCAGAGCAGATAATGTGCATGCTTCAATGGCTTCTGAAGTAGCAGAAATATAACAAATAGTGACCAATGTAAGTAATCGTTAAGTAAGGTCACTAATTTTCTGAATGAGTTTAAAATGTAATTGCAAAAAGATTAATTTTTTGGGGGGTGCAGATTAAATTTGTATTCACTTTTTCTTGTATTTGTGTTTCTAACATGTTTCTTTCATTGAGTAGAGATCCGCCACAAAAAAAGATTTTGCACAAATAGAGCTCCAAGAGGGGTTAAAGGGCCACTATAGACAAAAGAGAGTACTGTTTTTGAATTATTTAAACTTAAGACTTGAAATTTAGCAAGTATGTTCTTTGCATGGAGTAGAGATCCGTTAAGAAAGGGTTTTGCGAAAATTGAACACCAGGGAAGTGACAAGAAAGGATAAAGATCACTACAGATTAAATAGAGTTCCATTTTTGAACTTCTAGACCTACAGAATTGAAATTTGGCAGGTATGTTCCTTTTGTAGAGAGATAATTGCTACAAAAGAGGTTCAGCAAAAATAGATCTGTAATGGGGAAAGATTGTGACAGATTGATTTCTAAAATTATAGGAGCCTGAGTATCTGAATTCAAAAGTACACAATATTGTACAATTTGCAGACAACAAATTTTAAGATTGATTTTCTTTGTTACAAAACTTTATGTCTGATTGATTCTAGAATGCACATTTTGATGTATTCCTTTTAAAGTCAAACCTTAAATATATGTATATTTTTGAAAAATTAATAAATCAGATTTTTTTTAAGATTGAAAACAGATGACATTATATGCTTTTAATTTATTGATGCTTAATATAACATATTACACTAATATATTACCCTTCAAATAATATTTTAGTTCATTGTCAATTCTTACCATACTTTCACAATTCATATTGAGATTTATGTTTTTATATTTCGTTCTCATAAATAAGTAAAATTAAAAATAATGTAGATAATGAATTTAAAATACATGTGATTTAAATGTTATTTTAATTCATTGCTAAACCATTTGTTAACATTCTAAAAACACTTTAAAATGACCAAATGAGGAACATGGTTACTTTTAAAATAGAGACAAAGGAAAAAAATCAATTTCATTCTAATTCAATTATTGTTTGTGGTTAACAATATCAAAAGGAAAAAAAATTGTTTCTTAACATACGTTTTGTTGGAACTTCTGGTAGATTTTCCAATTCTGTTTTTATTTTATTGGAATCAATAACAGTTTTAACATGTTCTGGTTTATCTTCACTAAAAGATCTCTCATACACTGGCCTTTGATGAGCAACCATTTCTTGTCTCAAATCTGAAATTTAAAAACAAATAAAAGTATTAATCAAAAATGCTATTGACAGCAATAATGCTTTAAAGTCAAGACACTATTTCATGACATTTCACAAGAATTATATTGTGTTTCAAATATGTATTAACTCAATAAAAACATAGTTTTTGTTATTTGTACAAATTTTTCTAATTCTACTACCTGGAAAAATTATTAATTTCAATATTTTTAAAAATAAAAAAATATTGCTTACAATACATAAAATTAAGCTAAAAATTATGTTTTACCTTTGAAAAATAATTAATGAAAATCTGAGGGGGAAAAAATCCTAAACATTTTTTTTAGGATATTTGCAGGTTGAATTACCTGCCAACTTTTAAAAATGACAAACTGCCAAGTAGGCATGATTGACATTTCAAGGAAACTTAACAGACAAATGATATTTCAAGCAAATTATCAAAATAAAGCATGATAGGTTAATATTTTTAAAATAACACAAAAAAATTACATAATAAAAAGCATTTTGAAAAGAAAACTACTCAGAAAAAAACACTACTTTTGTATCAACTTGATTTATAAAAAAACCACATACTGGGTGCATATATACAGTAACTGTTAATATTCCTGTCTGGTATGTTAAGTCCTTTTTTAAAATAAATAAATACATTGAAACAATTCAACTTTCAGATTATATACTAACAAAAAATTTTTATGCATGCAGAAGTTAACGACCAAGTTAGAAGTTGATGTCAAGGTTATGACCAAGTGATAACCATCAAGTAGATGAATGCTTTACAATTTTTGAAAATCCTTTACTGTGCAAAACTTTGCAAGCTTTACAGATGGTAGATTATATCTATGAATATTTCATCAACTTTTAACCCCTTTGTACCAACCATCACATATACATCCCAGCATGAAGCACTCAATTTCAGGCCATCACCCATTTGTGCTAGTAACAAAAGATCTAATGGCACAATATGGCAATCATTTTTTTTTTTTAATCTTTCAGCACAATATGGCATTATATGTCTATAGGATTTGAAATACATGAAGATTTAATCTTCTATTCAATTTGAGAAAAACATAACCTATAAGTATGTGAATTTTGAATTATTTAAACTTGGGAAAAGCTATGTTTGCAAATAGGATGCTTAATGATGCTCATTTAAGCATATTAAATAAACCAGTTTTATTTTTTGCTTGAGCACTCGATATTTGGGTTCACAGAGGAGTTTTTAATAGAGAACAAAGTTGATGCATTGAAAATATTTAATTGAACTAGAAATAGTAGAAATATAAAATATTTCAGATATTGATTCAGGAACAAACTAAGAGTTGTGATAGTGATACTATAATTTATTCTGATTGTTATGTTCATAAAAAAATCTAACGTTGATGACACTATTGACATCTATATGCCAAATATATAGAAAGAAAATACTTTTTTATGGTAATGCACACAAAATTTAGTTTTCATTTGTTCACAGTCTCATAAAACCTTCTAAATAGCAAATAAGTTATTATGAGTGCAAGGATTGTAATATAAGGACTATATGTAGATCTGTTTTCAGATTTTTTATACTAAAAAAATAGAATTTTAAACAACATATTCAGTTTTCAAATGTATAATGCTAATAGTCGTTAAATGGTTAGCAAAAAGGTGTAAAAAAATGTACTTGCACTTACAAGAAATAAGTAACCACAATGAGATATTACTCATAGCTTGTATCATTACTGTTGTCAAATGCAGCTGCAAAAGAACCTTACTTGATGCATTTAATCATATACTCTTTGACTAGATGCTAGTTCACTAGTCAGAGTAGATGTTTTAGTCCTTCCTCATCCGTACCACTCAGCAATATCAAACTTTGGATATATTTTCAGGAAAGAAACTGGTACAATTAGCTGAGGCCAAAGGTACATTAAGTTTTACCAGACAATATAAACAATGCTTTAGTTCTTATTACATTTGACTGAACATCGTTCTTGAAAAAAAGATCCAACTTTCAGCAACTGCTACATGATTTCTTCTTTGTAATGTTTTTTGGAGTTTTCCCACAATGGGCAATATCATGTCAGCCAGTGAGAAATGTGTGCATCAAATATGACATACATCACAAAATACATATTTCCCCCTCTTTCTGAGATGTGGTAATACAATAATTTCTTTGTTATAATATTCATTACAAGTTTCAAAGTATCTTTCGTTTTTGGAAGATAATGTATAATCAAAAGAACCATATGAAGTCTAAAGAATACAAACATGAACAAAGCTCAAAATGAGTTGAGTTCTAGAAAGTTGCAGCACAGGAAAACAAAAGTAAAGGTGCTTCCCTTAACAAAACCCCACCTACAAATCAGTAACTGATAGAGATAATACAATATGTAGGAGGAATAAACTACATGAATTTTTCAAAAACTTAATGGCAACAAGTTCTTTGTTTACATTCCAGTAATTGTGAATGTAAAATTATAAATAGGAATAGTGGATAACAGAAATTTTACGAAAATGCATACAAATGAAAACCATCTAAGCATAATGAAAGGCAGAGAAGCATACATTTTAAGAACGAAACTTAAAAGGGAAGCAGATGCAGTACATAACTATTTATTTAATGTATTTTTTTTACTTAAAAATATTTTTTGTTCTACATTTTGTTCCCTTACCTCTTGACTCATCCTTAAGTCTCTGAACAGTTACTTTTAAAGCCTCTTTTTCATCAAGCTCACTTTCTAAAAATGCATTCCGTTCTATTGCCTAAAAAATTGATAATTTTACATAAATTATCAATGAATAAATAAAGAGATTAATACTTAAATTACAATTTTTTTGAATAAAAAAAAAAAAAAAGAACTTTTCAATAATGAACCTTATCTTAAGTTTGAAAAAAAAAAACCTAATTTGCCCTAAATGAATTGCTCATTATGTTAAAGATAAAGGGAAACATATATACATGAAAAAAAAACTTTATAGCTTTAAAAATAAATATAAATATTTGATTTTAACAATGTTTGACAGGCATTGACTTTCAACGAAATCAAGGCTTTGTTTACAAACATTTTTGTTTAAATAGTAAAATTATTTATAAAATAAATATTTAAAAAGATTATACATTCCTTTTTACCAAAGCATTTAATAAACAAAAGCAAAAAATGTTGTAAGAGTTCTTTCTTTTTATTTTGGATTAAAAATATTTAAAACATTTTTTTTTCTCTTACAAAAAGGCACAAACAAAAATTTATTCTCTCTTTGAGGTCATACAATTTTCAAAAAAGCTAACTAGATACACTGAAATACACTATATTAAAACAAACTGCATATATAAATATGGCACATTAAAAATAAATTTCATATAATAATGCTAATATATTTAGAGTTTAAAGTCAATTTTAGTTTATAATTTGAAAAGTGTTCCAAAAAATGGAATAAAAGAAAATTCTTATCAAGCTGAAGAAGCAAAGTTTCAAATTACATTAGCAATTTAAAATTGCACTGTTACTTTCCACTTATACACACTTAAAAAAACAAAAAGAATTTTTCTTTAATGATACATTTTTGTAAGTAATATAGTAAAAAACTAAAAAATGCTTCGCAAACTTATTTTTGATATATGTCTAAATGAATGAATGGTTGATTATTAGGCAAAGTAATCTTAGAGTTATAATCTTTCTAGTACTTGAGTTTCACTACAAAATCTACACTTGAAAAACAACACAGATCAAGAAAAATAATAGTTTCAGCACATTTAAACAAACCTGACTGCTTAATAAATATGTCAATTTCATTCAATTCTTTTGACCTATTTGTCAGACTACTGTTTAGCGGTAGATTCTTTAAGAGTTGGCAATGTTCCCGCATCTGCGGGAGAGGGTTACTGTGTTTTGGAAGAAAGTGACTGACTCTCGAGAAAAACGGATAGGGGTGAGAGAGAATCCCTTGTGTTTTGGAAGCATGGAGCACTTGACCGGGATTTGATGTTAAGGAAGCGAGTTAATTTGATTGAGAATCGATGCATAGTGTGTGGCTAGCAGTATGAAGAATAGAGTTTCTTGGGAGAGGTTTTAACAAAAAAGGAGTGTGTTTTGTTTCTTTGGAGTGAAAAACGAAATAATTGTGCTGGCTGTTGAGAAGTAGTTGATTAAATGGAGAAGGGTAGAAAGTAATTGAGAATACAACACAACAAGCTCTCATATGAGAACCAGAGAAAAAGGAAAAAATGTTTGAAAATGCAACAAAAGAAGATTTTGTAATGGTTTTGCATGAAATGGGAGAAACCGTTGATTCTGACCAGGGAATCCTAGAGTTGAGACAGAAATTGTTGCTATGTAAAGCGTACTTAGATGAAGAATTCATTTGTGATTTCTTAAATACTGTGATAGAGGACAGAATGGAAAAAGAAGAGTATAGAAAGAGAGAAGAACACTGCTTACAGCAAAAACAAGAATTAGGATTAGTGAGAAGGGAAGCAAGACGGAAAACAGAGAACAAGACTAGAATAAGAGAAGCAAGGCATAAAGGGATGGAGGCTAGACTCAGAGCCGAGGAGGAAGCCAGACAAAAGGCTGAGGAGGAAAAGTGGAAGAAGAAAGAACAAAAGAATAGTTTTGGAAGAAGAGACGGCATTGGAGAAAGGAAGATGTAAAAGAATGGACGAGCAAAATTTAATTGTTAAATGAAGAGCATGAAAAATTGTCAGATGAAGACATGGAGGTACCTCAAGCAATCAAGAAGGTTCTTGTTTTTAAAAGTGAACAAGCCCAAATGCTTAGTGTGGATCCAGATGCGGCAGCACAACCTGTCGCTGTTGAGGAAGAAAAGGGTTTATCCAGAGATTTATTTAATGTACAGCTAATTTCTGCCGAGGATGAAATTAAAGAAGAAAAGCCAAAAATGCCTAAGAAAAACTCAAAAAACTAAGCAGAATGACAGTTGCCGAATTACAACAAAAAACGATTTAAAAGCCTCAAGCAACATTATACTTGTGCCTCAGCACTGGTATTTTAAATGTAAATATTTGCAGGATAAAACAGGAATAGAAAAACTTGCTTGGGAACTGCTGGACTTTATCAAACGAGTTGGTATTATGAAGGTGCGACAATCATTGCAAGAGAGAGAGGATCAATAGACAACAAAAGTTAAGATAAAGAAAGGAGTTAGACGTAAATTGAGAAAGAGTGGAAAATAATTTCAGAAACGTCAAAATCGTGGTTTTAAACGACGTGTCAAACCGAAACTGACCATTTGGGGAGATAAAGCCGAGCCTCACGCATTTTGGGACTGAAGAAAGAAGAGTAGAAGAGACCCCCTCCCTAAATGGTGGTGGAAAAGTTTAGGGGCAAAACTCCCAAAGGACAACCGCTGAGGTCTTTGACCCAGCGTGGGTGGGGATACTTTCAAGGACTGAAGGAGAAACGGAAACTGAACACTTGCTTCCCCCCCAAACGAACACTTTGAGATGGGACATTGTATGGAGGTAAAATCAGTCCTTAGCTAGGTTGGACAATGATAATTCATAATGCATCCTTATTATTATTTTTTTTGTTAAATAAATTTTTTTGTTAACTGTAGTATTCATTTAAAAGTGGAATTTTCATAATTTGCTAGGAAACCATCTATTATTGACTTATTTACGTATTAAGAGTGTTGTTTACATGTGTACTCTTAGAATTAATTCAAGAATGTTATTTGAGAAGCTTGATATTCAGAGAAAGATAATTTTAGTTTGTTTATTTATTATATGAATATAGAGAGTGAGGAAAAGTTAAGAGAGCATTGCTGTTTGTATCATAAATCTTAATTACACTGCTGGCCACCGTAAATGCAACACCAAGAAAGACAAGAGAGACAGCACAACAAAATTTATTTTGTAGATAACATGTTGACCAAGTATCAAATGATTAAATTTATAGACTTCTGTGAAGTATGGTTCCTGCCAGAATCAGTAGCCAGAGTAGCGGCCATTGTCTGAGATCCCCACGCCTTGGCATTGATTCAAAGAGACTTTGGATGTGTTCTTGGGGTACAGCAGACCAAGAAGCTTCCACAAGTTGCTAAAGTTGATCTGGTGTGGCAGCTGGGGGTGTAATCTGGGTCAATCGTTGAGCAACCATGGACCACATGTTTTCTATCGCCGAAAGATCCGGAGAGCGAGCCGGAAAGGGAAGCAACTCAATCTGGTGATTGACGAAGAACCTTTGGACAATGCGTGCCACATGTGGTCGCACATTATCCTGTTGAAATATGGCTGTGGCCAAGCCCTGAAGGTAAGGAAAGACAACTGGCTCCAACACCACAGATGTAGCGCTAGCTGTTTAAAGTACTGGCAATGCATACTAGAGGAGTGCAAGAGTGATTTCCAATACCGCCCCATACCATAATACCCGGTGCAGGACCAGTGTGGCGGTGCATAATGCAGCTGTTCAGCATCCTCTCTCCACGATGTCTCCAGACTCGAATCTGACCATCGTGGTGTTGCAGACAGATGCGTGACTCGTCAGTAAAGACAACTTCATTCCATTCTGCCGCCCACATCCTTCTTTCATCCCACCATTGGTGGCAGAGACGTCTGTGGTTCTGCGTCAAGAGTAGACCAAACAATGGACGTCTTGCGGACAAACCACTATGCTGTAAACGGTGTCGAATAGTACGCGCAGACACTGAATGATGTGTTACTGACTCAATGTGCTATGCTACGGTTCGTGATGTTACTGAGCGATCCGTCACTGCCATGTGCACAATTTGCCTGTCCCCACGTGAAGTGGAGCACTGAGGTGGATGCGATCGACCACGTCGGTCCGTCGTACCCTCCTGCATCCAAGGGTCACATATCCGCATTACAGTTGTTTGGTTTCGTCCAACACGACAACCAATTTCCCTGAAAGATAATCCACAATCTCGGTACGCCACTATCCTTCCTCTGTCGAACTTTGATACTTGATCAAAAGCTGATCGCTGTTTTCTACGAAACGTAACTGATTGTTTTTTGAAAAAACCACAAGAAAAATACAATTGCCGAACTTGAAATCGTTGAAATCTCCAAGCCTTAAATAGCGCTTTGAGGTGGCGCCACAGGTGCGCGTGATGTGTGTCTGCGCTGAAATTCTAATCATTTGCATATCTCCCCTCTGCTAATGCATGTTGTAAATTTCATGTTATTTGCATGCTTCCTTCAGGGGGTTGCATTTACAGTGACCATCAGTGTACTTTCTTAATTAGAAGTACTTAGGTTTAGTGAATTCTCATATGTGTATTTTTTTGTGTGTAAACTGTATTTTCTTTACTGTTTAACATTTTTTTGGATACTTCGGAGTAATTCTTTTTATATGTGAATGTGCTGATTTTTTGTGTACATACATGTTTCTAGTATAGTGTAATCCATATTTGTTATTTACCAGTAATTGTACTGTTGTGTATACGTATATCTTTTCATGTAGTTGGGTAGTTTAGGAAAAGACCCGCAACAGTAGTCAGTTTTCATATTTCAGATTTATGCTTAATTTGCAATTAACCATAATCTTGGCGGCAACGTGTAGTGTCCAACTACTATTAGAAGGTGGATTTTTTAAGAGTTGGCAATGTCCCACATCTGCGGGGGAGGGCTACTGTGTTTTGGAAGAAGGTGACTGACCCTCAAGGAGAATGGTTAGGGGTGAGAGAGAATCCCTTGCGTTTTGGAAGAGTCGAGTGCTCAACCAGGGTTTGGTGCTAAGGAAGCGAGTTGATTTGATTGAAAACAGACGCATAGCGCATGGCTAGCAGTATGAAGAATAAAATTTCTTGGGAGAGGTTTTAACACGAAGGACTGTGTTTTGTTTCTGTGGAGTGAGAAACAAGATAATTGTGCTGGCTGTTGAGAAGTAGTTGATTATATGGAGAAAGGTAAAAAGTAATTGAGAATACATCACACAATTAAAATTTTAGAACAATTAATAATGTTAAATGATTTCATTATCTAACAACTTGTAAGTTGTGTTCTCATACAAAATCTTACTAACACATTTATAAAACCTTAAAACATATTTATATCCTTTTTGACACATTTTTTCAATCAAAGCCATAATGAAAAGGACTATGATTCAACAGTTTGTAAATAATGCATTTAAGAAAAGTTTAATATTAGTCCATTCTGACTGATTATAATTACTAATAAACTAATATCTATTCATCATTTCAAAAAATTTCCAATGACAAAACATTTTATATACAAGTGACACAATATTTACACAATATTTATACATGTTTTTTACTCTGATACATATATAACAAGCAATAACATTTATTATGAAAAAAAAGGAAAATAAAACATCTGTCACTTATGACATTACTTAGCCATTTTTTGTTACTACATGAAAACATATACCAGTATATACATACCTGATTTAGTCTAGATTCAAAATCTTCCAGGGAAGATACTGCAGCTCTAAAGTAAATTACATATATAAATAAATGAATAATAAAAAATTATATTCAATGCAACAAATATTTAGTCAAACAAGAATCATATTAACTTGCAAACTGTAATGATTTCTTTGGGTATTATTCAGAGCAAAATTATATGTTTATTACATAAATATTTCTTGATTATGTTTGATTAAAATGGATGAAATATATATTTTTTACATTTAATATATTATTTTAAAAATTTATGTTTTTCTTCACATTTATAAATTTTTCTTTTTTCTGCAAAACAAAAATGTGATACATTCATTTTCACAGAAATAATAAAATTGTAACGAATGACAAAAAGACGGACAGTAATGTGTAATAGATTTTCCCAAATGTTCACCTAAAGAGGTGTTTATTTTCAGTTTGTTTTTGTTTCATCAACGGACCAGCCACGCTTATTTCTTTTTTTACTCCTTTATTCAACCACACAACATATATATGCTATTTACAAGTGCAGCAAATTTTAATTATTTTTTTATTGTGAGCTTCGAGTATTAGTCCTATATTAATGCTCAAGTCTGAGTATTAAAGAGAAATTTTCTCATCTATCTCGTTCCACAGAAAGTTCTCATCTGCCGGCACAGCGCGCCAAGGATGCATATTTGCATTTGTGCGCATGACGTTGGCGCGCATGCACCAACAAGAGGTTTGCTAAGAACAATTGAAGGATGACGAGCTAATAAAAATAATTGAATGTTTTGAAAATAATGAAAAAGGTTTTAATTTTGCCAACTGGTTGGAAAAGGCCAACCTCATGAATCAAGGAATTTTATTCCGGTACTCACCAATTTCTGAAAGTGAAGAGGCCCAGTTAGTTGTACCAATTCACGAAAGACAAGAGATTTTGAAAATTTATCATGATGCACCGAAAGCAGGTCATTATGGATCCAATGAAATATTTGAAAGAATCTCCAAACGGTACTATTGGACAGGTATGTATTCTTACGTCAATGATTATGTAAAGAATTGTACAGAATGCAATTGCTACAAACCATCAAGCCAAAAGCCTTCAGGACTCATATGTACATCCGCGTATTCTCAACTTTTTGAGACTTCCAATTGATCTGATTGAATCACCTTTGCCTGAAAGTCCATCCAGAAAGAAATGGATATTTATTGTTGAAGACTGTTGCACAAGATGGGTTCAGCTTTTTGTTCTCACTCAAGGCACTGCTAGAGAATGTGCTACAACTTTAATAGAAGAAGTCATATTACGATACGGCTTACCCACCAGAAGATTAATTAGCAGTCATGGCTCTCAGTTTGTTGGTGCTGTCCTGCAACAACTTTGTTTTATACTGAACATTATTCAAGATATTATTCATGTTTATCGTCCACAAGCAAATCGTGTTGAAAGGAATAACTGCGACCTGAAACCAAGAATTGCCATCTTAATTCAAAGTCTACACGATTAATAGGAAGATAAGTTGCCATCTATCCATTTTGCTTTGAACTGTGCTAAGTGTGATACCACAGGTAAAACTGCTGTTTACCTGCAGTTTGGACAAGAAATGAGAACTACAGATGATGTGACCAATGACTTTTAAGCTATCATAGATAATGAAAATATTGTTCAGACATTACCCCATATTTGAAAAGATTCACAAGAATTTCTTCTGAAATTTGTGAAATAATAGAAGAGAAACAAGATCGGCAAAAGACCTTCTGAGATAAAAGTCACTGTTCAGGTCCCCTGTATCGTCCAGGGGATAAAGTCTGAGTAACCCTTCACCCCCACAGCAATGCTGCCCAGAAGACAGCAAAATTCATGCCTTATAGAGATGGGCCTTTTATTATTGTGACTCAACACTCTCTGATGACTTACAAAGTGGCAAATCCAAACAACCCAGATGAGGTTCTCGGACCTTAGAATTCTTCTGACCTTCGTTGATGCATAGACAAGGATGTCATTCCAGTGATGCCTCTTAGAAAAAGGGAAAAATCCAGGAAAGACAATTCTGCTGGTTCCGAATTGAGGACGATGCTTAGGAACCAGAGGGGGAGTGTAATGGATCGCAAAAAGACAGACAATAGTGCACAGTCTTTTGGCCATGTGAACACTTAACCAGACAGCCTGCCAGCTCGGTGAAGAAAGCAGATGCCAATGTCCATGCACGAAAAAATCTCGTTATTTTGTATAGTATTAATTGTTTTTGATGTAATTGTAGCAGTACTCAATTTGAAGGTGAATTATTTTGAATTTAAAAAAATGATACTAAAATTAAAATTATCAGAGCTAACCGCCATAGTAATTTTTGAGAAAATAAAGAATATTATTTAGCTCTTACTTAATAAATTATCAATAAATTTATAAGGTTTCATTGTCATTTTAACATTGTTAATAAACTGAAGCCCATTGGTTGAGTGGTAGTGTATTGTATTTCCACGCCACAGGTACGAGGTGGGGTTCAAATCTCGAGCTGGGCAAGGTCAACTCAGTCTTTCATCCCTTCAGTGGGTTGATAAATGAGCGCCAAGCTTGCTAGAGAACTGAACACTGGGGGTTTCTCAACAGACTAAACAACTTGACACAAACACCTGCACATGCACCCCAGCGCCTAAGGTCATGTAAACTGAGATAGGCACTGTATGCCTTGGCCCTCATGGGCCGTTGTGCCACTGAATTCAGTTTAGTTCAATAGTAAACTATTTTGAGATTTTTAAATAGGTTATAATGATGCCTTTCGCTTCATGTGCTCAAAATTTATTGGCCATTCAAGTAAATAACAAATCATTTACTTGATCCATGCTGTGTTCAACCCAAATTTGAAATATTATGAATGTACCTATAGATTTGATAATTTGTAATGGATCCAAAAGATCAATTTCTCATGATTGTATGGATTTTCTTCTATACAAAAAACAGAAAGGAAAAGGTTTGTTAGGCACAAAACTGGTTTAACTCTAATAAAAGCAATTCAAAACTGAATGCATTATATAATGGCATGCAAGTAAAACTTTTTAAGATTTCTTCTGCTTCAATTTTTTTCTCTTTGCTTATATAGTTACTTTTAATGCAATTTATAAAACTTACACATTTATTATTTCTCATCATGTTTTCCTGATTATTAGCAAAATATTAAATTTTATATAATTCTATTTTGAATATAAAATATATTAAAAATATTTTAACTATTTTTTTATGACCAATATATACTCAATATTTTAAAGTGGTGTGCAGATTTTTCAATTGTTTACTAATTCAAATATAAAAAAAAATTATAATGAAATAATTATAAATTAATAATCCTTTTTTACATAAAAATGATGAAAAACATATTTAAGAAATATATAAAGTCACAAAACTAACCTCTTTGCTCTCTCTAAATCATCATTTAACTGTTCAAGTTCTCTGATATATTTCTGCAAGTCATCTCGTGTCGCTCTAACACGAGACAATTCATCTTCCAAATCTGCGATTTGTGATTGACTGTCATGTTGAGTTTTCTGTAATTTGTCCTGAAATAAAAGTATTCTCATTTGTATCAGAATTTTAGAATAAATAAAATGTTTTATTGATCATTTTTAAAATAAAATCAGCCTGATCTTTTAAATTTTAACAGAAAAAAAATTCCAGTATTAAAATTCCTTTTAAAAACCTTTATTACAAATATTTTATATTCAATCTGTAACGGTTCTCTTACGTCATTACTGGGTAAACCAAAATAATGGATAAGATCTTGGGGCAATTTAAAATAGTTTTAATGACATAAAATTACACAATTACAAAGGACAGACATTTAGACACAATACAGGTTAAACATTTAGAGGAAATAAGGGGAACTTAAATACATTACATAGTCCAGGATTGGACAGCGAGGCGAGTAAAGTTCACTCATCCAGTTCCCAACTCTCTCTGGCGGTAATACAGAGCTTCGGTCGGTAATGCTTCCGTTACAAGTACCGCCATCTACATTTCGGTCTTTGAATTAAACCGTGTGTTACAAATCTGAATTTTACTTGAAAAAAGCATAGACGATAAAAATAATCAGACAATTCACCATCACACTTTTTAGAAAATGTTTCACACTTTAGGAATAATTACTAATTGAACATTTTCATATTATTTATTAGCAAGTGACACAAAACTTTCTATTCTAAGTAATATTTAAAAATCTATAAAAGATTACACACTACATTATCATTTTTCTCATTTTACATAAACAGCACTGATCAAAACTTGAAACATTCACATGAAACAGAATACGATAGATTTGTATGAATATTTTTTTCCCAAGATTATTTTGATCAAGTTCTGTCTTAATTTTTCAAATTAAAAACATGCACAGGTTTGTTTTTTAGTCAAATAATTAGTAAAAAGAGAAGAAAAAAGGAGACTGTTCTCTTCCCTTTAAATATCAATATATAAGTTGAAACACCCATCTTCCAATGGGTTAAATTTTAAAAAAATGAAATTCAGTTAGAAAGCAAAAAATTATTTAATAAGGGTAAAATCTGAATCAAAGGCATTCCAGAATGTAGAATAATTTTTTAATGAGTGCACACCTTTTAAACCAGAGTTTAATTTTTAATGAACTGCAATTTTGTCTCAAACAAAAGAATTATTTACCAGATACATAAATTTGAATTTTAAAGAAAAAACATACCAAAAAGATAGATAGAAATGAATGAATGGAAATCTCAATACAAATTATAAAAGAAAAGTATTAACAGTAAAAGTATTTAGAACTGCTGTGTCTGAGATAAATAATCTGCAGTAGATAAATAAAAAAACTCCTTGAATATCCTAAAACATTTCATACAATGTTGTCATAAAAAATATATATTTTGCAACCTTCTACTAGAAAATAAATGAAATTAACATTAACTGAAATCAAAAATACTATCTAAAATTGATAAATAAATCTAGGCTGAATTAAACTACAATAAACAACAGCACAGAGGTGAAGCAGAACACAACCTATGTTGCCAAAATGGGGGGGAAGCATTAAAAAACAGTTTTTTAAAAAGTATAATTTAAGTAAATAAAATATATATAAAAAAAGTACTTTTGAAAGTATACTTTTGTTATAATATTTTTTTAAAAAAGGAATGGATTCTGTTAAAAAAATCAGACAAATGATTAAATATAATGCAAATAATGTGATAATTCATGTCAGACTAACCACCTGACTGGAACATCTGCTCATGCACTTCAGTGCTCAAGATCATGAAAGCTGAGATGGGCACAGTAAGTCTTGGGCTGTTGAGTCACTGAGTTTAGTTTAGTTTAGTAATAAATAAAGGTACCCTTCCATTAGATGGGCACAAATGTCACTAATTGAGAACCAAATGCAAGCCAAGTCGCGAAGCGAATGACAAAACAGTCAACAAAATAAAAGTCGAAAACATTCAACTATAAAGAAATATATTAATTAATAGTAAGCATAATAGTTTTACTCAAAAAGAATGCTTATAATTATTGGTTTTTCAGAATATGATACATAGAAAGATTACACCGCCAACTTACTCCATCACAAAAAGACAGTTTCATTTCATGATTCTGATCGCATGTTGCGTTCTTTTGCCACACAATATACCTTTCTCTAGAAAAAAAAAGAGACTGCATCTTCTTCAGTTCTGGCTAAATCCCAAATTTTCATTATTTTTTAAAAGAAAAATTAAGATGGATGGAAGAAAGGTAAATGTGCTTTGTTTTGAATGAATTCAGAGAACAGAGCACATGGCTCCAAACTCCTCCTTATGGTTGTAAAAAATTTGGTGGAATTTTACATTTGGCAATTTTTCACTTGCGCTTGGCTAATGGAAAAGTACCCAATTAAATATATATCATAAGGATTGTATGACACATATAAATATGTGTTCTATGTATATGATTTCCAAAAAGCTACATGAAGAACAGATTGTCAGAGCAAAGTTAAACCATGATTGCATATAACAAAAAATTACATTAATGCTTAATTTTAAGGAAGGCAGAAAGAAAATTAGAGTAAATCACTTTGATGTACTTAACACATATTCCCTATTTTAAATGAAGATCTCCTAGAAAAAAATGTTAATTTTCTTTCCATTTGAAGGAAAGATAAGTACTCATCTTTTATAAGGACCATGAAGCCAAATATGGAACAAGAAGAAAACATGCCGAAATCTGGTTTATGCTAGTTGGTAATATTACTGACATGAACTATTTTCAAATATAGTGTTATTCTGTTAATTGCAAATTAGTTTGAATTTAAAGCTAGTTTCTATCTGCTATACTGAAGGCTAGATTTTTTTACTATTTCCCTACAATAAGGAAGATCTTAAATTTGTTGAACAAAGAAAAGCAATAAGCTTTTTTTCTCAACAAAAAAAAGTTTTTATAACTTCTTTTTAAAAATCAAAATGTGTATGAAAATAGGGAAGTGAATGCTTAATTTCATTAGCTATCAGTGTACCCTTGACATTCATGCCATGAAGAAGTTCTCAGGATCAACAATTTTGTTCACAAAAGTCTGACAATGCACTATTAGGCTGAAAAACTTACTTTTGGATCATGATATCAGCATCAGATGGATTTTAGCTAAGAAATACTGTTCGTGACAAACATGATATCACCAATGTTCAAAATGGTAAAAATAATAGGTCCTTATAGCGGATAAGTACTGTAATTACCATATCTTCCATATCAGTTCTGCACTTCTATACCTTCTATAATGGACATTAAACTTAAACTGGAATGTTACATCTGATAGAATAATAAGAATCTTCAGGATGAAAATATCTTTATCACTGGCCTATTCAAAAAGAATAGTAGTTTCAATATTATACACATATTTGGTTTTTATTTTTCCTTAATAAATGGTCTGATTCTATATAGAGAGAAGTTAACGCTGAGAATTCTAAAACAGGTGAAGAGGTTCCAAAAAATTTAAAAACTAAGTCAGATAATTCAGTATCTTGTTCAGTTAAATAAATCTGAAGAAGCTTTAAACCAAAATAGAAATTACATTAAAAAACTCTGAACAAACAAAATATAAATCATAAATTCTTAAGCTGAAAAAGAAATGACAAAATTAAATATAAAATCATAATGCATTTTAAATAAATTTGAAACAGTCTTAAACAAAAATAGAAATTAATACATAAAAAACTCTGAATGAAATAAAAATCATAAATTCATAAGCTGGGGAGAAAATGATAAAATTGACATTAAACTAAAAAATCTACAACCAAAAAAATGCTTTAAATAGATCTGAAGCAGCCTTAAACCAAAATGGAACTAATTATAACATTAAAAAAACTCTGAGCAAACAAAGTATACATCAGAAATTTGTAAGCTAAAAAGACGATAAAATTAACAACTAAAATAAAAATCTAAAATGAATAAAATAAATTTAAATAAATTTGAACACAAATAAGATAATATATGAAATTCTAAGGGTTTTTTTAAAAAAAGGCAAAATTAACATTAACCAAAACTAACACTAAATAAATTATTATTAACTAAAAATTAAATTGAAAAAAAATAAACTGTATAGCATCCAAACAAACAAAATACACTACTTCAAATAAGTCCTTAAATAGTCAGGAATAAACAAAAATATATCACAAGGACAGATGGAACAAGTATTAAATTAATTGAAGTAAAAAAAATACTATTCAAAACATAAAATAGAAGCAAAGTAAATAAAAATGTATATTAACCAATTTAATTTAGAATAGAACTTTCTGCCAGAATACAGTTATAAGCTAAAAACTACACATATGCATTAAGCTAAAAATGCTTAAAATATACAAATCAAAGCAATATTTTTAGCTTAAAAACTATTTAATTATTGTTTAAAACATAGTAATTTATTTAATGATTACTTTACTTTGTCAAAACATGATAGTGCAATCTAGAAGTTAAAACAAACACACTATTTTTCAAAAACTAAAATTTGTCTGATAGAATAATTTTTTTTAAATGAGTTATTCAAAAAACAATTGCAATTTTATCTTGAAAAACAAAATGATAAATACTGCAATTAATAAATATTTTAATAAAATGTATCTACAAAAAAAGAAAGAAAAAAAACTGCATGAAGTACAATTTTTTGCCTTTAAACAGATGTGACACCATATGATGTCATGTAACCAATTCTACGAAAAATCATTTAAAAATTGAGCTTAAAAAGAATCTAGCATGAATTCTGAAAAAATCTCTTCAAGGTGTATACCATCATGACATATAGTTTGAACGTGCCAAATTACTGCCAATTTACTCATATTATTCTTTAAATTACTTGGATATACAATTTAATTCAGTTAAGAATTTTTTGCACCAAGTAGATCAATAACTGACATATACTGTACCTTCAAAGAATCACATTCCAACTGTAATCGACTAGAAAGACTCTTTAGTTCTCTGTTTCGAACTTCAGTTTGCTCTAATTGTGTTTCTAATTCTGCTTCAAGCTCACGACTACTGTCCTGAAATTCTTCAAGCTCTAATTTTGTTTCTTGATACCTGTTAAGAATTGAATATAAGTACAAATAATGAGAAATAAATTTGTGTTAAAACACATTTAAAGAAAGAATAAGGTAAAAATTTCTTTAGTTTATATTTATATGTAAGGATAATTAAATTAGATTAAAAATTAAATTCCCTATCTAGCACTTAACTTATATTTTTCATTTCATCTTCAAGTATCAAACTAATCACCCATTTATTTCTTCCGATCATATGGCCTAGCCAATAAACATGTCAAATTCCAGATCGTTAGATTTAATAGCCCTTTATGTCAGCATTAACTTTCAAGTACAATCATAAAATCCGCGATACCTGACTCAAAACATGTCATATATATATATATTCACACAAATTTATACATATGTATATATACATACACAAGCTTGCAGCAAATAAAAACTTCTAAGAATTTAATTTTATAGCCTTCATAATATAATTTTTATAGATTCCAACTATCTTCAGCTTAATTTAAAAGTAATAAAATGTTCATTAACTTATTGTTAGAAAAACAAACCTTTTAAATTGTATAATGGACAAAAAAAAAACACCTTCTAAAATTAATTCATCTGGCCCCTGTTTCAAGCCCCTTCTCTCTGTTTTGTACAATTTCCAATATCTTTTTACATTATATTTAGGAAAGTACTCAACTGTTTATGAAAATAATTTTTGATCTAAGACTTTCAGATGCATATTTTATCTGATGATCACAAATTCCCATCTTTGTATGATATAAAACTGTTGTTTACTTATGTTCTTTCCTTCTCCTTGTCTATCTTTAGATCCCAAAAAATCCTTGAAATAGATTTAAAAGACTTTTCAAAAGAAAAATAAATTTGTTTTTCATAGGTTCTTATGTATTTACATCTATCATCACATACAATAAAAATGTTGAAGAAAATGTTTTCCTGTTATGAACAGTGTATATGATAATCAGGTAAAAGAATGAATACCTTAGTCAGCAGAGACATTTAAACATGAATTTAAAAATAAAGAAATGAATTTACAAGCTAATACATATTAAAAATGGTTTGTTTGGTTTTTTAATATGGATTTTAAACTGAACTTCAATTTTGTACTTTTCTGCTTCAATTCTCCCTAACTGCTTCCAACACTTTTAACCTTACAAAATTGCAGTTAATGTACATTCACATTATAATATAGAAATTATCCTTAATAACTAAATTTATAGTTAGGTACTGTTTTACAACACAAATATTATTAAAAAATATCTAAGATGATATAATATTCTACTATATACATATGTAATACTCATACATAATACATATGTATATAGCAATACTAAATATATGATAAAAGTTAAACATCCAAATCATGTTAAAAAAGAATGTAGAACTCTAGTTTTTTTGGGTTTTTTTGTTGTTATGACATAAAATATCAATTTTAAATATTTTCATTTTGATCATAACATTTATGAACAAATGACAGAAGCTACTTCATATGATAACTTTAGAAATTAGTACCTCTTAACAATCCTCATAATGAGTTATAGAATTTGTTTCATTAAGATTTAATCATTTTATAATACACCAGTCTTTTATTTAATTCAGTTTTGATTAAAACATTATTGGTAGCAGATTACATAAAATTTCAAAAGGTATAAGCCAAAGAGTTATAAATTTTTATTTGAAAAGACCAAGTTTCATGCAAATAACATTTTTATAAATATAATTAAGTTCATAAAATTAAACGCTAAAATTTTCTCAAAATAATTTAATTTTTACACTTTTCTAAAACTTTTATATGGAACAAATACATATTCTCTTTTTTAAAAATTCTATTTGGCAATAAATACTAATCAAATGACTACAATACAAGTTGATTAAAAGCATTATGCTCATAACATTGATATATATCAGAGGTATTCAAACTGTGTTTTACGGAAACTTGGGGTTCCACGAGTAACAATGAAAA
Organism: Trichonephila clavipes; assembly: GCA_019973935.1. Classification (NCBI taxonomy): domain Eukaryota; kingdom Metazoa; phylum Arthropoda; class Arachnida; order Araneae; family Nephilidae; genus Trichonephila; species Trichonephila clavipes. The sequence continues at coordinate 496,904 of BMAU01017665.1, read as the reverse complement.
AATCAAAACAAATTATAAATGTGTATGCAAATTGGATTTTCATTCTCTATGAAGTTTTTATAACTACAACTACCTAAAAATCATCCCAGTCATTAAAAACTAAAAATTTATTTATACATAATAACCTTATTTTCAAATACTTTTTTAACCTTTATTATAATGTAATAAAATATTAGAATGTTTTGCTTTTTGTTTTGGTTGTGAATATCCTTTTATTTATTATTCCGGGTTCCAAGAAATAATTTCATACTCGTTTGTTCAAGGTTTTTCAAAACTAAATTGTTTTCTAGTAAAAAATGCATGCTTTTTCCTTCATTTTCAGAAAAAATACCTATAATGAAGGAGAGGGAACAACTTAACAATACATCAACAGATTTGATGTTAAAATCTAAATTGAAGCAAGAACAGCTAAATTTTAGGTTGCTTATTCATAAAAAATACACAAGAGTTTTCACATAACTATAAACATTTCAATGTCACTCAGAGAACAATGCATTTCATTGAAAAATATTTTTCAATGTGAGTGGCTATAAAAAGAAAAATAAATGCAGAATACAAAATGCAACTACTGAGAGCTTCAACAGAGCTAGACTTTCAACAGTTTTTTGTAAAAAAAATACAAGCACATATCCCATTTACTACATATATAATCCATGGGTACGTAACACTTGAATTAAAAATTATTATTTATGAGTAAATGATATTAAAATCACATTAATTTTTTTTAACAAAAAACAACACTTTTTTAATTGTTACATTAGTAAAAGTAATTGTTTTTTAATTGTTACACTAAGTTAAGTAAGTATTATTTTAAGATATGTTCTAGGTATGTTTGTATGTTTGAATGGGGTTCCCTAAAAACACCTTATAGATCTCAGGGTTCCATGAGTCAAAAAAGTTTGAATTCCACTGATATATATGAATCAGAATACTAGTTTTGTCATTAACATATCTATTTAACTCAATGTGCATTCTTTTATATATAATTACTACTATTTTTAACAAAAATGCAAATTATAGAGAACTTTTTGAATTAGTTAATTAAACATTTGTTTGCACAATTTAGTTTTTGTGCCAGTGACATCCACATTTGCTCATTTGACTAAGGGAAATTAAAAAATCAAAGAGAGAAATTAAATCAAAAACTCAAGTTATATTTTATTAAATGTTGTCTTCAGTTATATCAAAATGACTAGCTGGTATACTCGTTCTTCGCACGGGTGAATTGAAAATTTAAGCAATACAGACTGAAGATGAAGTTTTTAATGAGTTAATTTTACGTGAATTGTAAATTAAACAAAAAGAAAAAAGCTTTTTGCATATCTCAAGTGAATAAAAAACAATGTTTGCCAAATTTTAAGTCTGTAGATATAATAGCTGATAAAAAAGATATTTTTTTTTACTTATAACGCCCTGTAACTCTCTTATTGATCGATTTTTGAAAACACCTTCCTTCTGCTCAGCAAAATTAACACTTTGTTACAAATTTTGTGTAATAAATGCATTAAAATAATGTAAATAATTTGTATCTGGATGTGTAATACGTTAATATTACTTTCTGATGCATTTATTTTATGTTAAATAGCTGTTACCCCCGCGACTTCGTCCACGTGGAATTTAACAAAAAAGTGTTTTCAATTCGTAGAGATTACGAAAACTTAATTATATATTCCACGTAATCAAATACCTATTCTATAAGTATAATGTCATTCTTCTACTTTGTGAATCAATGTTTCTTTTTTGTTTTACTTTTTTTTCTTTGTTTTTTGTTGAGCAAAGTGTGAGAGGGATGCATGACCTTTGATTCTGTCGATGGGGTGAGGACAGTAAAATCATTGCAGTGTTTGGCAATGAAATAAACAATAGGGAGATATGAAATTGGCTTACCTCTATTTAAATGCGCAGCCTTGGGAGAAGTCAAATGACATAAAACCCAAAAACTTCCTGATTTAAGTTTAAATGCTGTCTATATTATGGAAAAATTGATGTTGCTCAGTGTTCTTGAGAGAGAATGAAATCATTGGAATTATTATAAGCGTTGAATGCAACAGTTCAAAACAGGTCTAATTAGCAGTAGGGTGAAACGAATCAGCAAGTAGGGGGGGAGAGGGTTGAGTGACCTTTGACACTGTCGATGGGGTGAGGACTGGGTAGGGTGAAACAAACACAAACGAAGCCGCAAGCAAGGGGTAAGAAAGATGCATGACCTTTGACAGTGTCGATGATGTGAAAACTGTTAAAATCATTAGTATCAGACATGAACGGGAAAAATCGTGAGTGTCAGTAACCTAATTAAGCAAAAAAGTTTGATATAACTGCTAGAAACGTTGAGACAAAAGGCTCGCAAAATAAAACAATCCCTATTGACTAAAAATAATCCTTAATGAATAAAACTAATCCCTATTTGAAACGGATATTGTTCACCGTTTCATTCATTTTAATTTTATCTTCGCGGAACCCTAGTTATTCCTTATAACATTAGCTATCTGCCAGTGAAAGTTTCGTCACAATTGGTCCAGCCGTTTCAGAGATTAGCCGGAACAAACAGACCGACAGAAAGACAGACAAAAATTTTAAAAATTGATTTTTTTTATATAAGGACTGTATATTCTCTTAAATGCATTTAGTAAAAAGCTGTTAATTTCAAATTACAAACAGACACTTCATTTTTATTTATATGTATAGATTATATAACAGAGATTTGAAATCTATTGTTCTTTATAACCAAGATACTTCAGTTTGAATACTTTAATAAAATATTTTCAATGTATTTTAATGGTGAATTTCATAAATAAGACAATTTAAATTGCACATGTAAAAATTGAAAAATTAAATTAGAGCAAAATAATAATAATTTGCTGAACAGAAAACAAATTGAATAAATTTATAGAAAAGGAAAGAACAAAAAGTTTTGCAAAACAGGACTTAATTTCAAAAGATTAATGAAAAATCTAATCCATACTTTGCTTCGTATTCAGCAGCCAATGCTTTATAATAATCTCTTTCTTCCTCAATACTAGAAAATGAAATACTCTGCTCAAGCATACTGCTACTAAAAAGAAAAAAAATTGAATGATACTCAAAAATTTTAAAAAATCTATTGATCAATAATAAAAATATATGTTTTACACAGAAGTCAAGACTTGCAGGTTTAAATTACCCTAGCTAAATTAGCACTACATGAATTGCACCACTTTCCACCCAAACCCGATTCATTATACGTAGTTTTTTTTTTCTCAAATAAAACACATATGAATTTGTTTTTGTTATTTTCCTTTTCTGTTATGATATTGTGGCATGATTTGTGTGGCACCAATTTCACAGCAGTGACATAAATACGTTAAAATTCATTAAAACAATCTTTTTATTAATGCATTAACTCTAGTCAACTTTTTCAATGTTTTTTCCTATAAAATATCAAATTAAACATAACAGAGAAAAAACAGAAATGCAGGAAACTTAACAAAATGTTGCAGACAGAATTATAATCTCAATGAAATGGTGTCTGTACAGTAAAAGAAATAAATAAGGATTAATATATAAAGTATAAAATTCCAAATAAAGTGCTTTTCAAATTTAGAATACAAATTTTTAAAAAATTATTCAACAATAATTACAGCAGAATTATAACACAAAAACACGAAGGCTTACCTAAAAACTCTATTTAGCCAATATCATTGTGATATTAACCTACCTTAATTTGCTTCTCATGAAGATGCAATAATGAAAAGCATTAAAAAATCAAATAAAGGTTTAATTTTAAAACTTCTGTTAAATTAAATTAATGAAGATTAATAAACAAACCGTTAAATAATATTCAAACCGTTAAATAATATTCAAGCCCTAAAAAAGGCAGTCTTGAATATTATAAGAAAAAAGTTACAGGAAGTTAAAATATAAAGGTTTCAAAACATACTGCTTTTGCCACAGGTTTAATATATTCATTGATAATTACTGATATACTACAAGGGGGGGGAGGACAAGTATGTTTAATTAACAAATTTATTAATTTTGTATAACAAAACTCAATAAAAAATTTGATTTAGTTTTTTATTTTTATTTTAATGCCATATAAATGCAGTTAAATAATTCAAAAATGTTAGGTCTTCAGTTTCTTTTTTAGCCATTTCACTGATTCCCACGTTTTTTCAATGTGTTGCATATAAACATTTGTCTCCAAATTTATAAAGTTATAGCTTTATAATCTAAAGTCAAAAGTTCATCCTTTTAAAGATCAGCAAGCCAGCAATAAGAATGGATTAAGTTCCCCTGGTTTATGGTTTAAAATTTCACACCTACAACTTAGAAAATCAAATTACACTAAAAAAAAACAGAAAATGGAAAATTATATGCATTAAAACACATTAAACTAAATACTCAGAAAAGCTATAATGTAACTTTTTTTACATATTTATTTATGAAGTGTAGAATAGTGAATTCAATCCCCCTATTTTAAAAAAGACCACCAAACTACCAATATTCATTGTATCCCATATATAACAAGATATTTATGAAACCTATTATCCAATTTGACACCCACCAGATAGCTCACTTTGCAATTTTTTTAAAAAAAATAATATCCCTTATCCAACTAAATTCAAAAAAATTTACTTAGTTTCTTTGGTCAAAATTGGGCTAGAGTGAAGAATAGGATGCAAACCAAATTTGGTAAATTAATGGTTCAATAATAAATTCACAGACAAAATCTTTACTTTGATAACCTTGATAAATTGAAAAGTAGAATACTTCTAAACAGATCATGGTAATGATAAGCATGATTATTTTAAAACAGCAAATGTTTTTTAAAAAATGACATTAAGAAGAATAAACTGCATTGTTCTTTACACTGGATACATTTTTATTACAGAATTCATTGCTTATTTTTTGTGTTTAATCAATAACTCAAATATAATTCCCGTTTAATTTCGTTTGAATATCCCTTTTGTTAATTGTTCAAAAAAATTCAACAGAGAAGTTTGATTTATATTTCGTTATGATTAGGAACAAAATGGGAAATAAGATTTAAGTAATGGATTCATTAAGGAATACTGAATGAATGGAATTAAATAAGAATCACTTCGAAAGGTCTATAAGAAATAATGGGTGGTTTGAAGAAAGCAAATTGAGAATGAAACCAATTTTAATCCTGATGAGTACAAGGCCAACTGTGAATTTCATTTCTTTCAAGATAGATATCTCAGCGAGGAATGTCATAAAGGACATTTCCATTAATATATCAAGTATATACTACATATAGTTGCATGGAACTATAAGAATGTGAATGACTGGATTCTTACCATCTGGAGTTGAATAGCAAATGATGTACAAAATGAACAATCTGAATTAAGTATTTTATGTTTTGTGAAGCTTTCAAAATTTTTGTTCCTGCCTTTGTGTCAGAATTCTAAAAGAAGATCAGCCTTTTTCACAAGTGTCATTTTTCTTTTCTAAATTTCTACTTTACATTGTTGAAATATATTTAGTTTTCATGTATTGTTTTTTTGGATGAATATCATTACATATTTATAATTTGACAGCCTATTTTTGGAAGTGCTTACATCAAGAAGGGAAAGGAAATTTTCATGGGGAAAAAGTTATACACTTGAAAAAGCCAGTGCAGTGGCAGGCTATGGAGCTAGTTACATATTAATAGTTTGACAGCCTATTTTAGAAAAAGGCCTAAAAATTCACTGATACTGATACTTTATCTTATATTTAACTTTAGTTTAAAATTTGCTTTTATGACTACTGCAAACAAACATTTTTGAAACTTCATTTTCAGAAATTATTGGAGAACGAATAAATCAATGTCTTAAAATATTTAATTCTGCACATCTTTTTCTCATATAACTTCCTTTCATTTAAATTAAACTTGTTCAAAAAACAGAAGAAAAATAACTTAATTATTGATAATAAATAAATTTTAAACCAAGTGAACTGAATCAATATATTAATAGTTTAATCAGAGATTCCATCAAATTGTATTAAAACATCTACAGCAAAACTAATTATTACCAACATCACTACAAAATATAAATATGAAAAGCATGATGAAAGTTACAGAAATATGCTAATATACCACACATTAACCTGCCGGTGGACACACTTGAATTTTTTTTTTTTTTTTTTTTGGTTACGTAGGTGGAACTGCACTTTTTCAATAGTAGTTCTCTTTAATGTTACTTTTGCAGATGCAAAGTATTTTATTAGAATAATGAAAGACGATTTTCAAAAATACATCTGTAGTAAAAACTGACTTAGAATTATTATTAAACAAACAAAAATCTAAAAATTTATGTATGATTTATATGTTGGTTTGTGTATTTCCAAATTTTATCAAACCTATTTTCAAAAACTATTTCTATACAATTCCTCTACTATATTATTATAAATACTCTAATACCAGGAAAAAAATAATGTTCAAATTTTTCATTTTTGAATTTAATATACATTGTTTAATGCAAATTTGTGATATTATTTTTATCAATATAAAATCTTCATTTTCAGATCGATGTGAGATATACATTATTCAGATTTACAGCTGATATAGTTTATTTTTATATTCTCATCACTGAGATTGCTCCAACAAACTACAAATTAATCTTCCTCCAAGCCATTTTCGTCTCATTAGGTAATTCTTGAAGAATACACGAAAAAACTCATGTACAAATTTTGAAGACATAATTTACAAAAATAGAGTAATACTTTTCACAAATACATAAAATAAGGTACTTTGTCCTTTTCATCAGCCCAAGCAATACTGTCACCCAAAATGACACAACAGACGACAAACGGAATATTCCACTTGGTAAGTTTTTACTGCCACATTTTCAAAACAAGTTATGGTATTTTCTCATTAGTAACATCCTCTTCATAATACATAAAGAATCTAAGAAAAGTCAATGAGAACTAACATTTATAACATATTTTGGGAAATTTGCATATTTTATCACAACAATCACCAACTCTATTAATAACTCACCGAGTTGGCAACCCTGTGTTCTATGTGTTGTGTGGCAACCATGTCATATAATGTTGCAATAATACGCAAATACCCATATTTTTATGTGAATATTGCGAGTTATCACCAATACAGCCTACTTGGCGAGATTTGCAATGGTAAAATGGAAAAGTACCTAAAATAAAGCTATAACTCAACATAATGCATATCAAATATGTAACTATGAAATTAAACTTCAAGACATGAAGGAAATGGAGTAGATGTGTATTGAAACATTGCAAAAGAAGCAGAGTACAGTACAACATTAAAAAAACAATCCAAATTCTGCCTTAAAAATTGTGAACACAACCATTTCATTAATAAAGGAGCGAATAAATAGAGAACTGCTTATAACTCCCAGATTTTTTAGGTTTGGTATTTAAAAGTAGTATATTTGTTCTGCAATTTATGTAGATGTAACAGTTACAAGGTTAAACACAGTAATTGTTCCTTGGAATTTTGAACAATTTTGATTGGAAATTTACTTTTTGAAAAAATTCTTCTAGAATATAAATATTAAATACTATACAAAAATAATTTTAAATAATCCTGGAACAAAGTCTCATTTATACAATTTTTAACATTCAATTTCTTATACAGCAAACAATATATTTTCAGCCAACAGTCAAGAGTAAAAAAATATGAATAACTATAAAACCTATTTAAAAATTAATAATTTTTATTATTTAAATATAAACTGTTACATTCTGTGATATTTAACAATATATATGTACTTATATTTTACTTAAACATCTAAGCTTATCTGCTGTGTGTGTGTTTTTAAATTTTAAAATAAACCACTAAGTCAAAGAGATTTAGAGTTAAATTTTTTAAAAAAAATATTTGCAATTTTAAACTTAATAACAAAATAACATTTGGTATTTATTCGTAAGTTTTGTTTACAATTTCTCAAGTAAATTCGTTCAACTTCAGAAGATATATTTGAGAGGAATTTTTCAATACTATAAAAAGTATCAAGTCTTAGTTGTCTTGCAGTAAGATTATCACTATTTTGTTTAAAAAAACTAGCAGAAATTGAGGTGACAAATAAATGTTTAAATGAAACGAATACCAAAAAAAAATAAGATAATTACCAAATCTTTTTGATGTTGAAAATTAAAAATTGTAACACATTCTAAAAACTATTCATACATAAAATTAAATAGCTGATGATTAAATTATGAAATATTTCAAAAATATATTGTTTATTTTGAAAATTAATCCATTTAACCAGCCATTAAATTGTCATTTAAAATTTACATCTGCAGTGTTGCCAAGAAAATTACTAATAATCAGATACGAAGTTACGTGCGCCACAGAAAAGATTTTGTGAGAACATTTTAAATTGTATCAAAACTCATGTAACAAAATAAAGGTTCTTAAACTGTGATGCGCAGACCTCTGGAGGCCAGCAGCGCTTCTCTAGAGGGTCCGTGGAGTCTCTCATGTAATGTTGAAAGTTCCCTCTTTAATAGACTCTGGAAGACCTCGTAAAACATTTGTAAGATGGGCTACACTAGACTAGATCACTAAATTATCCCCAATGAAGAAAAAAAAAAAAAAAAACTCCTAGAACTTGTATTTTGATCATGAATATTAAGTCGTGGAAAGTTGTTCAAAATCTTGGGGGCCCACGATGTTACGCTAATATATAAAGGGGGAGTGCCATTTTATCCATTGGATATTTGGAGCGGACACCAGGGACCCGGATAAGCTAGACTTAACCAGATTTTATCAAGATCTACAGCCAAAGCCGCCTGAGAATCTTCTGCGCCCTGGACCCAAAATGAGCTTAAATCGGCACTGTGAAAGTGGGTGGGATATGTTGATCCAAAGTTTAAGAACCACTGGCCCAAGAGCAATACGGCTTTTGTTAGAATCTTGCTTTCAGACAAAATTTTTAAAATAAGACACTCAGTTATAATGCTTTCTTTTTCATCTTATATCAAAGAATTTGTATAAAATTCAGGACACATTCAAGTTTAAATTCTGCAATTTCTAATTGTATTAACTTTGTATGAGAGCAATATAACGGGCTGTTGGAGACACACTTATACAAACTGTGGTCATGGGAGCTTAAGGCTACGATCACGAACATGGGGCCGACAAGTCGCAGGATCGATTCCTTATACCACTGAAGACCAACCGTGGAGAGAAGCCAATGTCGTTAAATATGTCAAGGCTCAATGTCCTCCCGTTCGTATGGTGTGGCAGTTAGGAGAGGAAAATGCCAGTTGAGTCATCATCGTCACTGGACCGAGGCTCAAAATTGTGAAGTTCATTGAGCCCATGTGTTACTTTACAATGCGATGCTTATAAACCCTAACTAAAACTGATTATTAGAATGGTACTTAGATCTGTATCCCTTTTGCGTGACTATTTTTTGGTTGAAATCGGGCCTTGAACAACACTAACCCGGGAACTCGTGATCTTACTGCACAATAATAGCCTCCTAATTTTAAATATCACTAATTTTAATCCCTCGATTGGAAATAACGCATATTTGAATAGGTTAACGGTATCAAAATGAAAAATAAGTTTCTTATTAGGTTATTTTCAAAATTCATCATGTCCTTTACTTCTTGGTTTTAGTAAAAATTTATTAAATGAATTTAGTTAAAAAGAATGAAATAGCGTAATGTATTAAAACTGTTGAAAGGGGAAAATTTCCAATATTTTTTTTTAAAATTTTTTATTAGGTTGAGAATTAAGAATTTCATTTTTCGTTGAAAAAACTGGCAGTAAGGTTTGTGTTTATCCGGCGTAGCGTTAAATAAAGAGCACTTTTTGAGTTCCTCACACCCTCGGGCATTCCTCTTCGGCACGGTCAAAGGAAAAGAGGTTGCTTGTCATTGGTAGATGTGCAATGACGTCATTATTCTGGGTTGCCTGGTTTGGCGTTATAGCATTTTTCTATCCCGTAGTGGTTCATTGAAACATAAAAGTTTTGTCCCAATTTGGGAGATTGTTTTTCAGGCAGTTTTTTCTTCCGTGCCTCGAGTATAATAGCTAAATTCCCTTGCGTATGAAATTTTCACTGTAAAAATAACAATCGGTTCTTTTTTTCATTCACGTAAATCAAAATATTTTTAATGGATTCAATTTTGTAGAAGAAATATATATTTGAGCTTAGTAAATGAGGAACTCAATTACAAATAAAAAAAATTGTTATATAATTTTTAATAATCCATTTACTGTGATTAATATTACTTTGAAAATGAATTACATGTTTCGAGTTTTATCCTTATGTAAGAAAAAAGAAGTCACTTATAAATAAAGAAATTTATGTTTTTTTTATAATATATATTTATTGGTAATATTAATGTACATTTTAAAGGTAAATGAATTCGTTCTTATATCAGAATGAATTTGTACAGGCAAGTGATATTTTAAATTATTAGCTTAATTTCATTTTTGTAATTAGTGATTTGTTTTTTGTGTATGTGTGAAAGACTCATTTATTCACATTTCTAAAAAAATTCGTCTAATACTCTGTTTCCTTTTAAATTTTAGAATTAAATATACGGCAAAAATTTTAGCTATTATAAACTTAACTATATAAAAATAAACTTATACATAAATTTTTATTTTCTATCTTTAGTAAAATACTATAAATAAAGTGATTCGTGGCTATTGTATAAGAAACACCTCACTGTTCTAACTTCCACATCACATCCATATTATTCGTTCATCATCAACACATAATTCTCAATTTTTGCAATTATTTTAGAGGTTTTTTCTTCTAACATGCTCACACATACAAATCTTCATTCAGGGTTTAAATCAAAAGTCCTGAAATAGAGTACCACTTGAATCCCTTCATCAGGGGTTTGTTATAGAGAATAGTTTGTTTTTATAACAGGCAAGTATAATGAAGATATAGTCATTAATGGAATTTGGATTCATCTTAAGAAGTATTTACTGATCGATGTTGTGTCACTCGAAGCACATCAATTTTCTCCTTTCCTAAAGTATGTTTCCTCCTGTAAAGCTACTGCTCGAGAATTAATACGAAAATATGACATAAAATAATACGTTTTCGAGCAAAAATAAAAATTAGCCAATAAATTATAATTTCCAAAAACTTATTTAGATTTTGCATATTATTTTAAAAGAATTTTCACACACTAATTATTGACTTTCTTATAGTTACAATTAGAGATAATCAAGAAAGTATAAAACGTAGCAGAAATTATTTAACGAAATCTCTCTTTCTCATTTAGAAAATTTCTTTTTCCAACATTTTCATTCTTAGAATATATATATATATATATATATATATATATATATATATATATATATATATACATATAGTAGTAGTAATTTAAAGTTTATTTTAAAATATCCAGAAATGGGCTTAATTTTCGAGAAATATATATCTTTATATTCACGTGTGTTCTGGTATCGTTTTAAAATGTATTTGTATTTTCTTTCCATTTTATTTCGTTATTTATGAGCACAATGGCGTTGGAAGTATAAAGTACGCACTCAGTAAATTTTCGAAACACCACTAATATTATACGAAAATGTAAGAATTTTTTTAAAAAAATTATTATTTGTCAGTTATAACCCAACAAACTAAACATATATGTCTGAAATAAAATAACCGTAACAGTTATAGAAACAATTAATTACCGTAAAAGCCGGCGTATAACGCACTATTTGAACACAGAAAATAAGATCGAAATTCATGAGTGCGCATTATACTCTGGGGAAAAAAATGTTAACTTTAAAAATAAGAAAAAAGCTCCTGGAAAAAAAATTTGACTTCTACATATATCGAAATATTGTTCAGAGTTAAAAGAAATCAAATTCTTTATCAAATGTAGATCTGGAAGAGTGCACTATTTTTTTTTCTAATTTTTTTTCTTGGAATAATACTTTGAATAAGTGATTTCTAAACATATAGAGCCAGGACTTCGAACCGTAATTTTTTTTGTTCCAGTTCAACTATAAAAAAAATATATCGTTTCTCTTCCGGTTTCCGTTCTGCCAAAAATAATGGTTTTCGGTTCAGATCTGAATGAATAATTTTACTTTACGTATATTCTTATTTGTACTACAAATATAATTCTATCGTTAACAAAAATTAAATTCTATCAAAATTTGGAAGACTTTTTATTTTTTCTTAAAAAGTCATCAGCAAGTTTATTCAACTGAATTAAATTTGATTTCTACAAATAGTTGCATTAAGAACAGAATCAGAAAGTACTAGTGAACACAGTGGCGTACCTACCAATGGGCTAAGCGGTGCCATGCACCAGAGCCTTCAACCTCAAGCGGGGCCCTCGCACCCTGACCAGCAAGCAAGTCGAACTTGCGATAATTTCTCCCACATTTAATACATAAATATAAAAGGTTACAACATAACTGTAATCAGGCCAACTCAGTTAAAATTGCACAGTAGTGAATAAGTTCAAGCTAATCAATCACTTAAAAAACGGCAGATACCTGTGGAGGCCTTTTTCACGTTTTGAGTGTAAATTATTGGAAGAGGGGATTGATCTTACATTGATTTTCAAATGTAATGGTTTTTATTGCTATGTTAATAAAGAAAATTCGATTATTGTGAATTTTTCGATTTATTTTTGGACTGGGGCTAATTTTTTTTCTGAGCTGCTCATTTGGAAACTATTGTATTACCATACGTCCTAAAAGGGAAGATTGTGTTTAGAATTAGAATGACGCGTGCATTATATTTCTTAAAATATTTTTGAAGTTTATTTATTTTCATCACACAGAGATCAGAGCATTTATCTTAGAATTTCAGCAATGTTATACTAACTGATACATCAAAAGAATTATAATTTATTGTAACTTAAAAATAAGAAGCTAACAAATTTAACTTCTATCCATAAAACTAATAAAATAACCTTTTATATGAAAGATGAAAAAGTAAGAAATAAATGTGTTGTAATTAGTCATAAAAGAACAATTAAACACGAATAAGAATAGTTTTTTCCTTATATAAATAAGTTTACCAAGATACATGAATGATTTGCTCCTTGCTGACTTAAAGATATGTGTAGTCATAATTTTGTCTTATGTCAACTAATTGTTTGCGTTTTACTAATCAAGAATTTTTCTAAAAATTCAAAGGATTTGATATTTTATTCTAACGAAAGCAGTACATTACATTTGGAAAATTTTTAATTTTAAATTTATTCACTTGTGTATTTAAAGGATTTATTTTTAAGAACATGCAAATAAATCGATAGTTTATTAATGTCTCATTCAGAGGAAACATGAGGGATATCGCAATGAGACGGACCTCATTATTTGAATAACAATCAAGTAACGAGGATGATATCCGACCTGGAACCCAGTCGATTATGTTATGACGGCAATGAAAGTACTTTAAGCATTTAGAAAGTTAACGTGTATTAGAGCCCTGCTAGATGATGGAATCCTCAATTGTGATCACTCGGCTACCACAGCTGTAAAAACATGTGGAATCTACAATGTGATACTGTTTAACAAGTAACATTTATTTATGATTTTGAGATAAAGTATTAAGTTAACGCCACATTCCTGCCATTTATCACATTTACCTGTCATTGTTAATCGATTATCATAATTTTCAGCATACATAGGAACAATTAGATCAAAGATGAACATTATCATATAATTTTAATCCTTGAAAAATGCTTGGTGTAAAAATCTAAACTTAATCTTAAGATTCAATAATTATTATGAAATCTAATGCATCAAAACAGAATGAATTATCGAGGCAATAAAAAAATGACATTTATCAATGTTTTTATTCTTTTAAGAAAGTAAGTATACAAAAATTCTTAACAGAGTGTTGTATAAATAACTAATTAATTCTCAGAGAAGCAATTATAAATTGATTAACCACAATATAGCTTAGTTGAATATTAACATGTCTATTGGTATACAGATGTTCAATAGTTATAAGATTTTTTTTTTAACTCACATATAGTTAATGTAATTTTGTTATTTGTTAAAGAATTATATATGTGTCTTAAAGCAAATATTTTCCATTATAAAAAGATAGAGAGCTTCAGAGTACTATATGATTATAAAATAGCCCATTATCGATTTGAGACTTTACATTATGACATAGAGAGACAGGCAAATATTTTGCTTTTTCTTTCCATTTTTTAAATTCATTGTATGTATCTAAATGTTCAAATAATTATATTATTATTTGTTTTTCAAAATTAATTAATTTAAGAGTTAACACGATAATTTGAGTTTGTATGTACGAAATTACTGCGTTTAACACAGAATAAAAAATAAATCTATAACATTTTCAACATTTACTGAAAATCAAAATATAAATAAATTTTACCTTGATAAATTAATTTAAATTTGCTTTAGGTTATTATACCTTTGACTGAAATGAAATAAGCGTTTCCTTTTTTGTGCAATAGTTATCACTGTGATTAGTGTTTTATATAATATAATCAATGTTTTACACTATTTCATTCAATGCCTTTTAATAATACTGAAAAAGAAATCTTGGTGGAATGTGGTTTAAATTCGTAGGAAATGTCTCCTTTAAAAGGAAAAGAAATCTTTGAACTGAAATCAGTAGAAATTATCACAGGCGATTTCCAAACACAAGTTTCTCTAAGAAAAGGAAAATGGGGACTTTTAAACTTAGAAAGTTCTACAGAGTATTGGATAATTTAAAAAAAAAATTATCCAATCCAAAAATATCTGAAAAATAAATATAATCTGAACGTAGTCGAACAGATAGTTACATTTAAATTAAAATAATATGTTCGTTCTCTTTTTTTTTCGCCTATTTATTCGTGAGTCACGCATTTTATGTACAAAGAAAGGAGTGTTCGGGGACGCTCTAAGGCTGTTGAACATTTGAAACTCTGAATACAGAATAAGATGGTTCATGTAAATGAATATGGAAAGCAAGTAGTAAAATAAAAATATCAACAAGTCGTTGATATAAAAATATCAACAAAAAATGCTTCTCCCCGTTGATTATTGTTGATCCTTCAGTTTTTGGTCATTGTTGATTATCATATGCCTATTTGGTGTAAGAAAACCTAGAAATGCATTTCTGCCTTCTTGTAAATCTTCTAAGGTTTCTTTCAAGTAGCCGGAAAACTATTCTTCCTCTTATTGCCGTAATAAATCTTTGGAAAGGGCATTTCCTTTTCTGTTAAATTGTCGGACATAGGATAAATAGAAACTATGCCGACAAAGCCGTCTTCTACTTTCCCGGTCACTTTAGGGGACTGTTCAAACGAAGAGGAGGGGGGAGTGTTATTTGAACCTAAAGTCTTTCTTGGTTTTGAAAAAAGTAAAGAAAAATTGTTGTCACAGTTTTCTGCAACTCGATTGCGGAGTCAGTGCGTTGAGAAGGAAATGTTTTTGTAATTGTTTTGAATGTTGATCGAAGCAGTTGTCTTTTGGCTCTACCTTACGCACAAAATCAGTTCATCATCGCACAAAAATCAGAGCAGTAATCTTAGAATTTAGGCATTATGCAATTCTTTTGAAATTTTAAATGAAAAGTAAGGATTATCCAAAGGCTAAGAATATAACTCTTTTGTACAAAAGTCGAAAAAAAAATTAAGAAGCCCAGTATTTTTTCATTACTCGCAAAATAAACAATTCAGTACAAAGAAGAATATAATCCTTTTATGTAAACAAGTTTACCGAGATACATGAAGCTCCTCGGCAAATTAAAAATGTTTGTAGTCATAATATTTTGTCTTTGATACCAGCTTATTGTTTGTACTTTACTATCAAGTATTCTAAAATTCAAGAGCATTTCCTCTTTTTACAAATGAAAACAATTTAATACTGTTGAAAAAATATAATCTTAAATTTCTTTTGTGTATTTAAAGAATTTATTTTTAGGAACACGTAGATGCACCACGAAAGGAATCCGCTTACCAAATTTTAAGACTGTACGTCTAATAGTTTAGAGATGGAAATATTTATCAATAAAGCCCCCGCAACGCCACTTAGGAAGCTATTTTCACAAAACCCATCTTATAGCAGATCTCTACTTAATGAATGGAATCTGCTTACTCAATTTCAAGATTTTACGTCTAATAGTTTAAAAAAGGAGTTAATTGCCTATAACGCTGCTTAATTCTCCGCAAACTTGGGGTCGATTTTCACAAAACCCATTTTGTAGCGGATCTGTACTCTATGAAAGGAGTCCGCTTATCAAATTTCAAAACTGTACTTCTAATAGTTTAAAAATGGAAATAATTATGCATAACGCCCTTTGGAGGTCAATTTTCGTAAAAATCATTATGTAAGGTACCTCTATTTTATGAAAGAAATCTGTGTACCAAGTTTCAAGACTGTACATCTAATAGATTAATAATGGAAAAAATTATCTATAACGCCCCTTGGGATTAGATCTTTGCAAAATCCGTTCTTAGCTGATGTCTACTCCATGAAGGGAACCTACCTACCAAATTTCAAATATGTAAGTTTAATAGTTCCGGAGATATCGTGGATTAGTCAGTCAGTCAGTGAGTGAGTCGCTTTTCTCCTTTTTATATATAGATGGTACATTAAAAATTTTTTTAGATAATATACTTGTTTGTTATTAACTTACGTTGCAGCATATCTTACCCATCGAAAAAAAAAGAATGTTGAGGAATATACACTGTATTTACAAAAAGAAAATAATTTTATTTTAAAATTAATGAGCTTTAAGGACATTTTCTAATTTAAAGCATACAAGTAATTTTAAGCATACATTATTTTATAACAAGACTTTTTAAACTTACATCACCACATGCGGACTTCAATTTAATTATGCATAAAACATGTTAATTTTGTTTGAGTTTTTTTATTTGAAAAAATACTTTGTTTCATAATACGTTTCATATCTTTGAAATGCACCAAAAATCCCTTCAGGTGCAATTTTCCGTGTCTTTTCTTAAATGTTTCTAGTCATCCATTGCTACGTAGAAATTGGTCTTATCCCAATACCTTAACAAATGGAAAAGCTTTCTCTATTACGAAAGGCTCAGAGATCAGAACATTTTTATCTTGCATTGTATGTATCCACTTCATAACTGCCTCGTCGAAATCTTCATGGACACATGTTCTACGTTTTGAACAAGAATTCAATGAATGCTAATTTCGAAGCTTATCTCGATTTCTTATAATAGTTGATAAGCTGTTTGGAGGAAAACCAAATGATAAAGCCATGTCCTCTTTTTGACGCCTTTATCTACTTCCTGAAAAATTAAAAAAATTTCATGCTCAAGCACTTACGAACTATCAGAAACGAAGTTACCAGTACAACTGATCAACACTACAAATGAACGGAAATTAGTTCAAGGACACGGAGACACGATGCAATTCCACTGAGGGTGAAAGAGGATATCGAAGATGTTTCTAGTGAAAAGTAGTACTTCTTGGATGAAACTCCCAGAAATCTATTGCTCTCGGCGCGCTAAACAAAAAAAATGCAGTTCAAGATTTATGAGAACCATAAAATGTGTTAAGAGAGAATAACTTAAAATGTGTGTGTCCGGAACTACTTTAAAAATAAGGAGAAAAAAATACAATCACAAGAAAAAAAGTTTGTTGTATAGAAAATGCACTTTACTATAGGAAGATTATTTTATGAAGAAAATCCTGAAATGCGCGTAGAAAAATTCGCTATATAGAGGTTCGTTATATGGAGGTTCGACTGTATATATATTTTTTGATAAACAGTAGAAACTTTTCCCCTGTCTCATTACTTAGAACCATAAATCTCTCCTTCTCCTGAACCCTTTAACCGCTTCCTTTACACATTTTTTTGAAAAAATTGCAAAAAATCATCACATTTTTTAATTTTATTATTAAATACAATGAAACGAAACAAAACAAAATATGTAGGTTTTAAGTTGAGTTTTTAAAATTTTTTACAGGCGTAAAAACATTTAGTTTTAATTTTAGTTTACTATCCCGAGTTATATCTGGCAAATGGAAAAAAAAGTTAAATATTAGTCTTAATATGATTGATTTTGAAACAAGGGACAACACAAAATGAGATACTTGACATTCTGTAAACTGGTATCTAGTCTCGTTTCTTACTGGCTTATTTCTGGAATCTCTATTACAGGAGCACAGTCACGGGAACACTGTCTCGTTGGATTTGATTTTTTTTTCAGATGCAAGAATAACATCTGAAAATGCATTGAGGTTAACCTGAGTGGTGAAGGACTAATGCTGGGTTTTCCTGATGTGGCAGAAAACTCGTCACGATGATTTTCTGAAATTAGTTTTTCAGTCAGTTTCATTCTAAATTGTTTAGGTGATCATGAACCTCCTGATTTACAGTACAAAATGAAGGAATTTCACAAGGCCAAATCCAATAAATGGAAGAAAATATTAGTATTTTCCTCTTTTTTTCTGGATGTAAAGTAAGGAGCTAAATGCTGGTCAACTTTATCTGCACCACCCATTTGGTCATTGTAGTCAACTACACATTTAGGCTTGGACTTTGTCTCTCCCCGTTCATTTGTTACATTCTGCATTTCGATTGTATGTGTTCGTGAGTGTCACGAGTTTTAATAATATGACGGACCAAGTCTTTTTCCGACTAAAATTTTAATAAAACCAAAAAGGTAACAGAAGTTATTGTGGGTTTCGATGTAAACAAGTTATTACCCACGTCAGCAATACTCAATCTTTCAGCTTCTCCGACCATATATAGTCCGGTTGGCAGGTGCGCACGCAGGCATCTTCACGCATACGTCATACTCGCAGTCATCATTACGCAGGCGTCAACATCCCGCCCGGCCTTGCTATGTCCACATGCAAGAACTTAACAATTTGTATCTTAACAAAAAATACTCAATAAATTTTAAACATGAATTAATACTAATAAATATTAAGTGAATATCAAATTTCAGTAGAGAGAATTAGCTTAAGTTCTCAAATAATAAAATACATAATAATACATAGTAAATAATTTGATACACGAGAATACCAAAAATTCTAACAATAAATTCCAATTTAATAATATAAATAACCATACACATTTAATTTTCAATAGGCAGTATGCTCAACCTATTGATAGACCTTTTATAAATACCTTTACCAGTTTTAATATCTACAACTCTAACTTTCTTATCTTTCCCCATGTATATTTTAACAACACGTCCCAATAACCATTTACAAGGAGGAAGATTTTCTTCTCTTATTAAAACCATATCTCCCAATTTGAGATTTTCTTTATTAACAATCCATTTCTTTCGTTGTTGCAGACTATTTAAATATGAAAGGCTCCACCTTTTCCAGATCGTTTGAACTGATTTAGTTATTCTCTGCCAAACATTTAAACGATTTGATTCGCATTGCAACAGAGACGGTTCCACTATAGCTGTGATCGGTCTCCCGATTAAAAAGTGAGCTGGGGTTAAAACCTCCAAATCATCTACGTCAGATGAAAGTGGCGTAAGAGGTCGAGAGTTCAAAATTGCTTCAATTTGCGTTATTAAAGTCAATAATTCTTCATAACTAAATTTTGAGTTTCCTGCAACGCGTTTAAAATGATATTTTAAAGATTTTATATTAGCCTCCCATAGACCTCCCCAGTTTGGGCTTCTAGGGGGAATAAATGACCATTCAATGCCTTCTTCTGCGAAAAACGCAAATAAAGACTCTTCTCTATCTCTTACTAACTTAGACAAAGCTTTTATTTCTCGATTAGCGCCTATCATGTTAGTACCATTATCCGAAAATATTTTATGACACTTACCCCTTCTTGAAATAAATCTTTTCAATGCAGCAATTAAAGCTTGCGAAGTTAAGTCGCTGATTATCTCTAAGTGAATGGCCTTTGTTACAAGGCAAATAAATATACAAACATAAACTTTAATTTCAGGACCTTTCCTCTGATATTTATTTTTGATAAAGAAGGGTCCACACAAATCAATTCCAGTTGAATTAAAGACCTTATCGGGAGTTATTCTTTCTTTTGGCAAATCGCCCATTTTTTTGAGAACAAATTTTAGGATTGAATTTAAAGCAAATTACACAGTTATGCACAACTTTTCTGCAAATATTTCGCCCGTGAATTGGCCAATATTTAAGTCTAACCTGATAAAGTAAATGTTGGGGCCCAAGATGAAAATATTTCTCATGGTAGTATTTAACAATAATTATAGTTAGTTTACTTTTCGCAGGAAGCAATATAGGATGTTTACTCGAATAAGGAAGTCGAGAGTGTTTCAGTCTTCCACCTACTCTAATGATTCCCTTATCATCTAAAAATGGGGATAAATTTAAAATCTTACTTTTATTACAAATGTCATCACCATTTTGCATAGCTCTAATTTCCTTATAGAATGAGCTAAAGCTGTACTTGTTTCATTAAATAAATTTCTGCTTCTTTCATCTCATCTGAAGTAAGAGGTCCCGTTTTCTTGTTAGTTGGATTTCTAATGTTAAATAGAAACCTGTAAAGAAAACTTAACACTCGAACGATAGTTAGAAACTTATTACTACGAGAAAGTAAATGATCAAAAAATGTTTGATTAAAGTTTAAAGTCAATACAGTATGTTCTTTAGAGTCCTTTGATTTTAGTTCAGGCAAATAATCTACTTCATTCAGTTCCGGGCACTCAGAGACAGTTTTGGGGAGTTCGTCAGTTCTTAGGAAGGCTGGACCAGTCCACCATTTGTTGTTGGAAATAAGTGTATCAACACTAAGTCCCCTAGACAAGAAATCTGAGGGATTGTCTTGTCCTGAGCAATGAAACCAAGAATCAGGATCAGTTAGCTCGGAGATCTCCTGCACTCTGTTAGCCACGAATTGTTTCCATCTTTTAGAAGAGCCTTTAATCCAGAATAGGACTATTTTGGAGTCTGTCCAGTGGAACACTTTGCACTCCTTTTTCTTGCGGACGATTTCTTGAACCCTTGAACTCAATCGAGCTGCTACTAAAGCTCCCAGGAGCTCAAGTCGAGGCAAAGTAACTGCTTTCAGGGGTGCCACCCTCGTTTTTGAAGTGATGAGATTTACGAGCACTTCATTTTGTTTTCTTACTTTCACGTAAGCTGCTGCACCATAAGCGAGTTTAGAGGCATCGCAGAATATGTGAATTTCAATGAGGTCACTTACCTCATCATTCGTTGAATCAAGAACTAACCTTGGAATTCTAAGATTATCTAATAGGGGCAGTTCTTTACACCAAATTAACCACTTTTCCTTTACCTTTGGGGGTAAAATTTCATCCCAAGTTACTTTTTTTTATCCAAAGTTCTTGTATGAGACATTTTATTCTTATAGTAAAGGGTGAGAGCAATCCCAGGGGATCAAATATCTTCCCTATTGTTTGTAACATAAATCTTTTAGTATTTTCGTTTATCGAAACGAATTCCAGCAAACCTTTAGTATCCAACGTCAGACAGTCATCTAGAGTTTGCCAAGCCATGCCTAACACTTTTGTTTTGTTTGTTCCTAACCTGATGGATGCATCCATAGGATGTGTGTCGAAACCTTCAGCCGCCCACTGAGCCATTAAAACGGTATCATTGCTGATCCATTTTCGCATCTCCATCCCTGCTTCTTTCATAATATTCTTAGCGTGGCGAGACATGAAAAGAGCTTCCTCTCGAGTATCCTGTCCCGTAATCCAATCATCCACATACATGAAAGAATCTAAATGTTGTACAGTTATGGGATGAATTTCGTTATATTTCTCAATGTGATATTTGATTGTTGCTGCTAGTAGAAATGGACTAGAATTAACTCCAAATATCACCCTGTTAAATCTATAAACTTGCAAAGTGAGCTTTTCCCCAATACGTGGATTACTATCTGTCCATAAAAACCGTACAAAATCTTTATGTTTATCCGCCAAGCAAATTTGAAGAAAAGCCTGACGAATATCCGATGATATTGCAACTCGATTTAGCCTGAAATTAATTAAAACATCTAAAAGATTAGGATTCAAATTAGGTCCAGGCCACAAGCAATCGTTCAGTGATAGTTCGTTAGCTTGGTGTGAAGCTGCATCAAAAACAATACGAGTAGAAGTAGTAACACGACCCTCCTTTTTTATCGCTTGGTGTGGTAAGTAATACATTGGTTTGTGTACATTAATTTCAGTATCATTGACCTTTTCTATGATTCCTTGATTCAAATAATCTTGAATCGTTTCTTTGTATTGAGTGTAAAGGGTTTTATCTCTTCGTAACCTTCCCCATAAACTCTGGAAACGTTGCTTTGCCACAGAAATGTTATTCGACAATTCGTTCCAATGTTTACGAAAAGGTAATTCAACCACATACCGATTATTATTATATTGTACAGTTTCCTTAAAAATATTCATAGCTTGGTCATCTTTCCGATAGCAAGGGTCATCTTTTATGCCAAGGGATTCGAGCTCAAAAACAGCTTTAATGTATCATCAACCGAATCATTATCTTTAAGAAAGTAACATGAGAAGTTATTAGTATTGGTTCCCTGGAGTCGTCCTCCAGCAATCCATCCAAATTCAGTTTCCCTAAACAACAATTCTTTATTTACTTTATATACGTTATCTTTAATTATTCTAAAGAAAATATCCGCATTCAGTAAAGCGTGAATTTCCTTAGCTTCGTAAAAATAGGGATCTGATAATTCTAAAAATTCAGGAATTTTTATTTCCGAAACATCTAACGTAACACTTGGTGTCAACCCGGTAATTTTTCAGTCACAAAAATTCTACGTTTTCTCTAAAAGTACCACTTTTATTAGAAATTAAAGTATTAGTTTTTCCCTTTAAGTTTTGTTTTAATGAATTGAGTCCTGAAACTGAGGAATTTATCTTTTCTATTGCAATACCAAGAAAATCACACATTTTTCTGGATATAATATTAATGTTAGACGCTGAGTCAAAAATGACGGGACATTTTAGTTCTCGGCCTTCATTATTTCGTAAGAAAACGCTACCAGTCGATATTAACACGTTCTTTCTATGTTGAGAAGCAGTGCTACTCAAAACTGTGTTCTGTGTGGAAGAATCCACCACATTCGATTCCCGGTCCTCCGGGTTAGTTAGTACTGGAAGTTCGGCAGAGGGAATAACCCATTTTTTTCGGTCATCTATTGCCGCAGTACAGAGGGAGCGAGAATGTTTTTTGCCACATGGGCACACATACGTCGAAGTACATTGCATCCTTTTGTGGTTTTTTCGCAAACACAGTTCACATAACTTATGCAGACGGACTAAATCTAATCGTTTTTCGGGGTTCAATTCTAGAAACCTTTTGCATCGAAATATCGGATGCAAAGTTTTATCCTTACAAACTATGCAACTCTTGTTTTCAACAGATCGATTCATTAAAAGGTTGGTTTTTGTCTTAAAGGATAAGTTAGATTTTCTTAATATCGTTTTTGTTTCGACAATACAATTTTTATCTACGGATAAAAGAATGGTTTCGCGTTGTTCTAAAAATGCAATAAATTCATCAAATGTGGGAACATCTTTTGCTTTTAAACTCAGTTCGAAATTTTTCGTGATTCATTATCCAATTTCTTTAGCATAATATTTAATAAAAATACATTAAATAAATTATTTTGCTCATAGTTTAGTAATTTTAGAGCCCGTAAGTTTTTTTAATGCAATCAATCATTTCACGAATTTCTTTCGGATTCTCACGTTCTATCTTCTTAAAATTTAATATTTGTTGCACATGAATATCGACAATCAATCTTTTGTTATCATATCGGGATTCGAGTGCTTCATACAATGAAGAAAATGTATCGAAAGTGGAGGCAAATTCTTTAACTTCATTTGATAGACAGGAATTCAAATAATACAATTTCTGTGACTGAGTCAGTTGTTCGTTAGTTGTAATTAAATCGTCAAATTGGGATTTAAAGTTACTAAATTGTTCATATTTTCCCGAAAAGGTGGGAAGTATTATAGGTGGAATTTTTGTTTGAGCAAAAGTTCCGTTTTCGTATTTGTTTTTTTCAACTGCAGTCACAGACAATGATACATTAATTGAGTTAATCAATTTTTTAACTCTTACCTCCAAATCGTCCAGACGTGTTTCACATTTGTATAAATCTTCTTCGAATTCCGCTTCTTCTGTTGGGTTTGCGGTTTCTAATCCAAAAAGTAGCTCCTTCAATTCTTCAATTTTCCTCTGGAGTTGGTCAATTTTCTTGAGTTTGACCTCCAGCTCGGTGATGTCAACATGTTCGGACACGTTGTCCATGAAGGTTGCTATTCTAGTAATACTTCCTTTTAAGGAAGTTTTAGCTTTGTTTAATTTTAAAATATCCATAGGTCGCTGGTTCGACTCCGGCTCGACGGACCAAAAAATGTTCGTGAGTGTCACGAGTTTTAATAATATGACGGACCAAGTCTTTCCGACTAAAATTTTAATAAAACCAAAAAGGTAACAGAAGTTATTGTGGGTTTCGATGTAAACAAGTTATTACCCACGTCAGCAATACTCAATCTTTCAGCTTCTCCGACCATATATAGTCCGGTTGGCAGGTGCGCACGCAGGCATCTTCACGCATACGTCATACTCGCAGTCATCATTACGCAGGCGTCAACAGTATGTATTGTGGAAATTAAACTAACACATCCTTCTTATCTTTCCATGTAATTACAGTTACTTCCCTCTCTAATACCCAATAATTTCTCCTTTTTTTAAAAAAAAATTTCTTTGTCTTTAGATCTCGAGATAAATCTCTTCTATTCAATCCAAATGTTCCATTCACATCAATCTTCCTTTTATAACCAACGTATCAGCCAAACCGGGCGGGATAAAAATTGTCCTAACTGCCAACCAAAGCTGAGCGTTTCCTTTCATTTCTTTTAGGCCGAGTAAAACCGTGATAAAACAAATCGTACAGACAAATTCCGCTCGGGATAATAATTAGCTGTAATATATACTAACCCGAGATAATCAGGCAAGCGGTTAAAGTTCACTACATATTCCCTTTGAAAATTTAACAAAATAATTTTAAATATCACCATTAGACATGATGATGAACATAAATATACAAAGAAAAGAATTTAGCATTTTCCAATTTCGAGAAATTTATGGTTTCACAGTGAACCTTAACAGTCCATTTTTCCTATTCGAACTAACTAATCCAAAAGATCATTCAGAAAAAAAAATCTATTATTTTAAAGCCCTAAAACTTTTATATTTTAACGAAATCAATAAAGGAAAAATATTTTTAAAGTTTTTAATTGTTTTTTTTTAAGTTTTCTGCACTTTTATAATTTTATACAAATTTGGACATAAAATTACATACTAAAAAAATTTATATTCCTTAATATAAAAAATTGCTAGTCCATATAAATTTTCCATCTATAATTTTTAAGAGAGAATATTTATATCCATTATATGTACACCCACACAGTGTCGCATTTAGGCAGGGGGGCAAAATTTTAGAGTGCGGACAAGTATTGTTAAATACAAAAATTTATCACTATAATTTTTGAAGTAAATAAATATTTTACTAAGATATGCAATAAACAAATATTGCTTCAAAATGTCAGCTCTGCTTCTATTCCTAAATTCTCTAAATCCCAAAATTCGCTAAGCTTTTTCGAAGTATTGGATTCATTAACAATAACACTCATTGTTAAAAGTTCCTGCCGATCTGATCCAAATAATGTATCTATTTCTATAAGATTTTTGTTTAGACGTGTAATTCCACCTATAACTACTTGATAATAATAGTCCACGCCAATAAGAATTGATATTTCTTTATCGTTAAATTCATAAGAATCAGCTAATTGTACATTTCTTAAATATCTACATTTTTTTATCAGGGGGTTGGTAAATGTGTAATCGAAATATGTTCTGTCTCGACCGCTTCCATTGCAATGTACAAATTTGGATCATTCCTGTTTTTCAATTTTATTTTAACTATATTTAAGGTTTTTATTTCAGTTTCTTTAGCACCAAATGTGCAAATGGAAAAGTTTTCTTTTCCAAGAATTAGAAAGTTAAATTTCTCAGAAGTACTCTTTAAAACGAACCTTCTTTGTGAACTATTATCTAAGAATAAGAATAATCTAACAACTTCTTGTTCATTTTTGTGTCATCTATTAACTCAGCACATATTTGTAATAATACACTATTTACTTCTGTTTTAAAT
Organism: Trichonephila clavipes; assembly: GCA_019973935.1. Classification (NCBI taxonomy): domain Eukaryota; kingdom Metazoa; phylum Arthropoda; class Arachnida; order Araneae; family Nephilidae; genus Trichonephila; species Trichonephila clavipes. The sequence continues at coordinate 470,826 of BMAU01017665.1, read as the reverse complement.
ACTGCTGAAACTATATTATTTGTTTCACTTTTTGGAGAGAAATCGTCACCGTGCCGATTTCGAAAACATATTGTGAAATGGTGGGAGCCATTACAAATAGGACATGACTCTCTTTTCGCACATTCCATTGATCTATGACCGGGCATGAGGCTCAAATAACATCCCCTTTTTTCTTAAAATTTCTCTCTTTTCGTTAGCGCTTAAGAAATGGCAGGCCTCGAGTTCATGACCTTTGTTGCAGTATAAACATTTGCGACTTCTATGCAATTCACAGTGAAGGAAAAGGAGTTGGTTCGGGGTGTTCTGTCATCGGATTTCTCTTACGATGTCCGGGGAAAAAGGAGCTTTTATTTTAGCTCTCTTTAGTGGTGGAGGGGAATAATGATATGGTTTATGTTTGTTTATTTGAGAGGCTTGTTCCAGAACTGGAATTTCCAAGTTCATTAACCGCAAAAGAGCGCTTTGGTTAAACCCTTAGTCCAGGGGGTCCAACGCAAAAGAAATTGCAGGCCACTTCGGAAAAATATTATAATCTCGCGGGCCACACATAAAAATATGTACCTTTATATCAAATTTGGAAACAAAAAAAACATTTATTGGAGTGAAAATTTAAAACTTTTCTTTTTAGTGTACAGGATTTAAAACCTGATAATTAAATTGCGGATTCTGTTATAAATCATGATTTGACATATCTGTACAAGAATTATTTACTACACAAGCTTGGGAAGAAGTAGAAAAAATATTTACATTGAAACAAAACTTTTGGCGTTGCAATCATTGTGAAAGCGCAACGACTTAAAAAAAAATATGGTTCAGTTACTGAACCATACTGGCAGTTACTGGTAACATTGGAAATGCGTCAATTTTAAGAATGGGTCAAAAATTAAAAATTGGCTTTGTCCAGATTATTCTATAAAGTAAAAGATGGCGATACCTCTATAAAAAAACGCATCTAGATTCCTTCCTCATGGTGATGTAGAAACGGGATCAATATCATAAATATTTCTAATATGCATTGCTTATTTCCCCCATTTAATTAATTATTTTAAGAGAGCTGCCAAGAGCTGGGAGGCCCCTGATCACCCCTAAGATGTTCTCCCTCAAAATTGGGGTGGAACCCAGCCAAAACGTACTGTTACCTGAATGGTACTCAAAGCTACGGCTAACGACAAGCGTACTTGTAGCCCTTTGCAGCGATGAATTTCTTGGGCCTCGATCTGACATCGTCAGATAGGTGGCATTAGTAACAACAGAGAGAGAGCAACATTATTTCATAACTTATTATTTAGTGTACTAACTCATCAATAAAAAAAATGCTCATTTCTTACATATTAATTAAAAGAAAAATGTTTTCCAGTGAGGATATGTGTTCAAAAATTATTCTTTGGATAATATTTAGGATATTTAATTCCTTCTTAGGTCAACAAAGAAAATCTTTTATTTTAGTTACTTTTTATTAAATAGTTACAATTAATATAAATATGTATATACATATGACAGACTTACAATATTAAGTGACAAACTAGAAAGCGATTTTCCTTGCAATTTTTCATTTTCCTTTTTATATATGGTGTTAGACTATTTTTTGTTTGTTTGTTACTATTTATTCATTTATCGAATTTAATTATTTCTATAAAATAGTAATGTAAAAAAGAAATCACATTCTCAGAAATTAGGCCATCCCAGGAGGGATTCGAACCTACGACATTTGGATTAAAAGTCCAACGTGCTATTTATTGCTCAACAGGGGCACAACGAACGATTTTCCTTTCTATATATGCTGTTGGACTGTTATTTTTTTTTATTACTATTATTTTTTAAATATAATGAATGAATTAATATGTGAAAAAAAAGAAACAATGGTATTAACATCAAGTGTCATCCACTGCTAGTTTAAAAAGATGTATTTGAACTTCAATGGATGAATAGAAAGTATTTTATTAACGATTGAAAAAGAGTGAACTAGTAGTAGAAATTAATAAGAAATAAACAACATAAAATATAGGCATTCCTTTAATATAGTTAAATAAAAAAATTAAGATTTTAATGAGAATTTTGCCCTTGTAAAGTTATACTTAATGACGCAATATCAGGGATATAGTTTGTGATTTTCAATTTAACAATGATTCTAATGTTGAGTTGTTACGTGGGGAGATTCAGATTTTTATATCAGAATTTTTTTTTACCCAATTACACCAATTTTTTAGAATTTAAATGGATAGGCTGGTTAAAGAAATATATAGAACAAAATACTCAAAGACTATTACATTTTTGAAAAACTTTTTTTCTTAATTAATGAATAATTTTGTATTTGTGTCAAAAAATATTTAAAAAAATGATTTATCGTGTAATTATGAAAAAATTAAAAATTAATTGCTGAATCTAATTGTAAAGATGGAACTATATTTATTGAAAATTCGATAGAGAGTTTTCTCAACCGGTATAGAAACTAAATGTGATTATAGTTGGAAATAGATTCCAAAAATAAAAAAAGAATATTCGATATTTATCATCTAGTTATTAGCCGTCATGTAGAAGTATTGATACACGTTAAATCTATTGAGGCTCAAACGTCTTCTCATTTGTGTGGTGAGGAAGTTAAGACAGGGGTGCCAGCTCAGGTGTCGTCCTCGTCACTTGATCATGGTTCAAAATTACGAGGTTCGTCGCCAAAAGTCCTCGTGTAGCTGAACAGAGCGACATTAATTGTCACTCTCTCTCTCTCTCTCTCTCGAGTTATTGAGATTTTCATCGATTTGCAATTCTATAAACGATTTTAGAATATCTCTATGTATAAAGCTAATAATTTATTATATAATAATGGTATCTGTTTGCATTATAACCATTTGCTCATACTAAAGGGGAAAAAATGTTTATTCCTTAATATGTGTTCTTTGTACATTAAATTCTGTACTTTCAACTGCTTTTTCTAATTTGATCATTTATATTTTGTAATCAAATATTATTCCTTAACTCAGTAGCGCAACAGCCCATGAGAGCCAAGACCTGCTGTGCCCATCTCAGTATACGTGATCCTGGTCGCTGAGTTGCGTGAGCATATGCTTCGGTCATGTGGTCAATATGACGCGAAACTCTCAGTGTTTAATTCCCAAGCAATCATGACACTCATTTATCGACCCACTGAAAAGATGAAAGGCTGAGTCAACCATGCCCAGCCCGGGGTTTGAAACTCGCACATGTGGTGTGGAAGCGTGATGCACGACTACTCAGCTTCAATATTATTCCTAAAATAATATAGTATTTTCTGTGTATATGTGTGATCAGCTTATACTTTTTATCAACATTGTAAAATCTTTAAAATGTTTTACTTTGAGTGAGATTCAACGAGTTTGAAAACTAACGTTTTGTTCAAAATCTGTATGCCATCTATAAAATTTATAAAGTTTTTATTACATTTTATAGCATCAGAGAGTCAATGTTAATACTTATATAAAAAAATTTCTCTTAATTTTACCTTTTTCTATTACAAAGTGGTAAATGTTTACACAGTCTTTAAAATCTTAAGAATAAGTTAAGTGAATATTATCAGTTATAATTTTTTTCTTTGCCATATAAAGAAATTTTTGCATCTTAAAACAAATTTCCTTCAATCCAACAAATTTTAATTTTTAAAATCCTGAAACTCAATGTCAGCATCTCTTGTTTTCCAATTAGGTTGTATTACGATGACTTAATGCCAAGGAATAACTTTCGCATTCGAAATAATCCAATCAAAAGAGCATGCGTTATTGCATATTAGAAATCATTAATTCCGTACAAACTCACCCACCCCTCCAAAAAAAATTTATTACTACAGTTAATAATAAAACTTGTTACTTATTGGAAACTTAAATAGTTTTTCAATGTACATTCCATGATCATACTATAATTTCAAATATTTTTCCTCAGTTCCTTATGTATATAAAAATAAGCTAATTTTTAAAAAATCCCATTCACGTTTGAGCAAAGAAATTACATCGATTAAAAAATGAAAAGGAGGTATATTAGCTGATTTAAATGTAATCATAAACAAGTATTACAGACATGAAAAATTAAAAACAATATTACTTTAGAATATCACTAATTAGGATTGATATCAATGAAGTTTAAAAAGGAAATGTGTAAATTTTTCTTAACCAATTCGTAAGAAAATAAAGATAAACTAAATTGCATTTAAGGTTGATTAGCATTATAGTTATTTTTCGGATCTTAGGAAATAAAAATTTTGGCATATCCGGTCTAAAGGAAATGGGTGGAGTCGGAACTTCCTCAAGAATGCGTTGGCCGTCTCTTGTCCCTTCCCCCTAGAAGCAAAGGGAAAAAAGCTGGGGGGTCATTGGGAAACTGGGTTATTGTTAGAAGCAAAGGGAAGCAGATGTCTATCTCTTTTATAACCCCTAAATTTCTGCCAACAGAGTGAGGGAGGTCTTTGGTTATTCGTAGTGTCATTGAATATACGTCACACAGGCTATAAAGAAATATTTGTTTTTACTTTTTTTTCTTACACTGTATACCCCTTACAATTATAACTAATTAAATCGGGACCCAGGTTTATCGTAGTCATGCTATATCAAATACATTCTCTATACGTTTGAAACAAATTTTGTTACATAATGCTGTATTTTTTCTTTCTTAACTAAATTATCACAAAAATAAATCTCAGCCAATAATACAGTGGCTTGCAGATATCATCCAACATTAAAATACAGAGAACAGAATACTATGCAAAAGTTGAAATAAAAGCAAAGTAAACTTCGGCATTTTCGATAAAATTATTGAAAATGGTGTTTTACCAAATTTAATGCAGTCGCATACTATTGAAATTGAGGCACCACAAATCTAATGTTTCCGTGTTATTTAGCAACCAATATCACAATTAGTCTCAACAATGTATTATATTCTAATTTTAAACTATGTTTTAGATTGTATCATATATATATATTCCAAAACTATTTATCAAAATAACAAATGTACTCACGTATGTGATCAGTTGTATTAAATGTGTTTTAAAAAAAAAATAATGTAGTTTTTGCATTGAATTTACCAAATTTGTTAAAAGTCATGTGTCTTACAAGTCCCAATTTCATGTAGCTTATCCTCTTTTTGTATGATATTTGGTTATTTGCACGCTTCTTTAAAAGTTTATATATATATATATATATATATATATATATATATATATATATATATATATATATATATATATATATATATATATATATATGTACAGTAGCGCACACAGGAATTTTCAAGGGGGGGGTCGGGGTCGAAAGTTCACCATTCTTGTATCAGGCTCCTTTTGATTTTGTCGATTTTTGCGAGCAAAACACAGTAAAAAACTAATTATTAAATAAATAATTAGCATTAATTAATAAAATTAATCATTAATAACAAATACTTAATTAAATTTTACGTACTATATACTTAGAATTATAATCAATAGGAAAAAAAAATCAAGGGCTTTTGGGGGCGGACCCCCTTGTGTGCGCCACTGTATATATATATATATATATATAATGCAATTATTTATGAAATTAAATGGCCTTTTATTTCAGAAAAAAATGCTACAGTTGCAATTTGATAAAAATTATCTGTGTCATCACCCATTTTGCGATATTCAATGCTTCACCATATTCTTTATCACTTTGCGTGATTAAATTTTTATACGTCATTATGATCTAGGATTGGCATAATTTACTGTATTTAACATTACATGAAAAGCAATTGATTTACACTAGAGGACTGTGAATATTATCTTTGACTCAAAAGTAATTTTTTTCCCTCTTCAGTATTTATCAAAAAGAGCACGGAAGAATAACAAATAGAAGTAATACTATTATATGGTTGAATAAATAAACTATTTTCAGAGTATATGCATGTTTTGAAGAGTTAAAAAGCAGAAAAAATAAGATTATCATCCTTACCCCCCAGACACTAATCAGCAAGAATCACGCTTTTATGACTGTCTAAAAAGTTTGGGAGGAGGGTTGGAACTCAATAATTAAATTAAACAGGAATTTAAGTATGATGTCCATTATATAGGTAAACGTGTCTTAAAATTTTAGGGACATTCTTAGAAATAAAATTTTATTTTTATAATTAGATACATTTCTATGGAAAAACTCTATTTAAATTTTAAAATTAGCAAGGGTATAAAATTACGGCCGGAAAATCTCGTAAAAAATTCTAATCACTTTTCATAAAAAAAAAATTAAAACATGCTTTGTATACTTAAATTAATATACATTTAGAAGTGCTCTTTTTTAGTAATTTGTCAATAATTGGCCGTATGATTTTTAACATAGTAGAAAATGCATCCCTTGTATTTAAAATAATTTACTGTAAAGAAACAATTGTGGTTTCTATTATTGCTAAGGTAAAAAATATTTCAATAAACCTTTTCGTTCATTTTGTAGGCATTTAAATAAGGGAATTTATTTTTAATTCGGCGTTTAGTATAGTTATTTTAGAAGAGGAAACCATAAGAGAGTATCCTATGGTTTCTTACGGAACAAGAATTCTTGCATTTTAAATTTGTGAATTTTTAACTTTCTCTTTATAAGAAAACTTATTGCGTGTACATTAAGCATAGCGTGTAGAGAGAATTTAGGCTTTTCATACCATTTAATTAAAAACTATAACACAGGCAGTATGTAATTCAATTTTTGTCTTGTTCGAACTCGAATTTCATTAGGTACAAAAAAAATTGCTTTCACAAATATGTATTTATATATGAATAATTACTTTAGCGGTAACATATAATTGAAATCCACTTTTTCATTATTCTATTTGGCATAAATTTAGTAACAAATTGAGTCGAGTTTATGCATTATGTGTGTAGATATATGATTATACTATGGAAGGATGTATACTAATTTCCGTTTGAAAATGAGTTTAATTTAAAATCTGATCTAGCTTGAAAGTATGAGAAAAAAATTGTTTCTAGTTAATTTTGGAAATCTGCTTTTTTATTTTTACAGAGAGAGTTTGATATAAAGTGATAAAATATTAAGCTTTTAAAAATTTTCCGTTTATTAGAGAAACTCGATTCATTGTCAGAGTGAAAACCATAGCTTTCGGTCAATCCGTCATTCAACTTGTATCATTATGAATATATATACATATTGAATTGTTATTAATAAAACAAGTATTTACGATTACGTAGCGATCAAAATGTAATTTGATGACCCACAGAATGAGCGAAACAAATAACCGATTTAATAAAAATCTATCAATGAATATTCAGTGCACAAGCTATCTAAAATTATAAATAAACATATTTTGTAGAATAGAGAATTAAATACGAAAATAAGCTTTTCAAATCACTTTAGTAAACTCTTTTTATTCTGTATCAAAAAACTTACCCTTTCGATTTTTAGTAATAACATTTGTAAAAGATCCGATAAAATCACTTATTGGTTATATTTAAAATACTTATTCGTAACATGTACAAAATGTTCAACAGAGGAGCTGCTTCTTTTTGAATTTCCGTGCCATGAGTAATCGTATTATCTAAATTAATCAGTATCGTTTCGTTAAAAACGCGGAGTTTCAAAAACAATAATGTAAGCGCTTTCTGCTCGCACTTGTGTATTACTTACCACTGCAATTACATAATTAAACTTTATTCAAAAAATAATGAACAAATATTTAATTTCATTTAAAATAAATTTGTTCCATGTATTTAAACTTGCTATTTCGAAAGATGGTTAGATATTTTTTTATGCTTTCGATAAGAAAATACTGCTTTCACCGTGTGAACAGGTCCACGTCTAATGCGAAAATGAATGATTGGCATCGTATTCAAAGCAAGCGCCGATATTGGCGAGAAATTTGCTAAGCTCTGTAACCCTGCAGACTGTCATCCCCCTGTTTCCTTCCCCTCTCCTCTTCTGGAAAAAGTGCTCTTTATTTAACGACTTCCTTTATCCGTCGTGCATGTGTTATTGAAGTTAATTTTTAGACTGTTTTGTCCAAATTATGGAGGAAAACGAAAAAAAAGTTTATGATCAAGTAAAAGTTTTTCATTTTATTTTGCATAAATATTTTTAATTTTTTGTCTATTTTACTTCTATTATGATACTTCTTGAATGATTAACTTAATTTTTTTTATTCTCTATCTTAGATATTCTTTTAATACAAATACTTTTCCTACTCAAAATCGCTTTAAAAGAATTGGCATGTTATGGAAAACAAAGAAAATACGTGATTTAAAAATGGAAATTGGGTGAAAAACGAAGGAAATGCATGTTAGAGGCAGATTTAAATAGTTATATTAAAGTTGAATATTTAAACAACACTGTGGCTTTATGTTGACCCTTGACCATTTATTAGAAAAATTATTCAAATCTCTGGGCAAAACATGTACGAATTTGCTGTGAAATTTTTGTTGTTTGTCAAACCTTTCACTGCAAATTCATTTATCAATTTACCTAATAAATATCTTGTGAGAGGCAAGGTATTACTTATAATCAAGTGGCCAACACTAAATCATAAGACCTCTCTTCTGGCTATGATACTTCCATTAAAAACCACCTGTCATCCCCTTTCTACTGACCAAACACATATTTTACCCATTTTTAGAGCATCCAAATCCATACACTTTCAATTGATCACTCATTCATAAGTTTTTAGAGTCCACTCGTAGCTTCACTTTCAGTCACTTTTCCTTTTTGGAAATTCAGAAGAACAACTCTTTTCACTTGTAACCAATATCTCTAAGTCATCATCATGAATATATTTACTTTTGTCTGAAAACTAGTAGAAAAACCCATGTAAGGTTACATTTTTTTTCACAGTTGGCACGTTTACCGATTTGACATGAAAATCCTCCCTAATGTTGGTGACAATTTTTTTTGTCTCCAAACAAGAGGGTTAAACTAGGATTTAAGCTCATGATAGAATAATGAAATACTTTTGCTATATTTTTTGTTTATCAAAATTCATTAATAATTTTGTAAACTGTGGAACTTTTAAAGATTTGTCAATAAGTAATAATAATAATGAAATTTGGTTCTTATTAATTGTAGGGTCCAATAAAATAGGCTATGGTGTCCTCCAGAATTAAATACAGTTTCAGGAGATGTTTTCTTACCTTAGTAGAAATTTTTTTATCACTAACATACATCTGTTGGTAGATTAGGCTTTAAATTAATTTCATTCACATCTTTCTCATCAATCAAACTTTTACTTTCTTCTAAAAGCATTTGACATCTATCTGTATGATCTTCATCATCTCATTATATATACAAATAATTCAGGACTTCTTCTACAGTCTGAAATATAGTTCTGAATGAGACATCAGCATTATGTATCTTTGATTAAAGAACCACATAGAAACAAGGTGATTGAAAAACTTTATCATGTAATTCTCCAATGGAAGGAATATATATAGTCTATTAACAAAGGTGCATACTTTTCTGAAACAGCTATGAGTAATCCACACCAGATTCATTTTGAATTGTGTAAGAGAGGGAGGGAAATTAAAAAATATATCGAGTCAATAGCAAATTTTGTCAATATTTATTAAATATCTTAGCAATCGGGAAATTAAAAAAAAAAATTTTTTTGTGTATTGTAATTAAAGTAACTCTATGATATTAAGGACAATAGCTTTACAGGCCAAAGCTCCATTCATTGAATGTCGATGGTCACAAACTCATGGTTTGTGTACATACCATGTAGAAGAGCTGATGTGTAAGTTATATCTGCAATGGCTTTAAGTTCTCATATTGGCATAGTAAGGAAATTAGAAGCTCCAGTATTGTCCTTGTCTCTTAACTGTGGTTCATAATTAAAAAACTCAGTAGTGCAACAGCCCATAGAGGGCCAAGGTCTACTGTGCTCATCTCAATTTACATGACCTTTGATGCTGAGATGCATGAACAGATGTTCTGATCAGGTGGTCAGTCTGAAATGAAATCCCTGTGTTTCGTTCCCAAGCAAGCTTGGTACTCATTTATTCACCCACTAAAGAGGTGAAAGTCTGAGTCACAACCTTACCCAACCCGGGAATTGAACACCTGACCTGTGGTTTGAAAGTGAGATACGCTATCACTCAACCACTGGGCTTTGCGGTTCATAATTACAAGGTTTACATTTGTGCAGTGTATGTTTTTAAGAAATTTTCAGTAATTATAAAAGTTTTCTTTTTGTAATTAAAACTTTATGAAATGAAAAATTCTCACCTTTTTTAAATCAATTAATGTTTGAGAAATTATCTTTTTTTAAGGAGCATAATTTCTTTGGATCTTAAAATACCAAGGGTGTGTATAGATAAAAAGCAATTATTATTTTAATCTGAATTGAAATTTTTATTTTATTGATATTAGTTAATTCATTGAATTGTTTACTTTTTATCTAATTATTTCTTAAGTTTCATTATGAATTCATAAATATTTTTCTAATAATAACATTGGTAAGAGACAGTAAGATTTTAAATTTGAAAGATGTTTTCCTCCATAAGTTAATAACTTTAAATAATTCTCTAATTATATGTATTTTAAATTTAACACATGTAGGCAATTCATGAAATAAAAGGAATTATATATTGAACTGCTTTGTTTTACAGGTGATATCAATGCGTAAATGTACCAAACAAGCCAAAATTCATGTTTTAAACAAATGTTCAAAACAAGCAAAATTTTTGAAAAATCGCAAGTGAGTATTGTTATTTTTTTTTTTTTTACTTTAGGTTGGATTGTTTAAAATTGATGATTGTTTTATTTATTTTAGTTGTAATTTTTCATAATATGCATTTTTAAAAGTTATATGAATTCTATAATTTAGATAACTGATTTACTTATTTGTTAATTGGGTATGTACTGTAAAAATCCATCTCTTACAAAACTGAAAACTTTTAATGCAGGTTGTGGCTCATAATCAAATTTATGATAATATCCTTTGTTGCTTTACATCCTACAAAAAAACGTTTACTGTAATTAAAATCAAAATTATTGGTCGTATTATGTACTTTTAAAAATTGTCTGAAAAATTTCCAAGGAACTTTTCCCTCTCTTGAAACTAAAAAAAAATTTCTTAATTACTTTATGTACATTTTTTTCTTTTCTAGTTAAATGTGTATTAAAAAAGTATCCATGGAAAATAAAAAAAATGTACAAAATAAATTAACTATATAGAAAAAGTTAGTTTACAAAAGGGAACTTATATGACATCGAAATCTCCCAAGCAGCACTTGTTGTTGTGTGGGATCCAAGATGTCAGGCTAGCTGTAACAAATCATCAGGAAAATAATTTTAAAAAATTGTTTTGAAATATATTTCAAATAAATAATATAGGAATAGATTGAAAATAACCAGTATCAATATAATATAATAAAATTATGTATAATAATTATATGTAATATATAATATTAGTAATATAATATTTATGCATAAAATAATTACATATTATATATTAAATTAATCAATAATGAATATCAATTCATGATTGCTGATAATTTGCAATATTCCCATAACTGAGTTCTTGTAATGAATTTAATCAAAAAAAGAATGTTTAAAAATTGCATTATTTAAAAATAAAATAAAGTGGAATGCACAATTTGCAGCAATAATTAAAAGCACAACCCTCGCATTCTCTCTCTCTCTCTCTCTTTTTAAAAAATATCCTGATACTCACCAGTAATATTAGAAAAATCCATATTCGAAAATAGCACAAAATACACAGAAGACTGAAGCAGCAGCTTGTGTGTGAAAAATGATTGCAATGAAAATGGTTAAATTTTTTAAGAAATTGATTGAGTTAAAATCATATAAAATTAATAAGGTTACAGCGGAGGAAAAACAAAAAAAAAAATTAACTATTATGTATGTTATCCTATGGCAGCCACATTACCATGTGATAAAAATATCACACTAATCATATTGTAATGAGCAAACATGAACAACAACTTAGCACCTACAAAAGATTCGGTTGATTTTTTTTAAAGAAAATTTTGTAATTTAGTTAAAAGTTTGAGAGGATTTTTTTCCCTCAAAAGGAATACAGTTTTAATGATTTACTTAAAACAAAAATATATATATATTAGGGCTATATTAAATCATAAACTGCATTATATAATTTTTTTTTATTTTAAATAACTATGGTTAAAAATGTTTGTTGTGTTCTTTAATAGAAATTGTGTGATTAAAAAATGAAATTAAGTTATATAAACACGTGGTTTTGTAATATATAATGATATAGAATGAAACTACATTTTAGAAAATATTTATTTGAAACTTAATTTACCTGCTGTTACTAACACACACAGAAAACAATTTGAGAGGTTTAATGTAGAATTATCAAGTATTTAATATTTTTTATTTAATGTAAACTTGAGAGGTAGAATGAGTGAGTGTGTAACATTTTCACTTTAAACAATGTTTCGCAAGTGCAGGGCTACAGCCCAGTACCATTTCACAAAAATAAGATGCAAAATTTTTTAAAATTAATATTTTTTTTAAAGAAAAATTTCCAATAAAATAAGAACTTAATAAATGTACTAGATATATGTATCTGTATCAAGTGACTAATAATTAGTAACTTCTAAAGCATTAGATTCAACATTTTAATCTATATATACTTAGGAGTAAAGCAATTTACTCATCATGAGATTACTGAAAACACTATACCAATAGACTTTAAGTTTGTAGGCACGTTTCTTTTCTTAAGTACATGAAGAACAGGTTTTGCGAAAAGCAACTCCCAAGAGGAATTATAAACAAGAATTTTTTGATCAATAATCAGGGGCATTGCTACCGCCATATCAATGATATGGGGCCCCAATATGTATATCTACAGTCCCACTAAGGTGATTCTGATGTCTAAAAAAGGGGGCTCCAAAGGTATTTTGATACAGGGCACTCTCAGAACTAGCTACACCATTGTCAATAATCTATCTATCTGTATGTAGTAGAAGAAGGACTAATTATCTCAGCTTGAGATCTCCAGAGCTATTAAACATATGGACTTGATATTTCACAAGCATGTTTCTTTTACTTAGTAAATATCCGCTAAGAATGTGTTTTGTGGTAATCAACTTCCAAGAGGGTTATTAGCGCATAAAAGATGACCTTTCTCTCACTATTTGTAGGAAAAATGTAATTCACTCACACACATCACAAGATTTGTGGGAATATTAGTCGTACAGAATTTGTCAGCCATATTTCTTTTGTTGATTAAGGATTCACTTAAAATGGAGTTCGCTGAAATCAACTCTTAAGTAGGGATGTTGTCAATTAAAAAAGATTCTCATTTTTGAACTTATAGACCTGTAGCAGTGGCGTAATGGAGAACACTTGGGCCCCCCTGCAAAGTCAGGTTTTGGGGCCCCCAAGTTGGATTTTACAAAAGATAGGTACTTGGCGTTAGCAGCCATGCTTGTTTTGTTGAGTAGCTATCTGCTAGGAACAGATTTTACAAATTAAATGCATAATAACTACTTTTATCATAAATCTGATTACAATATCAATATGTGCAGCTATATTTTGTAGTACCAGAACTTCTGACATTTCCCTCCTAAAAATATTGGTTGTTGTAATAAATGTTATCGTAAATTAATTCATGGGCTATCTTTTACCAAATAAATTATTTGCTGTTGCTGCTTGTTTTCTAAATTTTTAGGATAAATTATCCTGGGATTCAGCAATGAATTTCAATAAAAATATTTGTAACGGTTGTAAACGTAAAAATCATGTGCTTAATAGAGTCTGTATATGAATCACATATATTGTCACATAGATTAAACGAATGTACGTAATAGGTTGCTTAAGTCGAATGATGACGACGCTCATTAATCTTGAGACTTTATTCTTCAATCTAAATTCTTCTTTAGCTAATATATAGCTACTGAAATGTTCTAGAACTTTCGATATACTTAATTATGCAAATAACTACAGTTACATTTAATAATAATTAGAACATTCTAAAAGAAACTATAGTTAATATAAAGGAAACAAAAGTTATTTTAGACAACTCTCCTGCAGCCAAGCTCAAACTGATGATCTACCACTTGATAGTTTGGTGCTCTACCAACCGAGCCACTGTGAACTATTTTTGTTACAATATTACATAAAAATGTATAAAACTTGAAACTTGTAAAGAATTTTTTTAAATTGAAGGAAGTAATATAGTTTTAAAAATAACTAAATCTTATCATTGGATGGCATTATAATGTAACATTCACATGAACATACTTTGATTTCTGCGCAGTTCTGCTGATGTAACTTCAGTGTTAATATTTTACCTTTTATTGATAAATACATGCCCAGTATGTGGCAGTTTAGTTCTTATATTGTAATGTAAGTTTGGATTCTCCTTAACAATGATTATTTATTAATTCATTTACTACATAGTCTTCATCCCATTTAAGACCCACATAAAGGAGCTAATGCGTGCTAGATCTGTCGAGGTTCAAAATTTTCACGTTGCTCTATTGTTTAAATTTGGAAAATTGGGTGCCAGCATAGGCCTCATCTTTTGACAGTTTTTTCAAAATCATGGGCTTTCTTGCCTGTGTGTTGCTTCAAAATGTGATGTTAGTAAACAACCAGTGAGGTACTATAAGTAACTGATTGGTAACTGTAGTACTTGTATTTGTGCTATAAATACAAGTACTATATATTTATAGTTATTGCTTAACTATTGCATCCAACTTTTCAATGGATAAAGGATTCATATAACTAAAAAAAAGAGCTAATGTGCTGACTTGAACTGATAAACAATCAAATTATGAGCAAACTAAAATGATTTTTGTGAGTGGATACTACTGACAATAAACAGTTGCATCAAACATGGTTCATGAAAGTCTTATAATTTCTTATCTTTTATACATCAATACTAAATCAGTTTGCAAAACCTTCAAAACTGAAGTACTACTTAGATGAATAAAAATGGACCTACCTTAACCTTTTTGTGATAATGTACTGATTAACAGAAAACATTTTAAGGACTTGTGTGTCATATATGCATCAATCCCAAATGTTACTAGCAGCTGGGGGATGCACCGGTGAATCATGAGTCATTCTGATCTACATGACGGGTGTGTCATATTTGCATTCTTGAACCTACAAGTTGAATTAATATTTTTTTAGACCACATGATAGGGCTACATGTCCACTACACTTAATTTAATTGAACCTCAAGGGTTTTCAACTTGTGTATTTGTAAAATATTTTCTGATTGGTATTTTTTTAGATATTGGAGCAAGTGATACAATGTAATTTAACATAGTTAATCAAATTTCTTGGTAGCGAAATGGATCACTCAGCTTTAGTGAAATTATCTTTTTACTTATAATTTTTAATAGTAAGTTAAAACATGTAGTTATACTCTGTAGCTGAGTTATTTTACTCATATGACTATCAAATAGTTTGTAGTCTCTTCTTCTGGTCTTCTCTTAAGATCTACAAAAATAGTCAGAAGTTTGCTTTTCTTCTTTTCAAAGTTCCTTACGGCCCTTGACTCTTTTGTTGCTATAAATCGACATGTCACACCATCGCAATACTAAGAAGTGACGTTACAATAAACGAAACTCGGCTGAATCAGAGGTGTAGTTGTTTGTGATTTATGCATCAGACGATTTCAAATAAGGCTTTTAACTTTATCTATTTTTTCCTTGGTCGATATAAACATATATAAAGATTATCATACACTGTCTCCCTTTTGAAATATTTATTTGTTCTATTTACGAAGTATATTTTATCAGTATTTAAATATGTTTGAAATAAAGATTTAAATTAAAGTTTTTATCTATAAAAGTTTTATTTTTCATTCAAGGTAAGTCAAAAGTTATATTTTTTGTTTGTATATTTTAATGAGAATATTTTCAGAAAGTTTTCAAATTTCTGTTCATGACTATTATGTGTAGTTATGATTTCACTGATAATTTTAGAAATTGTCCTTAGTATTTAATTTATATTAAATTTTTTTCTAAAGTTGGCTTAGGGATGAGAGATACCCCATCCTCTCTCTATATAATCATGCTGTAGAAGAATACCACCCCCTCGGAAAGTTGCATTGAATGACCTACTGTACAATAAAAGGGTTTGAGACTGAGAGAGAGATGCCTATATGACACACCCATCGTGAAAGGGTGAACAATCTTATATATTTCTTGAATAAAAGAAGCAATTTATAGCAAGAATTCATGAATTTTTTTAAAAAAATGTTTGAAAATTTACTTATAGCTTATAAAACATTTAAATTAGTTGTTCTAAACTGGGTACATTTATGTAGTTAGTGGAAAAGTTAATAATACTAACAAAAATAGTGGCATCTTGAATGTGTGACAAAAAACAAACAGGAAAGGTGCATAAGTATATTATCTTTGTTTAAAATCACAGTATAGCCAAGATTTGTGGGGAAACAGCAGATAATAAATGTTATATTTTTCCAAATCTAAGCTGCCATCAATTCTCTGCCACTCTTCAAATTCTATATATGTTTTTCTGAAAAAATAAAAAATTGTGCTAAACATGGTTTTATAAATTGTGTAAATTATGGTTTTATTTAACTATCCAATATTTGCTAAATTTAAAAAAAATTTTAAATGAGGACAAATATGAAGCGATTATTTAATTAATTTTTTATTTTGCCAGCATTAAAAACATTTAAATACCTAAAGGAATCTCTGACCATCACTATCATGTTCAATGTCCCCCATCGAACAAATTTTTCCGCTTTCGATTCTAATCTGAACACCATTTTCAAAAGCATTAGTATTAAAAAAAGGTGTGACTTAGATTCAAATAAATATGGTAATATCTGATGAA
The DNA here is from genome assembly GCA_019973935.1 of Trichonephila clavipes. Classification (NCBI taxonomy): domain Eukaryota; kingdom Metazoa; phylum Arthropoda; class Arachnida; order Araneae; family Nephilidae; genus Trichonephila; species Trichonephila clavipes. The sequence goes on along the minus strand of BMAU01017665.1, from coordinate 454,057 downwards.
CTGTTGTATGTCGCTTAAGATGATGTAAGTTTTTTCTAATATGACTTTGAAAATACATTTAATAAAAAAGAAGTTTCAGATAACATCTATTTTGCGAATTTTTTAATAGTTTCTGATGGTTAATTGAATCACTTGCTCTCATTCACTTGATTTCTCTCAGAAAAATGAACCTTTTATTCAGATTTTTTTGCTGCTTCAAAATGGTTAAATAAAGCCCTGCCCACCATATTCTAATCTAGTATTAACTATCTTTTGGGGCTTCCAAAACTCCTGTAAAACATATTTTTATATTTAATTAGTTTAATAACTAAATTTCTTTTATTTCTTAAAATTCAAAACACTTTAATTTTAATATATCAATTTATATATTAATTTTTATATTTTAATTTCAAGTATATCTTTCTTTCTTTTTTTTTTTTTTTTTTTTGCTATTAGGCAAAAGCAAAAGTAAAGTTCTTACAGTCAGTTAAAAATTGTACAACAGGACTGTAGCACACACTTAAGTCAATAGGGCTGAGCACTCTAAATAATAAGCTCTCTTTAAATGAAATTTATTAAAAATGTATGGCAACTGTGAAATCAGTAATCCCCTCTTTCATTAAAATTTTTTAATAATGTTAATCCAAGCAATGACAGTCATATACCAGTTGGTTAACCCTCTGACCAGAACATCAGTTTTTTTTTTGTTTTTTTTTGAGGAACATCTGTCTGACAGACAGGTACACAAATTTTTTTGAATTATCTTAGGGACTGTTTTAAATGTCTTTATTGCTCTTGAAATTGAGTATGGCTCACAAATAAGAAGTGTTGGGTTAAATCAAGCACAACTTTTTTTCACGATATATACATTAGACAATTTAATTAAAAACATGAAACATATAAACGAAAATACAATTTTTAATATTTAAGTCTTTATGAGGCACACTTCATTAATATATTTTTATCACTAGAATTGTGACTAGTATTTTTTATAAAAAATTATTAGAAATTATTTATATTCATGTAAAAATAATAATACCCAATATGAAAAAACTCTAGATATACCTGTCTGATAGACGGAGATAGATAAGAAAATCGCACATATCACGAGTTGAAAAAAATCGTCATGTACCACCACATGATCCTCTCACTGAGTAGAGTCCATTTGAAGATGTCAAGGCAGCCCACCCCAAAAATCACTTCACAGCATTATCTACAGGCATCAAAGCAAATCATCCCCATCTGAGAGATGGATGTTCTGGTCAGAGGGTTGATTAAATTTTTAAAAAGTTTTTTTGCAAATATATGATCACATTATTTAAATTTGCAAATTAATTAATACTAATTTATGATTTTCTTCATTTTTACAATAAAAGTGAGGATTAATTTTGATGGATGTTTTTTAATATATTTCATTTTAGTTATTTGCTAAAGATGCGGAAAAAAACATATATTATTTATAATATACAAGTATATGCTTTACATTTTGAATATCAATGAAATTTTCTTAATTCATTTGATAATGATTACTTGAGAAATAATTTTATTTGTTTGCTTTTATTGTTCTAATTTTTAATTATTTTAAATTGAACATGCTAATTATTTAATTATCTTTATTCACTTTAATCTCATATCTTCTTTTAAGGGGAAGTGGAGCAAAACTTGAAAAGTCCAAAAGGAAGTTTGAAAGACTGCTGATGGAAATCAATATTCTAAAAGTCAGTTTATTTTGCTTCTTAGTTAATATTTAATTTATGTTCTAAAATAATTTTATATGATCATTTTTTAAGAAAAAAGAATGATAAACTCTTACAACTATTGTTTTAAAGCTTAAAAATTTTTCAAAGAAAAGATAGTTTTCTGAATTCATTCAATAAATAAAAAGGAATATGATCAGCAAAAAAGAAGCATGCTGTTGCCCAATATTAATAATGATTTAAACCTTATCCATTGTGTGTAAATAACCAATGTAAGGTCATTCATTGCTCATGTCACATGTGTTCTTACTCAGCATTAAAACTTTAAATTAATTTCTAATTTTTGAATATTGTTAGATCAATTTACATAATAAAAGGAGTAATTAAAATGGAGTATGTATTTTAATAAAACTCAACTTTTGCACCTGTGTGTAATGGAAATGGTATTCTATGGAATAGCAGTACTATTAACTATTTTTTAAGAAGCAATAAGAACAAACACATATTCTTGTGCTACTAGTTAAATTACACTATAAATAAGAGATCTAATTTCAGTAGAAAGAGACAAAAACCCATCGGCCCATGTGAAATGCAGAATTATGGCAAGACAAAATATATCAAACATTCTTAAGATGCAATGTTCTCAATACTGAAATGCCAATGTAGCAATCTTGGAAAAATAGTTTTATCATTTTGCAAATCTGTCCGATTCCAGTCATAATCTGTTTTTAAAAACTGGAAAATATTCTGTTCTCAGAAGAAAATCAATCTTTTCAGATGTGGAATTCAAATTCTTGTTAGATGTAAAATTCAAAGTCATATCCTTGGAATTTCAACATAAAAACATTTAGAAGTTTGGTCATAATTTTTGGAATTAAAAATAATTCTGTATTATAACAATTTAATAATTTTGTGATTATTTGGTATTTTATATTGAATGAGCAATTATTTTATCCATTCAAAAGAAGGACCCCCCCCTTTTTAAATCCTAAGGCCCTTACAGTTGATGATGATTATGTCCAAAATAGCTTGTATTTTTTAAAGAAAAACCCTTCTAATCATGAAATAAACATCTGCAAATAACACTAAAAGAAAGAAGTATATCAGATTTCATCCCCAGCAATGATTCCTATTATGATGTTCTCCATTGCAGATTCCTTTCAAAAATTTAAAAAGAAAAGCACAACATATTTGCAGCATTTGGAAGGCAGTGCTAACCATTTTCTCCGATTCCCATAGGGTGATATCTCCATAAAGCATAGCTATTAACAAACAGTACTACTTAGAGGGCCTTTGTAATCTTTTTGGTGATATGAGCTGCCAACAACCAGACATGTAGGCGGACAAAAATTGGTAACTCTATTATGATAATGCACCCATCTATTCTTAATATGTGATTTGAGGTTCCATTTCCAAATGCACCATTCCCTTGGTTCTTCAAGCCCCTTACTCTGCTGATATGGCTTCATTTACTTTTCGGCTATACCTGAAGTTGGAAATCGCAGTAAAAGGGGAACTATATCAATGAACTGTTTAGAAACTATGCCATGAACCTCAAGATTATTTTAAGATATGGTTTGTAATAATTAGGGATTGCAATACACACCGGGATACTTAACACTGATATTTTGAGCCATTTGTATAATTTTGTAATACTGGTATTCACAAGTTTAAATACCGTTTTTCTGGTATTTTCTTGAAATTTTTAAAATTGTCTCCACTATGGTGGAGAGAGTGGCCGATCAGAGTGGTCTGCACTCTGATCGGGTAATTGAGAAAATAATTGAAACCAAATAGTTTTTTTTTTTAAATCTGTCTATATTCAATACAATGCAGTTTAAATGTGTATGACTTAAAAAGGAGTATACTTGTGTCAAATAAGCATAAAGTAACATATTTTTTATTTATTAAAAATTTAAATGTTTAAGAAAAATTATTATGTGAAGGATAAGAATAAATTAGAATTTGTATAATGTCCTTGTGTAAAAGATTTACTGTAATTTTTTTTCAGCTTTTGTAATACTGTTCTTTTAAAAAAATGTACATGTCTTATTTTAGAAAATCAAACCTGATTTTGTCAGTACAAAGGCTTTATCGAAAGAAAAAGATTGGAAAGTTCTTTTAACAGAGGTATTAATTCTTTTATAGTATTCTTTTTTTTGTATGTTTTTTTTAAACTTTTGATTGTAAATGCAAAGTTAAAATATTTTAACAATGAAATTAATATATTTCAAAATTATTTAAAGTTGATAAAATTGTGTTATGTCACAGTATTTATTTACATTATATAATAGGATAACTTGTCACATTTAAGTTATTAAGTGCTTTCTTTACATGTATCATTGTTTTTGTATGCAGAAATATTTTAAAATCATATAAATTTGAGATATTCTAAATATTTTTGTATGCAAACAGAAGAAATAAAATAAATTTGAAACTGCTTTTCTTTCCACAGAAAAATCTGCCATTAGAAGAAAGATGTTTTGCTATGCTCGCCATCCATCCTTCTGTTAATGCAGCTGTTGAAAAATTTCACAATGAGAATCAAGATTTAATACCTAAGATAGCTCTGCTTGTAAAGGATTGGGATGATATTTGCCTAAGATTCAATGCAATAAATAAAGATCTGGAAGACAAAAAAGTTACAAATCAAGGAGGAAAACCAAAATTGAAACGTAAAAAAATAATAAATAAACCTAATAATGTTGCTAGAATTGGGGAAAAACCTCAAGTTGAAAATGAACAATTATTAAAAAGTACATTAGATCCTGAAGAAAAAATTGTGGAGGATGGTGAAAATGTACTAGATATTAGATCTAAACTGAAAAAAATATCAGAGTTAAATTTAAAAGAACCACCAAATTTGAAAAAAAGGCCACCTAAAAATGCAGATCCTAGAAGAAATTTATCATCCAAAAATTGTACACTAGTTGAAAATGATGAATTAAAACATTCAAATTCTGATTCAAATTCATCAAAAGATGTGTCTGAAGATGATATGTCTGAAGATGATATGTCTGAAGATGATATGTCTGAAGATGATATGTCTGAAGATGATGTGTCTGAAGATGATGTGTCTGAAGATGATGTGTCTGAAGATGATGTGTCTGAAGAGGAATTAGAAGTTAGAAAAGATAACCATGAGACAGATGGACATCAAAATAAAATATCTCAGGATCTTTTGAATGATAATTATGACTCAGAAAAAGATCTTGAATCAAGGATTGACAGAGATTTGATGAGTTTACAGAACACTAATGAAAGCAAACATAATTTAACAAATATTCATAATGTTTCACCTATAAAAAAATTTAAAAACTTAAATTCAAATGATCCTTCATTTGCAAACAAACTAAATTCGGAAAATAAAGTAAAGGCAATAACACAACTCAATTTGGATGAATTGCATGATTTGGATGAAATACCTATTGAAAATTCAAATTTTGATGATGATGAAGAAATGGTTACAGATACTGGAAAGCAAAAAAAGGATCCATTTTTCCTTCGTGAGGGGGAAGCTTCTGATAGTGATGATGGTAAAAGACGAAAAAGTAGAAAGCAAGACTTAACTTTTAAAAAGAAATCATTTGACAATTTTAATAGAAGAGAATTAAACAACAAATCATTTAATGAAAGAAAGTTTGAGAAAGGAGGAAATAAATCATTTCCTAAAAGACAGTTTGAGAGTGAAGGAAATAAATCATTTCCTGAAAGAAAGTTTGAGAAAAGAGGAAATAAATCATTTCCTGAAAGAAAGTTTGAGAAAAGAGGAAATAAATCATTTCCTGAAAGAAAGTTTGAAAGAGGAGGAAATAAATCATTTCACGAAAGAAAATTTGAGAAAGGGGGGCAGAGGACTTCTGGATTTAAATCAAATTTCAGGGAAAATAATTTCCATAGTGAAAATCCAGAAAAAAACAGTTTTAAAAGAATTTTAAAGTCAAATAACAAATTTGATCAAAATAAGAAATTTAAACCATTAACAAATGACCAATCAAAAGGCAAATTTAATTCCAAAATTTTTAATGGAAATCCAAAAGGAAAAACTTCTGTGTGAGTATTTATGTTTTTAATGACATTGTTATTAATTGTTTTTATGTCATCTTATTTGTTTTTTTAATATATTACTGCTACTTCTCAAGATTATGAATCCAATTGGTATTTGTATAATTTTACTTAATATTCTGCAAAGCTAGGTTAATTTTTCAAAAAAATTCGAATTTTTTTGTTAGATTTTAATTGCATTGATAATTATATCTAATTCGTTAAAATTTTAACTGGTCTATCATTTTGCATTTTTTATTGTAAAACTATCAATTTTGAAATAATAGATCTATTTTGTTTAGTTTTAAAATGCAAAAATCATTTATATTGATGTATTCTAAACAAATTATCACATAATTAATTTAAGTAGAAAAGATTTAATTGAAAAAGATACTATAAGTAGTACATGCTTACCCATTTTTTTTAATGTAAACAATTAAAAATAAATTTGAATTTTCTGAACTGAAAATATCTATTTCTTTCCCCAATTATGGTGCTCAGATGTTGTCCACGTGACTTGACTGTGATTCAAAAAATAACATAGTACATTGCCAATAGCTATTTTGTAGTACAACATTAATACAAACATTCAGTCACTCTCCATTCTTGTAAAATAGAAAGGAAGATTTAATTTCAAGTGCTGATGCCCCTTCTTTTTTTCTAAAGGTTTTGTAACTCCTATTAGAAGTGTATGGTTGCAAATTTATTGTTTCCTTAGAGGTATAAAAATATAGTACAGAAATTCAAATTTACTTCTATTAAAAAAAATTGTTTTGTTTGTTTGTTGAATAAAAGTATTTTTTTTTAAATTATTCAAAAGTAAATTTTTAAGCAAAGCATTACTGTTTTTTTTTTTCAGTCAAAATCTTCATAAAGATTCAAAAGCCAGTAATTCTTCTTCAAGGCCTACTTTTAGTAATGATCATAAAAAAGGTATTTATATTGCTTAGTTTTTGATTCTTGAAGATCCTTACAAAATTCTTTTTCTTAATATCTTCTTGCTCTTTGAATTAGAACTCATAGACTTGTTGAGTCTCACACATTTATTTATGGAACCTTATATACACAGATGGGGGAAAAAATTCCAATAAAAAGAATTGAAACAATGCAGTTTTCTAGTTAACATGTTTAATTGATTAAACTTTCAAGATCACAGGTTATATAAGTTCAAGAAAATTCATTTCAAATATGAAATGCTTTACATTAATAGCCGGTGTAACCTCCAGAATTTTGAATGCAAATATGCATGCATTGTGTCATACAGGTTCCAAATGCGATATTTTGGTATGGAGTTCCATGCTTGTTGTGTCAACACTGGAACAGTCAGTGTTGGCTGTGAATGGTGCTGAAGATGTCCTATGATATCCTATATGTGCTCAATTGGAGACAGATCTGGTGATCTTGCAGGCCAAGTAATATGTTAACACTGTAGAGCGGGTTGCATTACAACAATGGGCTGAGGGTGAGCGTTATTCTGTTGGAAAATTTCCCCTTAAATGCTGGTCATGAATGGAAGTACTATAGGCTGAATTACCAGATTGACATACAAATTTGCAGTCAGTGTGTTTGGGATAACATAAGAGTGCTCCTGCTGTTATAGAAAATTTCTCCTCAGACCATGACTTCAGAAGTAAGTCCAGTGAGTCTGGGCTGCAGACAGTTGAGTTGCAGGCATTCTCCTGGCCTCTTTCTGACCAACACACAGCGATCACTGGCACCAAGGCAGAACCTGCTTTCATCAGAAAACACAACAGATCTCCACTCCATCCTCCAATGAGCTCTGGCTTGACACCACTGGCCTCACAAATGCTAATGACTTGGAGTTAGCAGAATACACACTATAGGGCACCTGGCTTGGAGCTGTCCTTGAAGTAATCAATTTCTAACAGTTTGTTGTGTCACTAAGGTACCAACCAAAGCTCGAATTTCTGATGCAGTACAATGGGCCACAGCCGTACGCCAAATACAGTTGTCTTCCCTTTCAGTAGTGCCACATGGCTACCCAGAACCTGGTCTTCTTGAGACAGTATCACCCTTAACCTCTGCTCCTAACAATCATGCACAGTGGATACATTCTGGACAAGTCTTTGTGTATTATCGGTGAAAGAAAACCAACCTTCTTGTAGCCTTATTACATGACCTTGTTCAAACTCGGTGAGCTATTGATAATGGCCTCTTCATTTTCTTAAAGGCATTCTTGACTAACATCAACGCAATTCATCAAATTCCACAGACAAATAATGCTCACAAACTTGACAGCACACATTTAAAGCAAACCTGATTTGCAAGTTCTGAGTGGCATTAGCAGTGCCACACTTAAGTGCAAAATTTGAATCGATGTCATCTTTTAGATGAATAAACATGCCTACTAAATTTCGTTTATCTAACACAAATCTTTCTTGTTGTTGGTATTTTTTCTCCCCGCCACTGTATTATCATTGAATGTCTATTTAAAAGAAACAAAAGATTTATTCACTGAATAATGAAAACTAATTTTAAGTGTTAAAGGGCACATAAATATTTATTTATGCTCTGTAATATAAATATATCCAAAGTTAAGTATTCCTCATCTATAATTTAAAGCAAAATAGATATAATTTATTGGACTTGAATTTCTGTAAGATATCTTTCTATTTAATGAATATTTTATGTTTTCATAATGTTGGATAAAAAATATACTATTGTTAACCATTGTTTGATATATATGTGTGTGTATTGCAGCTAATATTGATGACAAACCTTTACATCCATCATGGGAAGCCAAAAGAAAACAGAAAGAAGCTGCTAACGCAAAGTTTGAAGGAAAGCGAATTGTATTTGAAGATTGAATAATATTTAGAACTCTTGTTTCAAATAAATTTTTATAAAGTGATTTTTTTATCCATTAGCAAAATGTTATTTTATTTATTATATTAGCAAAATAACTTATTTTCTATTTAAATACTTTCCTTTAAAAAATCTCTTCATAGTTTAAAAAGGCATAAATTAAAAAAAAATTTAGATTGATATTTATAATCAATATCAGTGGGAAGCTTTATTTACTTAAAGATTAGTTTCTTTGTTACTCTGAAAAAGATAAAGTTGTATTAAAAAATGAAGAATTCAAACATTACTTAAAATTATTACATTTAACCCACTGACCAAACATCAATTTTTTTGCCGCACAGAGAAACATTCGTCTGACAGACGATTACGTAATTTTTTAAAAATTTTATTACCTTAAGGACTGTTTTAAATGTCTCTATAGCTCATGGCTCAAGTAAAATGTGTGGAGTTAAATCAAGCTCAACAATACATTTTTATCACTAGAATTGTGACTAGTATTTCTATAAAAACTGATTAAAAATTATTTATATTCATGTAAAAGTAATTAAAAATAATAATACCAAACACCAAAAAATTATAGGAATATCCATCTGATAGACGGTGATCAGTGGCGCACACAGGAATTTTTCAAGAGGGGGGGTCCGGGGTCGAAAGTTCACCATTCTTGTATCATGCTCCTTTTGATTTTGTCGATTTTCGGGAACAAAACTAGTTTTTGAATAAATAATTAGCATTAATTAATAAAATTAATCATTAATAGCAAGTAATTAAATTTTACATACTATATACTTAAAATTATAATCAATTGGAAAAAAATCAAGGACTTTGGGGGTCCGGACCCCCTTGTGTGCGTTACTGATGGTGATAGATAAGAACAATCGCACATATTGTGAGTTGAAAAAAATCGCCATGTACCACCACGTGATCTTTTCACGTGGCGGATGTTCTGGTCAAAGGGTTAATGATACTTTTAATACCTAAGTATATTATTAGACTGGACTCATTATTTAAAAAATATATATAACACACTGCTGTTTGTAAAAAAATGCAACACCATGAAGGAATCATCAGAAATAAATTAACTTTGCAGCAAATATTAATTATGTAGCTGGGTTTTGGGTTGTAGAGCATTTAGCCCGCCAGGACTTTTAGCTCCTGTCCGACTATGTGATAACTTGAAACTGATTAATTGCCCTTTTTAATAAATTTACTGAATAATTAATTTAAAAGCTTGGTATTTAAATAAAATTTACTTGAGTAATAATGATTTCCTGAAGAAATGAATAACTGGCTTTTTAGAGCCGACAAAATATTAGTTACAATCAGAATGTTAGGAATTATCGTGACTTTTGGCCAATGCGAGCCGTTGGAAGAGACCCTGCCTGACCAATGAGGTGGCAGCTATCTGCGATACTTCGTTCCCGAAGGGGTTCCGTCCGCTAGAGATTCCCCAGTGTCCGTAAGGGCAATGGGGCTCTCTGATTGAATGGTATTCGTGGCTGTGTCGGTTGACGTGTAATGGAACATCAGGTCGCTGACCAAAGCATAATTATGCAGGGACCTCAGGATGAACTTTTTCTAACTTCGACTTTCAATAAACCGCACCTCTCTCCTACGTCTCAACGAAAGCCAGGCTGTTTCACCTCATCAAGGACTCTTAACTCTCCCAGGCACCATTAACATCTATAATATGGGATGGAGGCTCGCTTCGCGAGCCATATGCCCAGCGACCTCGGTCCACTCACTACTGAACAGAATTGTTCTAATAAAGCACTCACAGAAAAGGAAAAGGACATCTATCGCGTTCGCATCAACTACGTAAAAAAGATGTTGCAAGTTGAAACTAACTATCCCAGCCCGACGTCAGAAACGAAGCTGACGTTGGAGGCCGAACTGAAGACACTCGAGGCGAAGATCAAATCTATGGAAGGTAAGATGACTGAGTTTTTACCTCGCCGAATTGCCCTTAGTCCTCATAAAATTAATCCAAAGGCGATCAAAAGATCTGCTGCTCCGGTAATTAAACCGGCAAAGACAAACAAACTTAAAAACCCAACTGATCCGGATTTTGTTTTCCCTAAGAAAACAGTTTAAAATATTCCATTGGCAGAAAAGGAGGAAATAATAACTAAAAATACTTTCGAAGCCCTCAATTCTGATAAAACTGATGTCGAGGATGTCACCCCAGCCTATAGGATTAAGCATATTTTTATGAGAATTATAGATTCTTATAATTTGATTCTCCAAGAGCTCCATAGAAAATATCCCACTGCCACTAACACCCACACCAAAGGATTTATCAAAATCGAAGCCCAAAATGAAATTGACCATAATGAAATAACTAACTATTTAAAAGATAAAAACCCCTCGAATTCTACGTCATTGAACCCCCATTAACTAGACCACTTGGTTATCAAAGGCCTTCCTGATAACATCGACCCGGAGGATATTAAGAATGACTTAATATCCAAAGGAATTAAAATAATTAAAGTTGCCCAACTCAAAAGATTCATCACTAACCCCCCTCCCTATCTACATGATAGAGATAGCTGATGATGATAATGTCAATGACATATTTCAAGTACGAAGCTGTCTCTACATGCAAATAAAAATTGACCCCTTCAAAAAAAGGAAACAGAGAGAGAATTACGCAATGTTACAATTGGAGCTTCTTCCACCATGCAACTCAAAACTGTAACATGAAAACGCGCTGCCTGAAATGTGGTGAGAATCACAGGACAGGTACGAGCGAAATCAAAGATAAAATTGAAGACCCGCTATGTATTAACTGTAAAGCTAAAGGCCACATGGCCTCCTCAACCCAATGTCCCCTCTTTCCCAAGCCTAGAAAAGGTAAGGGAAAATCCCCATTGACAACCTAAAACGTAACTTTAATTACACCTCAGTAACTCCCGGAATCCTTTACTCCCAAGTCCTTAACTCTAATTCTAATCACCAGATGTCAGCCCCCGGAATTGCCTCCTCGGCATCAGAAAAGACTGAAAACAATAAAAACAGTTTGTTTAACAAGGAAACACTAAATGCCCCTCAAAATTATTCAAGCGAGTTTGGTTTTTTCCAAGCCATTCTCGAAATGCAAAAGATTTTTACTTTCCCTCTCTGCTTACTGAAATGGAAAAATCTTCTAAATATACAAACCCAGCTGACAAACTAAATTGTCTCTTAAGAGGAGTTGGCTCCTAATTTACCAACTTATCTGTCAATAATGTGTAGATTCCTTAACAAATTCTACTTCTAATGTTATCTTTAACGTTTTTCTTATTCTAAATTATTCTCTCCACTGCGATCCAACATCGTTGAGTTGCAGCCTTTCTCTGATTGGCTACTCTAACTCCGCCCACTTTGGGCGTCTTGTTCTTTTCAGATTTTCGAGCTCTTAAAAGAGCTTTTTATTCTAATATTTTATAATTTTAATATTTTTCCCGTAAAAATCTTGAATATTAATGTTCCTCATTATCTAAATTCTTTTTTAAAATTAAATTCTTTTTTAAAATGGGCAATTGTAAAACTCGTTACAGTCATCTAAAATTCCAAGATAGGAGATTAGAGTCCGACGGGACTATGTGATCCAAAAACCCACCCCAAAGTCAAGTTGTTTTTGGATGAAAGAATTTTGAATAGTGAAGATTTATCAGGGATCTTTAAGTAATTAAATTTGAGAATCTGGTAGTTGATTGCGGTATTAGTTTAAAATAGGGTATACTTTTTATTTTGTTTTGTCACACGATCGTGCAACGGCTAGTAGGAAAATATTTAATTTATCATTGTCGGTTTTTGACATATCTTCCAGCGCCTGGAAAATTTTCGGGAACTGAAGTTAAGTTTTGAATCTCGGTAATGTATGTTGCAAATTTTTCGAATTTGAAATTTGTTTGTGTTAATTAGGTTTTTTACCTTTTTGTTTGGAATCTTGTTGGAGAATGTTACGTAAAAAAAAAATAGTAGTTTCAGAGCCACCGCGCATGCGTGGCGTGCGCAGCACCCTCTGAACCGATGCTCTGTCGCTGGGCATATGGCTCGCGAAGCGAGTCTCCATCCCATATCATAGGAGTTAATGGCGCCTGGGGGAGTTAAAAGTCCTTGATGAGGAGAAACAGCCTGGCTGATTGTGTGACGTGGAGAGGGGCGTGGTTTTGCGAAAGTTGAAGTTGGAAAAGATCGTCGAAGAACTGGCTGGAGTGCCTAGACCTGTCGGTCTCTAACCTCCTATCAGATAATTTTGATATGCCTTTAAGGCTGTTTTCGGTCAATGTTAAAGAATAGGACCTGAATTTGGAACATTTTTTCAGATATAAAAGAAATGAAAAATTAATATGAAATTCTGGCTCCACTATCCTTTAGAGAGCAGCATTTTTTTTTTTTATCATACTTCCCATTTTTAACCGAGTTGATTCCTTTTTTTCTAGTATAAAATGTGTTTCGCAGTTTTTATACTATACCCTAATATTAAATGGGCTTTGCCTTCACGTATTAAAACAAAAAAGAAAGTATTCACGGAAAATTGTGAAATTTTTAAAAATACTATATTGTTAACAGAGATACAAGTTATAATATTGCAAATTTCCATGCAAATTGGGTCATTTTTCTGTCTGAAAAATGTGCTTCGCGTTTAGTTAGAGCCCTCGAACTTTTACCGAAGACAGCCTTAAAGAATTTTACCATTGCCCAGTGTTAGAAGTTGGAAAAGAGTTCATCCTGGAATAGCTGAGAAGCTACCATGTGATTTGTGACGATGGGGAAAAGTGAACTGGCTCTTGATTGGCTGCCCTGAAGTTAATGATAGAATTACTGATTTTTTTTATATTCCCTTTGGAGAATTGCGAAAGCTTTACGAGATAACTTATGGGGGGCAGCGGCCCCGACCCATACAAAACGCATCCAAGTCATTCAAAATAAAATTCTTAGAATCATTACTAACGCACCTTGGTACGTTAGAAATAGTGTCATTCATCACGACTTACACATGGAGCCGATCGATAACTACATCACTAGAACTTCTAGAAATGTTTTTACTTCTATCCAAAATCACGACAATCCAGTAATTAAAGCACAAACACTATTCACGTATCCTCACTCTAAACTAAATTTTGCTTACAAAACTACTAAATGGAATCTGCCCTTAAAACCGCCGTAATCACAACAAAAACACTTAATTGCTACACTTCACAATATTCAAACGCATGTGCCTCTCATCAGAACTGGGATCAGTGTAAAAGCTGGCTCCAGCTTCGTTCCACCTGCTGTGGCGTCTGTAAGTTTCTCCTTGTAGACTCTTTTCTTTTTATTTCGGCTGCAAAAAAAGCAGCATTCTCCTTCCCACTGCGTTTTTGGTGCTCCTTGAACGCGTTTTGGGGCTGTGAAGCCCTCCCTTCCTGCGCTCTTCCCTTCTCGCCCTCGTGACGTCACTTTAGTTTCGTCCTCGTCGGCCGCTCTCTTCCTCCAGCCTCCCCCTGCAGGGGGAGTGAATTCAGATATCGGTCTTTCTTTTTCAACCTTTCTCCGCGATTCTAGGTATAAGCGATTTATTTCGCTGGCACCCGCGTCATCTAATTTTCGTTTTCGTGCGAAAGCTTTCAGGAAGAAAACCTCCCCAATCTCCGCAATTAACGGCCCTACTGGTATTGCTCTCAGCGATACAAACAAAACTGAAATAATTGCTCATTCGCTAGAGAGTCAATTTCAACTTAAGGACATTCACAACCCACACAAAGACGAGATCATCACCAGCGTTGTTGATGCATACATGGATTCGAATACTAACAATACTGATAATATCTCTCCCCCCCCTTCTCCCATCTGAAATTGTTCAGATTATTAAAAAGATTAAAATTAAAAAGTTCCCAGGGAGAGATGGGATCACTAACAAAATGCTTAAAAAGCTACCGCGCCTTACTATTTTTAAGATCACTAATATTATTAATAATATGCTAACTCTAAGATACTTTCCTATGTCATGTAAGACAGCGGTTGTTATTCCGATTTTAAAACCAGGCAAAAATTCAGCACTTGCTGAATCCTACCAACCAATAAGTTTAATTCCTGTCCTTAGTAAACTGGCTGAAAAAGTGATTTTAGCCAGACTCAACGACCATCTCGAAGGAGAAAATATCCTGATTCCGGAGCAGCATGGGTTCCGCCCTCGTCTCTCCACCTCCCACCAACTTCTCAGAGTCGTTGAATTTATTAAGGAAGGAAACAACAAAGATGAGTGCACGGCCACGGTCTTCCTTGATATTCAAAAAGCTTTTGATAGAGTATGGCACACTGGCCTACTCTTTAAATTAATCACCTATAAAATTCCGCCTCTTCTTATTTTTCTGATAAACTCCTATAGTTCTGATCGCTCTTTCACTGTAAAAATTAACCGTACCTACTCACAACTCAAAAAGATAAACGCTGGGGTGGCCCTAGGGTCAATCCTGGCTCCAACTCTCTTTAATCTTTACGTCAATGATATTATTAAAAATACTAACACTATAACATGTTTGTATGCAGATGATACGGCCATACTCAGCAGACACAGAAATTTCGACACATTAGTCGAAAACATAAATGAACACTTAGCTCACCTGGAGACCTGGTTCTCTGTGTGGAAGATTGCTTTAAATTCTTCCAAAACGGAAGTGGTTTTCTTTTCTAAAAGGAAACCACCTCCTGAAATTATTCTACAAAACCAAAGAAAACCCTGGTCTCAACACAGCAAGTATCTTGGTGTCATCATTGATAAAAACCTCACTTTCCGATAACACATATTAGAGATAAATTTAAAGATACAACGCGTAAATTTTACTCCCTAATTTGTAGAAAGTCTAAATTAAGTAGACATAACAAATTGCTTATCTACACTCTGATCTTAAAACCATTACTTACCTACGCCTCCCCCGTGTGGGGACACGCAGCAAAAACTAATATAAATTTACTTGAAACCTCTCAAAATTTAATTATTAAGCAAATTTGTAATGCTTGGTAATTATATGCGAAATAAAGATTTAAGAAATGCTTGCAATATACCAACCATTCGACAGACCATCCGTAAAAACTTGCTATTAACTTTTTAAATAAAATTGATGAATCTAACAATTCATCTATCAACGATATTTCCCCTTATTTTTCCCACTTCTCTGTAAAACGACCAAGAGACATCTTGGTCAACTCAGATGTCAATTAATTTTTATCTTTATTTTTCTTATTTTATTTTGTAATTTCTTCCCTTCCAAGCCTTGCAGTTCAACGTAGTTGGATTGCATGCACTCTCTCATTGGCTACTCCGCTGTCACTGTCTGTTGCTGGGCAAATGGCTCGCGAAGCGAGCCTCCATCCCATATTATAGATGTTAATGGTGCCTGGGAGAGTTAGAGTCCTTGATGAGGTGAAGGTGAACAGCCTGGCTTTCGTTGAGACGTAGGAGAGAGGTGCGGTTTATTGAAAGTCGAAGTTGGAAAAAGTTCATCCTGAAGTAGCTGAGTAGGTTCCTTGCGATTTGACGATGGTGAAAAGTGAACTGGCATTTGATTGGCTGCCCTGATGTTAATATAAGAATATTTGAATTGAATGGGAAATTAGCCTGTGTGGGTGAGTGGTATATTGAAATTAGGTAATAAAATTAAAAAAGAAAAACATTAGATAAATAAGAATAAAAAATTTAGCAGGTCATTTGCCAACAGGCAAATGAGGTTATTTAATGTTAGGGTGGATTATAGGAGTCAAGGAGAATTCTCCTTGGTCTTTTGGTGTTATCATGGGGAGTGTAGCTTTCAAGATTAAGAATGTGGTAATTATTAGTTAGAGGTAAGGAATCAAAAAATTTTGTGGCAAGTTTTTTAATGTAACTTTTAAAAGTCGGGAGTTTCAGTGCTTTGTATATATCGGAATTTCTCATATACATATTCGCATGAATAATCATGCGAATGGTTTTATTTTGACAAATTTCTAGTGTTTTTAAATTGCTTTTAGCAGCATATCCCCACACAGGACTACCGTAACTCAAAATGTGCCGCAAAACCGCAGTGTAAAGAAGTACCTTATTCTCCATAGTCATTGTAGAATTCCGGCAAATTAGAGGGTAAATTAATCTTAGAGCGTTCCGGAATTTATTTCGCGCATATAAAATGTGTTGTTTCCATGTGAGTTTACTATCAAGCACACACACACACAAGAGTCATAAGTAAATTGTGTTTTGAGACCATTGGAGTGGTGTGGAATATAGTGTTGGCGGTATTGCAGTTTTTCTTTTCCTTGTGAATAGTACTACAACAGTTTTTTCAACGTTTAGTTCTATTTTCCATGTGTTGAAGTAAATTTCAAGTAGCATTAAATGATTATTTAAGTATTTGGTGATGTATTTGTGATTTTTGTATGTTGTTGCAATGGCAGTATCATCCGCGTAGATATTGAGACTTGTCTGTGGATGTGTAGGTATGTCATTAATGTAAATATTAAAAATAATTGGTTCAAGTAAACTCCCTTGCGAGGCCCCGATGTTGACGTTATAGACGTTGGAGAGTGTATCCTTAACACGAACTTGATAGGATCTGTTAGTGAGGTACAAGTTGATTACGTGTATTAGAGCGGGTGGGAAATTGTTAATTATGAGTTTGTAAATTAGACCACCAATCCAGACCCGATCAAATGCCTTCTGAATATCCAGAAAAACAGTTCCAGTGGACCTGCCCCTCTGGAATCCAGAAGCAATTTTCTCAGTCAGTCGTAGGAGTGGGTGGGTCGTAGAGAGTCGCTTTGTGAAACCATATTGATTTGGGTTAATAAAGTTTGTATCTGAAATGAGAGAAGGTGTGTTAATTCTGTTAAGGATGATATTATCAGTAATTTTACTGAGGGAAGATAGAAGGCATATAGGTCTGTAACTTGTAGGATGATGATTGTTTTTGCCTGGCTTTTTAATTGGGAAAATAATTGCATTTTTCCAGTTGTTAGGAAAATGTCTTAATTTGAGAATTTTGTTAATTAGGAAGGTAAGAGTTAAAACGGCTTTAAGTGGAAGTTTTTTGATCATTTTATTTGAGATCATATCGGCACCTGGGGATTTATTTTTAATTTTTTGGCATAATTAATGATTTCAATCGGGTCAGTTGGTGTGATAGGAGTAGAAGGCGGGCTAGTAAAGAAATTTTCTAACGTGTTAGTTACAAGTGCATCGATGTTAGTGTTAAAGTTTGCAGGTCTTATGTTGTCTGTGAAATTGCTTTGAAATGTTTCTGCTAATAATTCGGCTTTTTGTTCGTCAGTGATTACCGTATTAATTAAGGAGGGGATATCTGAACGTTTTTTACGGAAATGTTTTCGATACTGCCATAAGGTGTTATCTTGTGTATTCATTGCTTCTAATTTAATTTTCCAGGTTTGATCAGGGAATTTTTTAAGTTCTTTTTTGAACATTTTCTGTAGTCTATTATAATTTGTTTTATGAATGGGATTTCAAGTGTTTTGAAAGGTTTTCTGGCTTTATTTTTTTGTCTTATGAGGTTTTGTATGTGTTGTGGAGTGTAGGTGTGATTCTTGTTTGTCATTGGTCGGGAGGCGTGTTCGTAGGTGGAGCGGACAGCTTTTAACTGAATTAATTGTAATTTCACTTGAGAGTCAATTCCAATTAAATGATATTCACAACCCACACAAAGATGAAATCATTACAAACATTGTGGATGCATACATAACTAATCCTACCAATAATACCGAACCTATCCCTCCCACTCTCCCATCCGAAATCATTAATTACATTAAAAAGATTAAAATTAAGAAAAGCCCGGGAAGAGACAGAATAACAAATAAAATGATTAAAAACCTACCCCTCCTAACTGTCTTTAAAATTACTAACATAATTAACAACATGTTCAAACTCAGATACTTTCCGAATGCATGGAAAACTGCAGTTGTAATACCAATTCTCAAACCTGTGAAAAATCCTAAATTGGCTGATTCCCACAGACCGATTTCATTCCTTCCAATCCTAAGTAAACTGGCAGAGGAAATTATCTCTACCAGACTCAACGACTACCTCGAGAGGGAAAACATCCTTACTCCGGAGCAGCACGGGTTCCGTCCTCGTCTCTCCACCTCTCATCAACTACTACGCGTAGTTGAATTCATTAAAGATGGAATCGATAGAAATCAATATACAGCTGCAGTGTTTCTTGACATTCAGAAAGCTTTCGACAGAGTTTGGCACACTGGCCTTCTTCAAATTAATAACCTATAAAATTCCACGCCCACTAATCCTTCTCTTAAAATCATATATCAACGACAGATCATTTACGGTAAAAATTAACAGAACTTACTCTCAAATTAAATCCGCTAAAGCCGGAATTGCTCAAGGATCTATTTTAGGGCCCGTCCTCTTTAACCTATAAGTAAACGACATTACTAAAAGCACTAATACAATGATATGTATGTATGCAGATGACACAGCTATACTAAGCAGGCACTAGAACCCCAACACACTGACAAAACATTTAAATGAACACCTGGCTCACCTTGAAATTTGGTTCTCCGTTTGGAAAATTGCCCTAAATACTTCGAAAACTGAAGCAGTATCGTTTTCTCAAAAACGCCCACCCCTTGAAATCACGCTTCAAAACCAAAGAATTCCCTGGTCTCAGCATACCAAATACCTTGGTGTTATAATTGATAAAAATCTCACGTTCACGTAATCACACGTTAGAAATAAATTTAAAAATGCTTCGCGTCAACTGTATTCTCTTATCTGTCGAAAGTCTAAATTGAATAGACATAATAAAATGCTTATCTACACTCTGATCTTAAAACCCCTTCTGGCATATGCTTCTCCAATCTGGACGCATGCAGCAAGAACCAATATCAATCTCATTGAAAGCTCCCAAAATGTAATCCTAAGACAGATTCTCGATGCCCACTGGTACATGAGAAATGCTGACATTAGAGCAGAATGCAATATCCCGACCATCAGACAAACGATCCGCAAACTTGCAATTAACTTCTTCAGTAACATAGATGGACATGACAACCCATCTATCCAAGCTATCCCTACTTATCCAACTTATCCCTTCATCCGTAGACCAAGAGACATCTTGGTCGATCCCGATTTTAATTAATTTTTACTGTATTCTAAATTTTTATTCCAAATTCAACCCTTTCATCTCTTTCTCACTGCGATCCAACTCTGTTGAATCGCAGTTTGCTCTGATTGGCTACCCAGTCTAGCAAAGCTTATATACCCCCATTAACTGAACTCTTGGCTCGGCCAATAAAATTGCTTCCTTTCATTCTACAGTCAATATTCCCACCTCCCGAAATTTTTTCCCGCACTTTCTGATCTCGGTTCTTGCTGCAACCCGATTGGCCACCGTAACTCTGCCCACTTCAGGGCGATCTGAAGAATGATTTTCTAGCTCTTAAAAGAGCTTTTTATTCTCATTTTATTTAAATTTTTAAATGTTTCACCCATTAAATTTTTTCATAGTCTAGATCTTCTTACATTAATTTTTCCCTTATAATTTAATACTTTTCTAAAATGGGCATTGGTATAATTCTGTACAGTCATCTAAAATTCCAGGATATGAGATTAGAGTCCGACGGGACTATGTGCTCCAAAACTCACTCTAACGAACAAGTTCGGTGAAAAGGTTGATTTTATTTTCTAAGATATCGGGATTTGTGATTTTTTCAAAGTCCGAAATATGAATGTTATTATTAATGTACTCAGAAAATTTTGACCAACAGGTGCTAACTGCTCTAGTATTATCCTTATGAATATTATAATTAAAAGAAAAATTAAGAATAACGGTGTTGTGGTCGGAAGAAAGTTCCGAAATAGAGAGAGTTGTGTAGGGGTATTGAAAGTTGTTTATGAGCGCGAAATCCAATGTATTAGATGAATTCTGCCCGAATCTGGTCGGGGTGTCAGGGAATGCAATTTCGATATCAAGAGTGTCTGTAAAATTTTTAAGTTGATTTCCCCGTGTGGAATTGTTGGAGCAGTTCCAGGCGTTGTGTGTGGCATTAAAATCGCCAAAAATCACACAACTACTGTTGATCTGAATTAAGTTTTCAATGTCAAGTGTGTAAAAAGTCTATTGTCAAAACTAGGGGGAATGTAAATACTAATAATTGTGAGGGGATTGAAATTTGGAGGATTAATTGTAACAATGGTAGCTTCAGAGTACTGAAGTCGGGGTGTTGGCGGATTAAAGTGATTAATGGAATTTTTGATAAGTGTTAGAGTACCACCACCAGTAGCATGTCCTTCCGCAACGCGGTCATTTCTGTAACATGTGTAATTTGCTATTCTAATGTTATGTATAGGTCTCAGTTTTGTTTCTTGCACTAAAATAATGCCGGGAGAGTACTTCTCTACAAATAGTTTAAATTTGTTTATTTTACTAAGTATGCCGTTTGCATTCCATGAACACAAACTCAGGCCAATCAATGTTCGACTATAATCATCTTCATATTCTATGAGTACCTCGAAAAGGGCGTGTAATTCTTTTTTGCGTTGTTCTTTATTTTTTGATTTCTTACATTGTAAAGGTTGGGGAGGTGGGGGAAGACTTGTTGCGTTACCAATATGTTGGGTAAGCATGGAGAGGGCTAATGTTGTTTGTTGAAGCGTTTGAGTGATGAAATTCATATCAAACGTTTCATTATTGTTAAAATTGACTGTAGGGGGTCGGTAAGTTAGATTGATTGGCCTGGTTTGTTACTAAAGCAGCAGGAGCTCCCTTGACATGCGGTGCCATCTGTTGCGTGTTAGTTGAGTTGGAGGTACGTGCAGCTTGTGAATATGATGTTCCAGGTCTGACTATGCTATTAACTGTGTTTGTGTAGGTGTTTGTTTTTTCTTGGGGACCTTTACGAGGTTTGGGGAATTTGGGGCAGCCGGAGTAGTTTGAAATGTGTCCGTATGTTTCGCAATTAATACAGTAGGGTTTTTCGACCCTTTCTATTTGACAATCGCGCGTTTGGTGAGCTTCGCCACATTTCAGACACCTTGGCGTGATGTGGCAATTTTCTGCTGTGTGGTGGAATCGCATTGGGAACCCCTTTGCCATCGTAACCGTCCACAGTAACGTTCATGTAGCTTACTTTTTTGAGTTCAAAAATTTTTGCATTAAAAATGCTCCTGGGGAGTGAGACTAGAAATATTGGAAGAGGTTGTTTAGTAATTCGGTCGATAAGTTGAGAAACTTTATCGACCGTGTATCCTAGTTCAACTAGGTCATTTTTATATCTTGAGGGTTGGAATCTCGGGGAAGTCCCTTGATTACAACTTTTATATATCTTTCAGCTTTAGGTTTGATGGCGAAGTATTGAAATTGAAGTTCGTCGAGTTTGTGAATTAATTCACGTCTTTCTTCATCTGTGTCAGAGTATAATTTTATGTACTCACCGGTGAGTTTGCTACGTAATTCAGGGTATATGTTGTTAAGTGTTTTCATTTGAATTCTATGATCTTTCGTATATTTAAGAAAAACTGGAGGTGGGAGATTTTTAGCTCCGGGATTATTTGCTCTAGGTATTAATGTGGTGTTTTTGGTGGTGTTGGTTCGGGAAGTTCCTGCTGCGCTTTCATATCCTTGGGTTGTAGATTATTAAAACGATTTTGTAAGTTAATTTTAAATTTTTCTTTATAGGTTAAGTTCTTTTTAGAGACTTTTCCTGGGGGGGGGAGAGGTGAAGCCATTCTCGTCCTTTCTTTTAGTAGGTTGGGACTTTACTGGAGATGAAGTGGGGGTTTCATGTACAAGGCAGCCAGGGGTATCACAGTAAGGTAGTTTACCAAATTCAGTTACCGCTTTTTCTAGAAGATCTTCGTACATGGAACCTTGCTTGACCATCTCAACGAAGGTGGGGTCATGTTCGTCCTGGGCATTTGAGTGTCTTAGACAGGAGATCATATTTTTGAAGCCTTGGACAATCAGGGTGTAGCGACGGAACGGAAATTAGAATTTTCGGGTGCCAACGCCAAAGGCGTTTATACCCAGTGTGAGGAGAAAAGGAAAACCATGAAAGAAAAATTTTAAAAATCAACAACCCCTCAAAAGGAGGGGGAATGAACGAGACACCTGCGACGAACACCAAACGAGCTGGGCGACGAAGCGACCCAGAAACAAGTTGGCGTCGAAGCGGCACGAATGAGGGAAGAACCAGGAAGGAATCCATCGCCAAAAGGGACCATGGAGGGGGAGGTGACAGTCAGAATTGACACTGTTTCAATTTGCAGTAGAGCATTTGGTGTTGTAGATGTATGAAATTAATGTGTAATTGTTGAGTTAAGGCGGTTTGAGCGGGATCTGCCATTTTGCTGTGGCATAGGCGTATTTTAATTTGAGATGTGGATAAGTGAACATTGTTTGCGCTCGAATAATTGGATTGTCATGAATTTCGATTGACCTGAAAACATTCCTAGCTAACTTAGTGATGTAACTACAAATCTCTCGGCTCCATGTGTAGATCGTAGTGAATAACATCATTTCTAACGTACCAAGGTGCGTTAGTAATGAGTCGAAGAATTTTATTTTGTACGACTTGAATTTTTTTCATGTGGGTGGCAGCCGCTGCTCCCCAAACAGGAGAAACGTACGTTATAATTGGGCGCAGAACTTGCTTGTATAAAATTACTTTGTTTTCAAGGGATAGTGGAGAATTCCTCCCAACAAGGGAGATAGCTAAATGAATTTACCCCAGAATTTTTCTGAGAGATAGTCTATATGTTTTTTGTAAGTTAAGCGGCTATCAATGTGTAGACCCAAGTAACGAACTACCGAGACCCACAGTATGTTGTCGTCAAAAAGAGTGAGTTGAAAAGGGGGGGCGATGACTCCTCTTTTTCTGAATATGATTGCTTGAGACTTGTCAACGTTAATTGCAATTCTCCATTGTGTGAGCCAATCTTGTAACTTGTCAAGGAAGTTTTGCATGTTTTTAAGTGTGTATTTGAGCTGGGTACCTTGCGTAAGCAGCATGGCGGAATCATCCGCGAACAGGCAAGTACTGACGGTGGGGTGTTCTGGGAAGTCGTGTGTGTAAATGTTGTATAAACTGGGGGACAGGGAACTACCCTGGGGGTTCTACTTTGAATAAGTCCAATAGTAGAAAAAGTGTTATTTACACGAACCCTGAAGGTCCTGTTGTGTAAATAATTGTGTATAATTTTCATTAAATATCCAGGGAATTTGAGTTTAATGAGTTTGTAGGTGAGGCCATAATGCCACATCTTGTCAAATGCTCTCTTAACATCTAAGAAAACACCGACAGTGTAGAATTTGTTTGCGAAACCTTCATTTATAATATTAGTCACTCGTATAAGTTGGTGTAGCGTTGAATGGCCCCCCCGGAACCATGTGTGTAGCGACTAACTAACTAAAATTAGATGATCGCGGGCGCCTGCACCGAAGGCGCCTATTCCCAGAAGGATGGGAGAAAAAGATAGACCATGATATGAAAATTTAATCAAATACCGAAATCTCCCACAAAAACGGGGAGGGATGACGTACCCCAAAGCACGAGCGTTCTAACGAAGCAGAGCGCCGGCGGGGGGAGCCATGTGTGTAGCGACGGATAGCCAATTCCTATCATTTTTCTGACTTAGTCTAGACTGCCAAGATATTTTTCCCGCGCTTTCTGATCGATAGTTTTTGCTGCATTCGGATTGGCTAGGATAACTCCGCCCACTTTTCTCGCATTTTTCACTGATTTTTCTTTTTTAAAGTTAAATTTTTAATATATTTTGCAATCTCACAGTATTTTATATTTTCATAATCTATGGAACTTTCATTTTAATATCCTGATTTTCTTTTTAACATTGGGCAATGGTATAATTCTTTAAAGGCATATCAAAATTACCTGATAGGAGGTTAGAGACCGACAGGTCTAGGCACTCCAGCCAGTTCTCCAACGATCATCAATTACTGATTAGGAAAGTTGCCTGTGTGGGTGAATGGTATTTTAAGAGTTAGAAAATATAATAAAAATAATAATAGGTAAAAATTAGGAATTTAAGAATAAAAAATTTAGCAGTTCATTTGCCAAAAGGCAAATGAGTTAATAAATGTTACGGCGGATTATAGGAGTCAAGGATAATTCTCCTGGGCCTTTTGGTATTGTCATGAGGGATGTAATTTTCTAGATTTAAGATGTGGTAATTATTGGTGAGAGGTAAACAATCGAAAAATTTTGTAGCAAGCTTTTTAATAAAGTTTTTAAAAGTCGGGAAGTTTAAGCGCTTTATATATATCAGAATTTTTCATGTACATATTCGCATGAACAATCATGCGAATGGTTTTATTTTGAGAAATTTCTAAAAATTTTAAATTACTGTTAGTAGCATATCCCCACACAGGACAACCGTAACTCAAGATGGGCCACTAGACGGCTGTGTAGAGAAGTACCTTATTTTCCATAGTCATTGTCGAATTCCGGCAAATTAGGGGATAGATTAATCTTTGAGCAGTGTTTCTGAAACTGTGGGGCGCGACCCCTGGAGGGGCGCGAGCATATCGAAAATAAAAGATTAAAAAAATTATTTACTGGAATGTGAAGTAAAACAAATACTTTATGACATAATAAACAAATACACATTTACACTGATATAATTTATTTATATCATCTGCGATATTACGTTATCAAAAATAAAAGCTTCTACTTCAAAACCTCATTAATCTTTGATACTATAACTAAATAAAAAACATTTTATTTGATTTGCTGTAATCCCATGATGAAAGTTTTTTTTATGTTTTCTTTTCAAACCTAAAATACTACTCTTTCAGAGAAGAAACAAAACCCAGACCTATAATCAAAAAATTTTTTGGAAGATAAAAAATTCATCACTGTTATTATATTATTGTGAAATACTGTACATTAGCTGTAGGCAATAGACATCTTTGATCTCTATTGAAGGAAGTTAAAACTGATAAGAAAAAAGGGATGAAATTGCTGAAATAATACATATTAAAGTAAATCTGAGAAAAGCGATGAACGTGAAACGAAAGAAAAATTTTCAAATGCTTCCAAAAGAATTCCATCAACTAAAATATGAAGCCATAAGTATCAGTAGACATACTTTGCTTTGTCAAAAACAAACAAGCAAGCAAAGGTTCAACATGCTATTTGTCGAACTTGAAAGGACAGTAAAATTACAATAACTTGAAAAAATATGACAGTTTTGCCTGCAAATAACATTTCTGTAATGTTAGCGAAAAATGTCTGTGATTTGTGCCACGCACATTTGAAACATTTTAGTTCAGTTTTCTTGGATTTTCTCCACAGGTTATCAAAAAAAAAAAAAAAAAAAAGTTCTTGAAAGAAGGTAAGTATATTTTCTCTTAATTAAATTATTCCCTGGAATTACGATTTTTATTGCGTACTATAAAAATAATTATAAAAAAAAAGGATTGCGGTTACTCAATAACCCCGATCGACCATTAGTATCGAGTGCGCGCCTGCTCCCGGGTTAAAACACGTTGAAGTCTTTTCGCTTTAACTATTAAAAATAATACAATTATTCTGCATCGGAATTTTATATTATTGTTCATTATTTAATATCAATTCTGAATGCTAATTCTGTGAGGCTTAAAATTACATTTCGCTTAAAACTAATTATAACTCGAGCAATCATTAAAAAAAATCATTTTACATTTTTGTAAACATTGTCGCACACTTGGCTTTACTCTCCTTACAATTCAGCTATTATATCAATGTTTTATTTTTTATAAATGAACTCGTTCAAAGAGCAGGTACTTCAGCCGGTGTACTTTTAATTTATCAATGCTGCATAGAGTATTTTATAACTAATTAATTAATACTAAATTAAGAACAAGTTTAATAAGTATTAGCGACTTCGATGGGCTTGTCTTGCAGAGGAATGCTTATGATTAAAAACAGACCCTCTGAGTTCTTTTTCTATATTTAGCTGATATCCATATTTTGTATTCGAAGCAGCCACCGGATTTTGCAATATGTTCCAATTTAAAAATGAGAGAAAGGAAAAATAACATAATTATCCTATTACTTAATTTTTTTTTTTTTTTTTTTTTTGCTTAAAAGTAACATATACAAAATTTAATACTTATGTTATTAATTTGTACGGTTCATAATTAAAATCACGTATTGTAGCTTTAGCGTCAAAGTGCATTATTATTGCATTCAGTACATTATTAATGTATAAGGGGGGCGCCAGTATTGAAAGTTTGAGAAGCACTGTCTTGGAATTTGTCTGCGGAATTTATTTCGCGCATGTAAGATGTGTTGTTTCCATGTGAGTTTATTGTCTACTAAGAGTCCTAAGTAAATTGTTTTGAGACCATAGGAGTAGAATGGAATATAGTGTTGGTGGTGTAGCAATTTTTCTCTTCCTTGTGAAAAGTACTGCAACAGTTTTTTCAATGTTATGTGTGATTTTCCATGTGTTGAAAAATGTTTCAAGTAGCATTAAGTAATTATTTAGTGATTTGGTGATGTATTTGTGAGTCGCAGCAATGGCAGTATCATCCGCATAAATATTGAGACTAGTTTGTGGATGTGTGGGTACATCATTTGTGTAAATGTTTAAAATAATTGGCTCAAGCAAACTTCCTTGTAGGGCCCCGATGTTGACGTTATAGACATTTGAAAGAGTATTCTTAACACGAACTTGATAGGATCTGTTAGTGAGGTAAGAGTTGACTAAATGAATTAGAGCAGGAGGGAAATTGTTAATTATTAGTTTGTAAATTAGTCCACTGATCCAGACTCGATCAAAAGCCTTCTGAATATCCAGAAAAACAGCTCCAGTGGATCTGCCCCTCTGAAATCCAGAAGTAATTTTCTCAGCCAGTCGGAGGAGTGGGTGAGAAGTAGAAAGGTGCCTTGTAAAATAAAATTGATTGGGGTTAATAAAGTTTGTATCTAAAATGAAGGTGTTGATCCTGTTAAGAATGATGTGTTCAGTAATTTTACCGAGGGAAGATAATAGGCATATGGGTCTGTAACTTGCTGGATGATGATTGTTTTTACCTGGTTTTTTAATTGGGAAAATAATAGCATTTTTTCCAGTTTTTAGGAAAATGTCTTAGTTAAGTATTTTGGTTATTAATTAGGTAAGAATTAAAACAGCTTTTAGCGGAATTTTTTTAATCATTTTATTTGAAATCATATCAGCACCTGGAGATTTGTTTTTTTAAAATTTTCTGGCACAATTAATGATTTTATACGGGACAGTTAGAGTAATAGGAATAGAAGGAGGGCTAAAAAAGAAATTTTCTTAAGTATTAGTTACGAGTGTATCTATGTTAGTATTAAAATTTGCAGGCCTTATATTATCAGCGAAGTTACTTTGAAAGGTTTCAGCTAATAAGTTGGCTTTTTGTTCGTCAGTGATCGCTGCATTATTTAAAGAGGGGATATCCGAACATTTTTTGCGGAAAAAATTTTGATATTGCAATAAGGTGTTGTCTTGTGCTTTCAATGCTTCTCGTTTTGTTTTCCAGGTTTGATCTGAGAATTTTTTAAGAGTTCTTTTTTAATCATTTTCTGTAGCCTATTATAATTTGATTTATGGATGGGATTTAATGTGTTTTTCTGGCTTTATTTTTCTGTCTTATGAGGTTCTTGGATGTGCTGTGTATTGTATGTGCGATTCTTATTTGTTATTGGTCGGGAGGCGTGTTCGTGGGTGAAGCGGACAGCTTCGGTGAGCAGGTTGATTTTATTTTCTAAAATATCTGGATTTATGATATTTTTGGAGTCCGAAATATGTATGTTATTGTTGGTATATTCAGTAAATTTTGACCTACAGGCGGCAACTGCTCTAGTATTATCCTTATGAATATTAGAATTAAAAGAGAAATTAAGAATTACGGGGTTGTGATCGGATGAAAGTATTGTATAAGGGTAGTGAAAATTGTTTATGAGCGCGAAGTCTAGTGTATTAGATGAATTATGCCCGAATCTGAACAGATGCTCGAAGACTTTTGTGGCGTATTTTTTAGTAGCTTCTTGATTATTTTTTTAAAAAAATAGTTATGCTACTTTTAAAAAACAGATTATGTCATTTCGTTAAGAACACAAGTTGCAGATATCATAAGAAAAATTACAATTCCAGTACATTAATTTTTATTAGTCGAAAACATTAAATTTTATAGGAAATTGCAAGAGTACGAACACTTTTGTGGTCCCTCGTATGTAATCATGGTTCTGAATGTGGATTAATAAATAAAAGCGTAAAATATATTTCAGCGGATTAAATATCAAGAATCTGATATATATCTCATTCATTTTCATCCAAATAAACGTAAAACTATGGTTACATTAAAGGAGTATTATAAACCAGAAGATCAATATGTTGTGAATTAAAACTTACTGACTGGGGTTGTCGCTTATAAAAAATATTAATTTAATAATATTTTTTAGAAATATCAAAATTGTTTTCAAATAAAGCAAAGCATTATGGTTATGAAAGTATAGCCTTTCTGCACTGTGTTAGGATTAATTAGTACTTACATATTATGGCAACGTCTACGTTCAGGTAACTTGCCCAGTTGGGCAAAACCAATTTCGCATGTGTCATGTGTGCTGAATTGGAAATCATGTGCTTTTTTTTTTGTTTCATATGTCACCAAAAGGTTGTGATATGTAAGTACTGATAAATCTAATTTAAACAATGTAGATCAATTACTAATAAGACAATATCCATTAAATATTAGTAGATTTAGTAATTTTAGATTTCCAAAACTGAAAATTAAAAAGCATTCTTGAAATAGATTACATTCAATTTTACTAACTAATTTGGCTCATTCTGTTCAGTAAATTTTGATTCTTTCAATATTCGAAAAGGTGAGTGAAAGGAAAATCATAAAATAAGTGTATTGAAATTGTTGAAGCTCCTTTAAAGAAATTCTTTTTGAAAACTTTTCCATAAATTTACTAAGCTAAAAAGGTTTTTTAAAACTTACAAAGAATTAATCTCCTAAAAATTATAGTTTAAAAAAAACTAAAACACGCTTTTATAGTTAATCAAACTAAAAAGTAAAAAATAATTCTTAATATAAGAATAAAATGATTTATGAGAAAATTAATGTCATTGTAATAAAAACGTGGGGTGCTCGATATCAATTGTTATAATTTCTTACTAGTTCTATTCCGAGTGAGTGAGGCCGCGGTAGCCGAGTGGTATGGGCATCGGATCGTGGCTGACTTTGTCACGAGTTCGAGCCCAGTACCACTGAAGACCCGCCGTGTAGGGCAGCGATGCACGCTAAATCTGTCGAGAGCTGAAATGTCCTCCCGTTGGTGTGGTGTGGTAGTTAGGAGAGGGGGTGCCAGCTCAGGTGTCGTCCACGTCACTTGACCATGGTTCAAAATTACGTGGTCCGTCGCCAAAAGCCCTCGTGCAGCTGAACAGTGCGACGTTAATCTTCACTCACTCACTCCGAGTGAGTGAATATTAATGTTGCGCTGTTTAGCTACACGAGGGCTTTTGGCGACGGACCACGTTATTTTGAATCATGGTCAAGTGAGGTGGACGACACCTGAGCTGAACAAAAAATCTAAATGTATCTATTAATGTAATGTAAAAAATCTATTTGACACAGCTTTCTCCAACAAATCTTCGAAGGTGATATTGCAGTGAGAATCAATTTCGAGATAAAACTTTAGATGATTTCGAGGACGAGTATATCTACTGCAGCTTAACAAGATATGGTCGAAGTCGTTTAAACAATTACAAGAGCTACAAAATTTGCATTATTTGATAAATTGAATTTTTGTAGAAGTCCTCGAGTAATGATCATTTTGCTAAAGATTCGAGTATACAGAATTTCTTCTCTTCTATTGTTTGTCCATTTAGAGATGGTGCCAATGTTTGGAATGTTGCCCAAATTTTCAAAATACTTGCTTGAATAGAAATTAGCATTTGCTTTTTTAAAAATTTCATCAATTTTAATTTTTTTTTACTGATCTCTTGTGAGGGAATCCAGTCGATGTAAATGTTAGACTCTGTGACGCATCTTGCGAAATCAAAACAATCTAGTACTCCTATATTCTTCCGCGGGTAACGTGGTAGATACGAAAAATAGTTCAGAAGATTTATGGGAACTAAATTTGTTGTTGGAACCCAATTTTTAAAATATGTAGCCGGTATATTAAAAGAACGTCTGTAAACCTAAATACCTTTTTTAATTTGTTTCAAAGTGTTAACTAACCATTCGCATGTTCGGATTTGAGTACATGCAAGGTTTCATATTCGATAAAACCATGTGAATAAACCTGATACAAACATACTCATTTCAAAATAAGTATGTCTATGTGCTCATTTTTGAGTAAGTTTTTTTTCCCGTGTAGTAGCTCGATAACGAAAACGTTCTTATAAATAAGTCCCAGCAAATCAGGAGTCAATTTCCATAAAATCAGATTTGTTCTTAGCGGATCTATATTCAACAAAAAAAAAAAAAAACATACTAACAAAATTTCAAGTTAGTGCTTCTAAAAGTTCAAAAATGGTAATATTTATATCTAACGCCCCTTAAGCCCACGTAACGACCATTCGGGTCGATTCTGAAAACACTTTTTGTAGCGTACCTCCGATCCTTGAAAGGAATATGCCCACCAAATTTCAAATTTGTAGGTCTAACAGTTCAAAAATGGGAATATTTATCTCTAACGCCCTTTCGAGATCAATTTTCGCAAAACATTTTTTGTAGAGGACCTCCGATCCATGAAAGGAGCATGTGCTTACCAAATTTCTAGCATGTAGGTCTAATAGTTCAAAAACAGGAATATACGAGGGGCACATCCAGAAAGTAAGTTTCCCTATTTAAAAAAATAGCTCACACTTTCAGGAATATATTTATTGGCGACAAGTATTGAGACACTTGAAGTATCGTAGGATCCACTTTTGTATCCCACTGCCGCCTGTGAATGGAACCAGCGTGTGACAGACGTCTTCAGCTCTTCGTCGTTGCCGAAACGCTCAGCGTTTACTGTTTCACCACGTGGAAGGAAGTCAATTAGCAGAATGCCCTTCCTGTCTCAGAACAACACGTGCACATCATTTTTCGTACCGAAAGCGTCTGCTTGAATTTCATCCAGACCGGAGATCCACTATGCCACGAATGCATTGACTGCAGCTTCGTTTCTGGGGTAAAGTGATAAATCCAAGTCCCATCACCCGTGACGATCCTGTCAAGGAACTCGTCGCCGTCATCGTGATACCGTTGCAGAAATGTCAGTGCCGCTCCTAAGCGCTGAATTTATCCCCGACCGAACCTCGCAGGCGGCGGGTGAAGGAATGAGTTTTTATTTCGGATCACTGCTACTGGCACGAGGCGGGACCTGTCTGGCTGGCATATGATTGATACGTCATAGATCTGTTATGCATGCGCAATTGATATGGCTAATTACGTTTACTTTAAAGGGGAAAACATCGGGAAACTTATTTTCTGGATGCGCCTCATACCTCTAACACACCTTAGGGGTAAATTTTACTAACTCAGAAACCATCGTGGGCATGTGTCCAACCATTCCTGAAGGGCTTAGAAAGGCATACATTCATTTTTATTTATATAGATAACTAGTTGGTATACCCGTTCTTCACACTGGTGATTGGAAAACTTAAGCAATACAGATTCATGAATAAATAAGTTTTTAATGAGTTAATTTTAAGTGAATTGTACATCAAACAACAACAACAAAAAAAAAAGGCTTTTTGCATATCTGAACTGAACAAAAAAAAAAAAAAAACACATTTAAGTCTGTAGGTCTAAATAGCTAATAAAAAGGATTTTTTTAAAATTTATAACGCCCCCGTAACTATTGTGGGTCAAGTTTTGAAAACACCTTCCTAAGTGGATCTCTGCTCCGCAAAATTAAAACATTGTTACACATTTTGTGTAATGAATGGTGCAAATAATTTACAACTGGATGCATAATTCGTTAATATTACTTTCTGTTGTATTTATTTTATGCTAAAATTGTAATATTCGCAAGCAACGCCGTTCCTCACATTAAAATGACGATTCAATAGAAACATAGCGAAATGTTGGTGATAGAGCCAAGTTGGCATCATTTCTGGCGACCATGTTGGCTAATTGGCGATTGATTGAACGGTGTGAAAGTTGATATAATGTAGCGTCAACTGGTAGGGAGCTGCAACAAAGAGGATAGTACAAAAACCTTCTCCACAAAAAATATATAAACATGCCAGTTTTCATGGTGATCGGATGAACGGTGTTGGAGTGAAGCGAGGCCATATATACAAACATCCATTTATATATATGTATAGATAATATAAAATTATATTCACTGCTATTTGTACTTAACGGATTTGTTAATGCTATGTGAGATAAGCAGAAATCACTATTTTCAATATAAAGGTCTGTTATGCTGCTATGTTGAAATCCAAGAAAAGAAAAGAAAAGGCTTTCTTGAAAAGTTATCAGAAGATGAGAAAATTTCAGATCCAGAACCATTTTTTAAAGTCAATGTGTATTATTGTTGTTTACATGCATTGATATCTCAAACCCAGCAAAAATTTTAGTTTCCTTGATCCTAGCAATATTTTCTAAGTCTTATAGCTGAATATAAGCACTTATTTTTTTTCAAACCAAGAAATAAAATAAAAATAATAAACAGGCCACAAAACTAGTAATTGAAAATGATAAATTCTTAACACACAATATTTATGAACAATTAATTGCTTTAAACAGCCGTTTAAAATCTGAAATTGAGTTAACTCATTGTATCAAAGAGGTTGTAGAACTATTGTTAATTTTAGTAGCCTCATTTCCAGCTTTCCGAATGTTATAGCATGAATACTATTTTTTACCCTTCCTGACAAAACTGCAACAGCTGAAAGTTTTTCTAAGCTAAAAATTATTAAAAATCATAAAACTTTTAGAGGTCAAAATCAATTTTTGGACTTAACTATATTGTCACTAGAAACACAGGGATGCTGAAAAACTAATATCATCTGCTATAGATATTATAAAATGCATTTGCCGAAAAAATTAGAGAAAAGCACCTATTAAACAACTAAGCTAATTTTTTCCATATAATAGAGAGATTAAAATAACCTTATAATTAAGGAAAATATTACTAGAAATTTAATTACTATTAAAATTAATCACTAATGAAAAGGTTGAAATATTTACAAAATATAATTAAACCAAAATAAATGAACATTTCAAGAAAATTCTGTATAGTTCAATGATTAAGTATATTTAAATAAAGCAAAAACTTTTTATTTCTTTGAATTAAAACAAAATCCTGGTAAAAAAATTTAATCAAATAATTCACAATGGTTTAGGTTCAGCAACAAAAAATTGAATTCATATCACAATTTAATTTTCAAATATTTAACAATATAGAAAGAACAGTACATTTTGATCAAAATTTGATTTCTACAGCAATTTTCTAATACTAAAGTTAATTTTCAAAATGCAAGTAAAGCTATTACATAGGATGTTTAAAACAATGCAAGATTAAATACATTAAAGAAAATGCTGAACAAGGAATAAAATTATATGGAATGGTTTACAAAATGCTATATTGAATAAAACAAATTTTAACACTCATGAAAATATACATTATAAAAATGAAAAAAAAAAAAAAAAAAAAAAAAAAAACAAGTCAATGGTAATCTGCATATGGATTTTTATTTTCCATGTAAAAATAATTTTTTCTTACAAATAAATATTAACAAATGTTATGAAGAAAATTGTAATAAAGAACTTAAAATAAAATTTAGAAACATTAAACACTGCATAGAATATTTCAAAATACAAATAAAGAACATTGTTTGAATACTATGCTTTCAGGTAAAAGAGAATATAGAAAACAAATTGCCCCATATTTTTACCATTCCCCCTCAAATATTTAAATATCACAAAAATGGGCTCTAATTTTACAAAATAAGTACATCCGGCAACCAATTTACTTGCCATGCAAGTATAAATATTTGGACAACTCATTCATTCTACACAAAAAGTGTAATTATATGAATGTAAAGGTAAAACATGGAAAATTCAAACAAAAAAAATCCCTTAATATTGATATATATGAAGGAATCATGAAAGTGCATGAAATCCTCAATGGTATTGCAAATATTTAACTGCATACGATTGAAGAAATGCATTTCATTCAAATGCATGAAACATGCATGGCTTGAAATTTCAGTCAAAACAATTTGACAAGCCTCTTTCACCTAATACGCTAGGTTTCCTTTTTCTTTTTGGCTTATCATATTATTAAAACAGTTAAAATTTACTTTCATGTTATATCAGCCATTGCTTTAAAATATACAAGCAGCAAATCACATTTTCATTTGATGGTAAATAAAAACAAATAATTGTCTTCCTTTATGTGGAAGCAAACAATTCCCTTTTCATTTCAACAAGTATTCAAATAATCTGAAGTGAAGTTTGATTAAAAACATTCACAGATAATTTCTTAAAATAACAGTAAATAAATAACTAAAGTAATAAAATAAGTGTTTTCTTTCACAAAAAATGTGGTTGCATAACTTTCATTGGGCAACATCAAAAAACTTACAAATTTTGAGTACATAAATTAAATACTTTAACAACAGTAAAAACCACAAAAATATTCACTAAAAATACTGCTTCACAGAGATCTCTCATGATTTTGAAACACCTAAAAAAGTGAGTCTGTAAAAAAAAAATACTAATAATTAATCAATAGGCATAGAAAAATGAGCAGCAATCCTATTTCGCCTACGTAGCTGTCTGTTGGTTTTAGTGGGAGTACTTTTTGAGCTATAAAGATCCTTTTCCTTCATTTCATCAATTTTTTCACTGTATTTCGTTAAGTCTTCACATGATTCTGACTCTTTTGATTTGAAAATATTTGAAGTACTGCTTTTGGAATATGATTTTCCTTCTGAATATGAAGAAATTGGTAATTTGTTTTCACAGTCCATTGAGATAATATTAGGTCCAACACTCAAATGTGTTATGGTGGGGGCAATATAATTTTTATGACATTCTATCACAGTAGGAGTTTGTACATACATAGGCTCTTTAGGTGAAAGAGTTGAAGTTTGAGCATTTAATGACATATATAACTGGGGATTAAAATATTTTACAGGAGATGAATTGACTGTTAATGCCTTTTCAGAAATAGGACAATCCTGATGTACTTGATGAGGCAATATAGCACAGGTAGTGTTTATAGAATGAGAATAATAAGAATCCTTCTTTGTAACTTCTTTGGTAATGCCAATATCACCCAAAAGTACAACTTTGGAAGCTGAAAATGATCATTATTTTATTCAGTTATACAAAAAACATGACATAATTCCTAATATTTTCTAATAAAATTTAGTAAAAAAAAACATAACATAAAAAATATTTTCATTGAAAGATTGAAAAGAAAATAATTCTATAATTGTAAAAAATTCTATCCTAAAAAGTTTGATTCAATTGCAATAAATTTACAAACTGATATTATAAATGACTTAAAAAGAATATTTTAAAGAATAAATCAACTTCCAAATTAGAATTCTCACAAAAGAATAATTTTCTTTAAAAATAAAATTGAGTAGATCATTGATTTTAAATCCCCCTGTTTCGAATTTCAATTGAATATAATGAAATGATTTATTCAAAAAGAGAGAATATGTAGGGGGCAGGAAAGGAATGTAGATTATTTCATGCAATTAATATTTCATATTGTTTTGAAATATATGATCAATAGATTGATAATGAAATATTAACTCATGTGACTCCTTGATAATTGAAAGAATTATACAAAATTGTAGAAAATAGTTTTAATTACCATTTGTTCTAAATTTAATTTGAATGCAATAAATGGTATCCAGGGATATAGGGGGAAGAGGGGTCTTTTCCAAAGCATTTGAATAGAAAATACTTTGCAATACCTACTTGACTTGATTGAAATGTCACAATTAAAGTGAAAAAGGAGTTCAACATTAAATGACATGAACAAAACACTCAAGTCCATACAAGTACAAAATAATAAAGCTCATAAAATTTAAATTTTCTAGAAAAACAAAATCTATAATTTAAGTGGTACAATATGTAAATCAGAATATATATATATGTGTGTGTGTGTCAGCTATATAATTTTTAAATGAAAAAAAACTAAGAGTGTTTTTGATGACTATTGAAAATATGATATTCTGAATTTTTTTTAAATGCTTGTCTTTTCAGAAATTTGTCAATGAGTGGAAGAAATGCTGAAAGATATAAAAGGTTTAAAGAAACTTCAGGTCCAAGGTTCAAACCCTGGGTTGGGCCAAGTTGCCTCAGCCTTTCATCCCTTTGGTGGGTCGATAAATGAGTACCAAGCTTGCTTGGGAACTTAACACTGCACATCAGACTGACCACCTGACTGGAACATCTGCTCATGCACCTCAGGGTCCAAGGTTATCATATACTGAGAGGGCACAGTAGGCCTTGGCTGTCACACCACTAAGTTAAAGAAACTTCAGTGGTACTAGAACTTGAACCAACAAGATATAAACTAAGCCATCCATGAATTCAGGATCATAATCACTCACACAGATACCACAGCCATATCCCCATAGAAAAAGATACCTTTACAGGACAACTCAAGTGTATTAAAGATATGGAATTACAAGTATTCTGATTAACAAGTTGAATGAATAATTTTTTCCTCCATCTAAGCTGGTAAGCATATTAATTGATGATGCTCCCACAATAAGACTTCTTGAAACTTTGGGCCCAAATGCAAAAGTAGACCTTAGGCCCTTACACAAATGTAGAGGCCCTACCTATGACCCATAAAAGTAGACAGTACATGGCATGTTGTCAAATACTTGTATAAACCCAAAACAAATGTGTATGACTTTCCCTCACACAAATCGGTTTGACCGTCTGTTGCCTTTTGAATTCATGAGTAATGATGATGTATGGTAGTAGTCCTAGGCCTATATAGGGTCAATGGTCATCACATGTAGCCAGTTGACATATTGTCTGAAATTGCTAGTTTTTCGGAGAATGCATCCAGAAGCCACATTTAACAATTATTTGAATCATGACTCATGACCTTACTAAAACCGAGTCGAGAACAAGACGAGGATCCCATTGTGAAAGAGGCCCTGGGCCGAGTTGCCCCATACCCCTTAAGATGTTCCTGCCTCTAATGCCTTGAGAAAACATTAGGTGACTTTGCACTTCAAGCACATGGAATATCTTACAGTACATAATTAAAAAATGCATCGCATAATTCATTAGGCAACAATCCATTCCAAACCTTAAATTTAACAGTTATGACGAATGTGGTAGTTAATTTGATGTAAAATTATCACTCCAAAAACTCAACTGAAACAGCATGGAAATCTAGTATTATATATACTCCTATACTATAAATTTAATAACAAGATAAATATGATGCTACATAAAGTAGTGCTTTGAAACAAGATAAAATTCCTTTTATCTAGAAATGTAAATGTTAGACCTAATCGCTTTTAAGTTTAGATTTTTACCTACTTGGATGCTAACTGAAGTAAACTTTAAGTTTAAAGGAAACACTAATATATGTTTGAACAAATCCCTACCTTTGTCTGAAAAAAAATTATAATTTCAACCCTAACTATCAAACTATAATTTTCTGTAAAACTCCAAAGGTTTAAATTAAAGAAAATACTAAAACATTAATAACTGGAATACAAGATTCAAAAGCACAACTTAGTTTTCTTTACTGCACTGATGCTGACAATAGAAAAAATATTCATATGAAGCTTACTGAAATATAAATACATATACAGCATGGATGTTTTAAAAAGAAAACTCTTAGAGTTTTTATAAAACTTATTGAAGTGCCATCTTCTTGAAGAAGGCAAACATTTCAACAATGAATTTGTTTTTAACAAAAATACTATAAGCAATTAAATCTGGCTATAAGATGGATATTTAAATATAATTTCATCTAGTCTCTACCTATTGCTGTACATTATAGACAGATAGTCAACAGATAAGAAGCCCAAAGTGCAGCACAATTTATGTCGTTTTCTCCACTTTAAGTGCTAAAAAAACAAATGTTAGGAAATGCTTTGAAATAGCCTCAATGTTCAACTACTTCAATAAATATGGCCTGTCTATAAATTTATAAACCATAAATTCAGTTTCACATGAAGTTACCATTTAGAACAAATTCTCTGTTAAACACCTCATGTAGAGTACAAATTTTAGTCTTTTACAAATCACATTTTGAAGCTTCTTTATTAATTTTTCTTCCCACATTTATTTCTAAATACCAATGAAACAATGTTAAGTAAAAGACAGAGTCTTGCAATATATTAAATTACAAAAGCAAATTCCAATAATTTTTCAACTGAAACACAAAACACCAGTATCATGGAACATTGCTTTTATGAACACATAGCAAGATTTGATTTAAAAATTTCTTTTCAAAAATAGCAGTTAATAAAACAAGTCTTGTGGAAGATTTGACAGGATCTTGTTTAATATTGATCTGAAAGAATACACTGATGCTAATCCTTCTGCTGTAGCTGTAAAAAATTCGTCACGCAGTACCCAGATACCATTCAGGTCACATAAAATTAAATATATGGGATCCACATGTCTTCAAAAACAGCAAAGAGCTTGGAAATCTATCTTACATTAAATAATTTTTAAGAAAATATTCCTTTTTGGCCTAATAACATGCAATGCGAAGAGGATACTTTAGGACAATTATAATTAAAGATAAATGGATGCATTTGAGAAGTCAAATTCTAAATCAAGTCAATACTGAAGAAAATATCAAATGTGAATGTGAAAATGCTGAATCATTTATTACAGCTCAGAATAAGTGAAATTATTAACACACAATATTAAGTTTCAGCAAATTATTAAATAATGAAATTAGTATCTTCAGAGTTAGCATTGTTAAAATAAAAAAAGGCATTCTTCATGATAAAGTAGGATCTTTTTCCTTATGACATCTCAA
The DNA here is from genome assembly GCA_019973935.1 of Trichonephila clavipes. Lineage (NCBI taxonomy): Eukaryota > Metazoa > Arthropoda > Arachnida > Araneae > Nephilidae > Trichonephila > Trichonephila clavipes. The sequence goes on along the minus strand of BMAU01017665.1, from coordinate 414,575 downwards.
ATTGTAGGAGAATTGCAAAGTTCTTCATTTGCCCTATTTACAAGATAAGTCTCTTTCAGATTTCTATTTTTTTTTAAATATTTGGATGCCTGTATATTGAATAAATGTTTTTAATAAGGTAAATATTAATACAATCTTCACAATCCACCATCAGGCAGGTGGGCATTAGAAACAATCTCCAAAGATTACATTGTTCCGAAATTATGCACATGAGCTCATTGATTTAAACGGCTTTGTAATTTATGGTAGAATTAATTAATGCAGATGGAAGAGACTTGTTTAATACATTTCACATGGAACAACAAAGGCTTATAATTCTGATTTCCATATTAAAAATTTAATAGAAAAATATCTAAGGTATATATATATTTAAAAATATTTGATACTTTAAAATATTCAGTTGTAAATTTAATAGTTCTACAAAAAGAGGGGGAGTTATGAAACAAAGATAATATTTTTTAAAAAATACCTAGTACAGGAGGAGTTTCAAAGCCCATAAAATTTTTTAAATCTCCATTTACATTAGGTTCCAAATTAGGAGATGGTACACAACTTGGAATAGGATCACTCAAGATATCTAAAAAATGCAAAACAAATGGTTGCATACATCAAAACTTATAAATGTAGCAGTAGTAAATTGTGATCATGATTTTTTTTAAATGCATGTATTTTACCTGACTTTTCTTCAGAATGAAAACCATTAGAGTGAGATTTAAAAAGGGTAAAATCTGGTAGAGGACCTTAAAGAAACAAAAATAAATAGAAATTTAACATGTGTTGAATTAAATTTATAACATCTGCATAAAATAATTGCTTTATTGTATTCAATTTATGAAATTAGTTTTATAATAAAATTAATTTTAATAGCAATGAATCTCCTATTTAAAAACAAGGAATCTTGTACAAACCTAATGACTGTGAATTTAAACAAACTGTGCGTTTTTGCTTCTTGCCCTTGATAGAAAAGTAATCAGATAAATTTTCAAGTAATGCATATAAATTAGGGAATCCATAATGAGTTGTGCAAATTGATTCTCCAAACTTTTGTTGAAATAGATTACCAAAAGTTGAGAATGATATTTGACCACCATGCTCTTGTAATAATAATATGACATCCCTTGCAAGCATTTGTAAAGGAGTCAACTGTACAAAATCATTTTCAACCTAAAATCACAATTTATGTTATAATGAATCATTTTGAATAAAAGCAATATAATTAAGCCTTAAAATTACTATATAATGATAAAAACTCTGCTTAAAATGACAATTATAACCCAATATCTATTTTTCCTATTAAATTACTGAATAATGATTACATGCAACATACTCAACAAGCTTTTAGTTTAAATAATTTTGTATTTTCAACTAATTCACGTAAAACAAAAACCATTTTAGAAAAATCAAATTTTAATGCAATTTTATAGAAACATTTCTTATCCATTTACATTTTTCTAAAAAACTGAATATACATTCCAAAAAATTCATACTATGTAAAAACAATAGTTTATATTCAGGAAGAATTTATAGAAATTATCAGCATTATTAAAGCTATGATACTTCCTATGTTTATTTTATTATATTTATGTTTTGCAAACTAAGAAACGTACAGGCAATATTGTAAATATATATATACTACGTACCTTAATTAAACTAACCATATCTTGCAAATGTAATGATAAATTTATCTTTTGGCCAAAACGAGACTGATAAATTCTACAGATATCTCCCATGGACATTTTACCATCAGGATTTTCCATTAATATTCGGCACATGTTAACAGATATTTGTTGAACAACACTTTGGTCCACTAATGTTACATAAGTCCTTCCAAATCCAACAACTATCTGTAAAAAAATATAAACATAAACATGTTTTCAGCATTAAATACATTTACTTATTTAAAAATATTAAAGAATAACACTTCATTTTAATTTATATGAAAATCAAACCAGTAAATTTAATAACTTCATATTAAAGATTGCTTATATATTTTCAAATAATATTAACTCTAAAAAAATAAACCTATATTTTATAAATGGAGAAATTTATGTCTATGTGCAATTTAGTAAAAAGTGAAAATGCCTGGACCAATTTCGTATGCTGAAATTATGAGTGATGGTTTGAATCTCAAAAGGATATAATTGAAATCTGTATTAGAATTTGTATTTTGAAAATTTTATTTTAAAGCAATTTTTTATAGCTTTAGAAATATCTTTCATCTGTTTTTGAATGTAATAAATTATTCTTCATGTAGTTTTTTTAAAGTTGTTATATATTTTCATTGTATTTCTTCACTTGTTCTATATGGCAAAAATTACAATTTTTTTAAAAACAAATAATTATAAAAAATATTATTTCAACAGTTCCGTTTTAATTCTGCCAACATAGTTTGTGTTAACAGTCCTGCTTTTGATCTTTTGATGTAATTTGTTCAAAATTAAACTGATTTTAACTTTTACAGTAGTCACAAGCTTAACTAATTTGATTTATCTGCCTTATGTAATTAACTTCGGCTAAAAAGAATTCTGCATTTTTTTTCAGTACAAGAGACTTTGGTATATATTTTTTAAAATCCATTCTATCTTTCTCTGATAATCCTAAATTAAATTTGCTTACAAATTTTTGATTTTGTTTTATTTTTCACTGAAGCTATGCCTAATTTATCTCTGTTTTAGATATATATTTGTTGTTGTAGCTAATGCCAACTACCTGACAGTGTCAGGTCGAGGCCCATGAAATTCATTGTGGCAAAGAGCTATAGATGTATGGCTGACATTAACCATAGCTTTGAGCACCAGACAGGTGACAGAATGATTTGGCTAGATTCCAACCCAATTTTGAGGGAGAATACCCAGGAGGCGGTCAGGGGCCTTCCATCTCTTGTCATCTTCTACCAACCTCACAAGAGGACTTGCGGATCAACAGGTATTTTGAGTACTCTCATGCTACAAAGGTACTATACATTTATAAACATCCATGCCTTCTTTGGGATTTGAACCCAGGCTCTATAACACAGCCATCAGCATCACTAACCACTATACCAGATGAGTGGCTTCAATTAGCATACTTTGATAGTTCTTCAGTTCTAAATTTTCTAATATGCACTTTGTTCATTCAATATTGTTAATGGTCATCAAAATTATTTCTCATTTCATTTATTTTAAATAGGTTTTTAAATGTGATTAATGTTGTTTCTATTTCAATGGAATGTAGCTTCACATTTATGTTTATGTCATAAGCTACTCTTTTCTTACATATAACAGTTTGCAGAGTACAAGTTGATTACTTATGTATTTCATGGTTTATAATTTTCTCAGTTTGAACTTTCTTAATACATACACTAAATAGTATGAAACTGTATCAGGTACCATTTAATCACCCTTCTAGGAAAACTAGAACCACATTCACTGTGCAATGAAGCTAAAATATCCCTAAGTAGTATTAAATTTATGACTAATGCTATTATTCTGACAAAACAAGCCGGTATTAAATATATTTTCAACCCAAAGATTTTTATCATTTCATCATATGTTCCACTCTAGTTCAAACTCTTTCAATCCCCAATTCATCTCAGTTTTGCTATGAGAATCAGCAAAGCTCAAGGACAATCTTTTCAAACCACTGAACTTGATAAGAGAAATCATTGTTTCTTTCATGGACAACATTATCTTGGCTGTTGAAGAATTGACAGTGTAGAAAATTTGTACAACTGTTTCAAATGGAAAGACAGTTAACGCAGCTTATCAAAAAAATCTTCATTAAAATTGAAAATGGGATGCACCTAAAAATTTCTAAAAAAATCAACGTCAAAGTGATTTTTTGTTACATGAGAATGGTTTACTAATTTTGCTTCTCACAAAATCTGTTTTTCATGCAGTCTTTAAAGGATAATTTCATATGCTAATCAGCAACATATTTGCTAGTTCTTTGTAGCAAAATTACAGCTCTTTTCAAAATGAATTATAGAAAAGTGTTCATTCAAAAATTAATTTTTAGTATTAGCATCAAAGTTTGCATCTGTTTTGCCTTAGTATTAAAATATTTACAACAGTTTGATCAAACTCCAAGCATATTTTATGTACTCCTTGCATCTGTTCCGCCTCAGCACTGTTTTATACAGAAGTTTGATCAAATACACCTATTTTATGTGCTTTAGATAGTTTTTTTTTTACACTTTAATATGCTAAAATAATTTCCTTATTCAACTGAAGACTACTTGATACATATTATTCATATGACAGTATCTTATGAAATACTTAGTGATGATTTTATGATTCCTGAGCTTAAGTTGGTTTATCTGTTTCATTTTATTTGTCCCAAAGCCAGAACAGCATAAACTTATGACTGCTTTTATTTTCTATTTTCATTCATTTATTTCTATTTTTTTTCATTCTCTTAAGATTTAAAATATGTACTTCTGTTGAATCATTCCTTCACCAAAACCCAAAAAACTACAGTTCATTGAAAATTATTTAAAAGTTGGGTCCTCATTAAAAAGATACATTTTTTAATTTTTGGAAATACTGCCTTGCTTCAGGTTTAATATTCATTAAAAAAGCTTCACCTGCAATCTGGATTGCTGACTTTTATTTATCTAAGTTGAATCCATATGAAAAATAGATACTTTGGCTAGCTATGATACTGATGAAATATTGCTAATGGTTAATATAATACAATTTTAAAAACTAAATTTTTAATTATATAAGTGATTCTTTTCTCTCTCAAACTTCCATTTTTCAAAAAATTAAAGCAATATTCAGATGTGCTAAATTTTCAAGTATATATATATATTTCCCCATAAGTATATATTTAAAGCAAAATCACAATAACTAAAACTTAAAAACTATATAAACTCATTAAATATGTTTAAAAGGAACATATTGCTAAAAAAATATACAAGAAACATTCATTACATGAACAATTTTAAACTTTTCTACACTTCATCACATTTTGCACATATATATAATTTAAGAAATATTTTTGAGGTCAATCATAAATTGCAGCAGTTAGTAAACTGTTCCTTTCTAGGGGTCAGCAAAGATTTCTTATTTAATGTATAACTTCCTTCTTTTACAGAAACTGAAAAACCTAATGGGAAAAATTGAAAATTGTGTCCACCTAGACAAGATTTCTATATTGCCCCCAAAGAAAGTATAAAACTAGAACATATATTTTGATCAATATTAACTCTTGTTTTTAATTGTATGCAACTACATAAAAAATACTACAATATAAAATTTTTCAAAATATATATGAAGTAGAAACATATGTACAAAGATTAAGAACTGAATTCATTAAGTACCAATAGGACAATAATTATATTTAAATCACTCAGCCAAATGTTGGGAGTCAGAGAGGGATATTCAAAATCTTGGGGTTCCTGAATGTCATGCTGATACATAAAGTAGGGCTGCGGTGATCAAAAGCTTGAGAACCGCTGATATATTGGGAAATAAAATTTTTTTTGCTCTCTAGAATTCATCATTCTAACAAAGTGTGTTTCTTAAACAAAAAGAAAAGAAAAAATAAAATAAAATTTACAATAAATTCAATTATACTGAATGTTTCACACAGTAGGTTAAATTGTACTATTTGTAAATCAATAGTCTGATAAATATACTCTACCCTCAAAGAGGAGTCCATTTTTTCCAGAAGCTCATGTAGATCAGAAAAACCAAAATCCATAGGACGCAGAGCATGACCATGTACTGTTGAATAAGCAGAACTGATTTTAGTAATATCAATTACTTCATTAGGCTCCATCTTTAATATAGCTATGAGTCGTTCTGTAAGTATCTTATGCTGTTCTTTTTCTACTAATTTGAGAATTTTGTCTTCACCAGTTCCAGTGACCTAAGGAAGTATGGCACTTTTTAAATTAGGATTAAATATAACTCTAGCAAATATTAACAAAATGTACTTTCTTGTGTGTTTAGTGCATGTAGAAATCAGTGTAATAGCAAAATAAAACTAAAAGCAGAATTTATTAATTTACTGCATTTGTTTCAAAATTCTAATACAGATTTTGAAGAAATAAAACAATTTGAAATTTCAGATTTGATTAAAAGATAACTAAAAAAACATTTTTTAGATTACCAGTTTTCTTAAAGAAATTTATACAGGGTCTTTCACAGCTTCCCCGCATCTGAATCTAAGAATCTGATTCACAAATGAAATTTCCAAACAATTGACTTAGAATATTCTCTACAGTTATGCAAAAAGTTCACATTAAAATGAGAAATTTCCCATCCAGAAATTAATTATGTTAATTAGTCAGTATCATAATTATTCCTTGTGATTGATGATAATTGCTTAAGCTATTAAAAAAAAATGTCCCATTTTTCAACTGTACATAGGTCAATTTTTTTATAATTTAATTTTATTACAAAATCATTCATAGTCTAATTTTGATTACAGAATGAATTTGGAATAGGTTCTCACAAGAAATCCCTTAAATTTGCTCTGCAAATCATTGCTAAGTAGACCAAACAGGGAGCCATCTCAATTCCATATATTTATTCTCTCCAATATAATGGTTTTACTCGTGAATAAATTATTCCCATAAAAATAAAAAGTCCAGATTTTTTAACTTTCCAATTTGATTATCATTAATCAATTAATAAGTAGATTAATCAATTTAATGGAAAAGCATGACAAACATTGAATTTTTAAGATGAAAAGAAAATGTCTTGGCTTTAATGAGAACACAATTCAATACTTTTGTTTGCTTTGTTTGTTCAAAACTTTATATTCCGATTCATAACAGTGGATTTTATATTAAAGGATAAAAAATTGAAAGTAATGAAGTTTATAACATAATATTAGTAAGAATATTTGGTTCTTTTATATTACACTGTCAACCAATTTTGTCCCCCTCCACTCTTTCAAAAAAAAACCCTCACACCAGTCAAATGCTGTTATTCCATCTGTATATGTGCAAAAACAAATTTCTGCACATACATGCTCCTTCCTATTAGTTCATTAACAAATAAATTGATGAAGATTAAAATGAATTAAATACTGTAAAAAAAATTCCGGCCACTTTGTAATGGGTTCTCAACAATAAGTTTTTAAACTTACAGAGAAATTTATTTTGTAGATTATTCTTATTTGAGAATCCTTTAAAGAACTACCGTTTCTAACAACGTGAACTACTGCACATTAAATAAAATTGAATCAAAGTCCCTACAACATGGTAGTTAGTAGTGTAAAAAAATAAGTTCCTATTTAATTCTAGAATATTATAAATATATCAAATAAGCTATGGATTGCTCCACTGATATCAAAATAAAAGATAAAGCCAAAAACTAAAAGTATATTACAGCAAGCCCTTATTGATGTTCTTTAACACACATTTGCAATTGTTTTTTTTAATTGCAAACTAGAATTTTCATACATTTTTCTAAGCATTAGATTACATAAAAAAATTTTTAAAAATATTTTATTTAAGAATTTAAGTATCACTTTACTCCCAGTAATAAAATTTTAAAAAGGAATGGAATTTCAAAACTTTTGAACAAAATGGACAATTTTGGAAACAAATTTTACAGTCTATAGAATAATTAGAATTAAAATTATTATCACAATATAAAAAATGAAAGTTTTACAGAAAATTTATAAAGATTACAATTAATTTAAAAACTCAAATTTAGAGTGAAACACGTTTCATAAGTTAAGAAATGATCAGATAATTCAATTGTCTTTAACCCTCTGTAAGGCATGTGAATCTCTGAGATGCAAAATAAAAATAGTTTTAATGCTGTGTTCACATGGTGGATGGGAATATGCCCTTCCTTTTTTGTCTTTCATCACTCGCCCTAGGGTTCAGCGTGAAGGTTGTGCTTGACCGCTTCACATTTCAAGTGGCAGGGGCCCTTGAATCTGATAAATGAAGAGTGCCCCACAACATCAGTTTGAACTACATTGTACTATTTCTTTGATCTGGACATTTTTCTGTAATATAGCTGTATTTTTCAGTTTTATTAGAAAATAATTCAAAAGAAACATTCTGTATCATAGTTTTTCTGCTGTGTGTGTGAGAGTTGATATGCATCTAAGCATATCAACACCTGGTATCACTGTATTTTATTCCCTCAAAGTAGCTGGAATAAATTCCTAAAATATCTATATTTGGAATCAAAATCACTCAAACCTTGGTGCACATACCTACAGAAACTACAACATAAATTTTTGAAAGAGCACCTGCATAGATGGCCTGAAAGTAACATTCACATGCCTCATTCATTACGACTAAAGGTTGAAGAATATTTGATGTACAAATGCCCAATTCAAGACGGACCCCCAGGAACTTGGAAGAAGTACTGTTTCCTCTTACCAGGACATCAAGAAAAGATTACCAAAATTTTGTAGTTAAAAAGTTAGTAGTGTTTGGTGTTTTGTAGTTAAGTAGCTAAAAATTCATGCCACTTGAACATTGTAAGGTGATTTGGGAAAACTGTAACAAGGTATCTCAAAATTTAAATAGTGTGGTGATACAGTGTGATAACTAACTTTCCTTTTTGAAGGGGTTTTTTTTTCACATATTGAAATTTTTTGGATTATATTTTGCATATTATTTTTATGTCAAATATATTTTAATGTCAAATTTCCCCAATAAAATTATTAAATCAATTTCAAATGTAAGTATGAGGTGATTCATCTGAAAGATGCTGCACACCTAAGGGAGGGTTAATAGAATAAGTCAATATTTATGATATTTTACATTTCATGATTTTTAAATACAAAAATATTTAAAATGAAAATCTACCTCTAACACGTTTGGTATGGCTTCAAATAATTCTACAAGTTTTGTGAATCCATAATCTGCAACTCGACACTGTTTACCAAAATGATGATGATAGGCTGGTATAAATTTATTGAATGCCATAGTGCAATGAGGAGTATGTTTCATTAATTCAATAACTTCAGCAGCGAATTGTTTAGTACGTTCAATTTCTTCAGCTGTTTGTTCTTAAAAAACAAAAATTGTTAACATGAAAATTTAGAATAAATGTATAACTAATGTATAATTGTATTTCTTTTAGATTAAATTTATTTTACAAATAAATTACAATTACTAATAGTAAATATATTATTAAATATGACAAGCTGATTTTATAAACTTAAAAAAATTATACAAACTCTAAATTTATATGATACACAATATGTCATTTTATGGATAATTTAGTCTAATTTTTAGAGAGCTACAAGTATTTACTATATATATATATATAGTTATAATTATTTAATAAAACTCACCCCTCTTGGGAATGCCAATTACAGTGTCAGTTCCAGATTTGCAAATCTAAAAGAGGGAGAAAATGATTTTGTACTTTTTAAAAAAAAAATCCAATAAATCTTAAATCCAATGTGAGACTTGAAATAAAATTTTACTTTTATTACAAAAGCAATTAAAAGCATATGTTTTTAAATCATAATTACAGAAGAAGTAATATTATATTTTCACTAAAATATCAAACCTTTATATATTTCTCCCCTTATATAATTATTGCAAAAATAAATAAACCTTATTTAAAAAAAACTAAATATTAACTACAAAGAAAGTCCTTTTTTTTTTCAAAGTATGATGCTAACAAATTTATCCAACTACATTTTCTAGGAGATTTTATTTGCTATCAAAAAGAGTAAATCTGCCGTAGAATAACTCGAATAGAATCCTTTCTAACTTGAATGAAATCCATTAGAACAATCATTTAGCCAAAATTTTTATCATGCTTTGCCTTTTAACACATTTCCTTTAGCATAATGTCTATCAAAATAAATGGAGACATGTCAAAAAGTTGTCAAACACCAAATACCATGATACAAATATGGTTTGAAAGCTCAGGCTTTTCTTTGCTGCTCATGCTTTCATAACTGAGTTTTCAAAACTCAGTTATGAAAATTAAATGAGCAGAAAATTACAAACTAGAATAACTATATGAGGGAGGTATGTACTAACTCTTAATGTTCTTTAAAACAAATTTTAAAAAATCCACAGCATCAAGAAAATAAAGAAAATATCCAAAAGCCTATTTACTTACACACATTCTTCAACCTTGATAAATATTTGATTCTAAATAATTTTCTATGACTATTATTTCCTATAATTGTGTTGAGATTTTGATAACTGCTTCAGAAGGACATGAATGCCTGGTGACAAATGAATTTGGAAACAAGTAGCAGGGTGCTAACAGAAAATTACCTTTATGAAAAAACATCCCATTTAAAAGTGTCTTATTTTGAAAATAAGTCCATTTCCAATAAAAAGATTTTTCCTCCTCCTTTTTCAAAGACAAGGGTAAAGGAAGGAAAGGAAAAAATGGAAATCTGAATAACACAATACTTGAGAATTTTGAATTAAAGAAAAAATATAGTTTGCAGAACTAAATATGAAAAACTAAAATCTTCAAATGATCTTAATAATTACAGCGATTATAGACTACTAAAATGTACAAAGATTACTTTAAAATCCAGCTCAAGACTGGCCATCATGATTGCCCTATGCATTCCATCAACCGATTTTACATTATTGAAGCTTTTGTTTCTTAATGTGTGTGTGTACATACAAATAATATTAAATAAAAATTTTCATGTGTCATTGTTATACTAAGAAAGCAGAACTGTAGCTTCAGTCCGATATATTTGAAAACCAAAACTGCCAAATGTTACTGAAAGAATTGGTTTTATTAGGAAACCATAATGATTGGTTGTTAGACCTAGGTTTTTCAGTAGATATAGCAGAACAATTTAATGAAGTAAAAAAGAACTTGCAAGGACAATATAATTTAATAATCAATGCTTGTAATTTAATTAAAGCTTTTACGAAGAAATTATAGCAATTTGTATGCCAATTTAAAAATATAATGTTCAACATTTTCCTCTGTAGAATAATTTCTCAAAAAGTCAATCTATTCATTTTTCAAGATAAGTTAATGAAATAATGAAACTTATAACTGCATTTAACAGTTGCTTCTCAGAACTAGCAAAATATGATAAAATGTTTGAAACATATTCATGCTCATATGTTGATGTGAAGAGCATTTCTGAAAATGTTAATCGAGCAACAGTGCAACAATGAAATGAAAGTTTTGTATCCCCATTAAAAATTAATATTTTTGCAGTATTTATACTACATTCAAGAACTAATTTAATTTAAGGTATTTTGCACAATATCTTATTAGTGCTTTTGGGCCAGCATATGTTTGAAAAACATTTTTTACAGAGATAAAATTTAAAGAGTTCATCACAGTCTGCATTAACTGATGCCAATTTAGAAAACCAACTAAGATGCGTAATATCAAACATAAATACGGATTTACAAACAAGTGAAAACAAGGAGAAACAAATCTTATTATAATTAAAAATCAATACTTAATCATGGTATAATAAAATTATTTTAAAAACATGTTTATCTAAAATATTGCCCACAGTAAAGTTACGTATCATGAAAGTAGCCTATGAAACCATTTGGATTGGTCAGGCCTGCCTGAACTAGCTTATGCTCTTGATGTACATTTAATTCTTATCAGACATAACCCATATTTTAAGCAACACAAAATATTCAAAATTTTTATATATGTATTTATTCTTAAAAGTACAACAGTAATCACTCCCTAAACTATTTGCTGTACAAATCTCTATGTACAAAATAATTTTAAAAGATGGAGGGACAAGAACAAAATATTTCTAGAAGACAAATACTGAATAACAATTAAGATAATAATTTCCGAATATGAGAAAAATCTTCAAGACATTACATTCAAAGGTGTGTACGAATGCTATTAAGGAAATGATTTTTCATAAAGCTGCTTTGGAAAAGAAAATCTGAAAAATGAGCTACAAATTTTTTCTACCACAAGATAGAGAAGAAATTGATTTTCTTCTGTAATTGATTAATTTACTAAATATATGAAAAATATTACAAAGGAAATTAATGATTAAGAAAAATTATACAGTGTTCAATGCACATTTTACATTTTGCTCTAAACATCTCATTTAAGTTATAAAATGAGCCACAAGTATAATGATCCTAAAAATCTTCAAACTCAATATAGATACTTGAATTGAGAGAGAGAGAGAGATAGATAGAGAGAGAGATAGAGAGAGAGATAGAGAGAGAGATAGATAGATAAATAGATAGAGAGATAGAGAGAGATACTAACTCACCAAATTATTTTGATACAAGAATATGTGTGCTGAAACTTATGTTAATATTATGTTCAACATGGAAACTTGCATCACTTGGTTTTTTGTAGAAATGAACCTTACTTTGGCCTAGCTTTAATAAATCTTACTCTAAAAGCTACATTAAGGAGTTACTGGAAATATATCATGTAGTTTTAATGCATGCTCTATGAATGAATCAAATCTTCATCTCAAAACTCCCAGGCTGCAAGACAATTCAACCTATCAAATCATAGCAGTATTTTAAAATACTTGAAATAATTCACCATGGAAAGACAAACACTATTTTTTTTAAAAAAAGAAAAATAAATGTAAAGGTTTTGTGACAGAAATAATTCGAATCTGCATACTAAATAACATAAACAAACCAGTACTTTTATCTACTCAAGCAGGAATGTTTTACAAGAAATTCTAGGGGGAAAAAAGACTTTACAGAATTATTCTAAAAGATTCCCATCTTGAAAAAATTTTAAAAAGCCAACTTTCATTACTTTGCTTTTGTTTGTTAAATTACCCTTTCTCAACTTTTATTCTACCAACAGATGAAAGAAAAAAATACACTGTCAATGAATTTGATCAACAGATTGTTTCAAAAGGCCTATATATACCCCCCTTTTCCTGATATTTTTCTTTAATTTCTAGATAAAGGAACCATTCCAGAAATATTGAATGTACCCAAGTAATATCTTTAAAGTTGAAAAAATAAATATGTACTTCAATTGTCACAGTTAAAGTTTAAAAATTATGTGGAATAATTATTTTTAAAAATTTCTAAGCAAATAAGATTACAAATAAGTTTCAAATTTGATGAAAAGGAAATTAAAAAATTAACATAAGTACATGCAGTAAGATAATTAAAAAGGTACATAAAACAAGCTGACAAGTGACAACTAAATGCTGAAAAAGGCAGTTAAAGAGATAATTGAAGATAACTATTCAAACTTCATGAAAAGGTAACATGCTTATATGGAAGAAAAATATAATCACCTGCGAGCATGAATCAGTAATCAGGAAAATGGAAGCAAAATATGGAAACATCACTTTACTGGATGTATAAGGGAGTCTCTAATTAATACAAATTATTTCTTAAATACTGGGTCATAATTTTAACTAAAATATATTTTGAACAACTTTTTTCAAAATATGCCTAACGAAATATACCACACAAGTATTCTAAATAAATTGGTTGATCTTTATACATTTAGATATTTTTCATCACTCTTACAATCAATGAGCACAACAATTTTCACTGCGTTAACTGAAATTCTATGGAACAAAAACATGTGGTTGCAAAAACATGAGAATTATATATTAAATATTTAAATTCAAAGCATTCTTTATATTAATATTACATAAATATAGCAATAACACAGTTAAATCTAATTACATTTGATAATTATTTTTAAAAATTTATAATGAAAATGGCCTCTAATTACAGCATATAAAAGCACAAGTTGAATTACATCTATAGAATTAAAGTAAAGCTGATATGAAATTACATTTAAAAAATATTTTATTGTTAACTATTATGGATTACAAGTAACTTCTTAATATATATGAATGAACAGATTAATCAAAATTCAATCTTCATATTAAAAGATACTTTACACAGAATAACTTTGCACTTACTACAATAATATTTTCAGGAACTTCATCTAACATATCTTGAATTTCACAAACTCCATAGCTTGTAATTTCAAAAGGTTTTTCTATTACTTGCTCATAAGCATGAGAAAATTCAGATACTGTTAATTGCTTACTAGCTCGTGATTTTAAAATTCTTAGAAGTTCTGCAGCAAAACGTTTCACTTGAGTACGATGAGTAAGAGTAACTTGACGATTTTGGCCTTCACCTAAAACCTGCAAATCACATTACTTTAGAAGTATACTGAAATTGAACATCTTACTCAAAACTATTCACAATGTGCAGTTATATATCAATATTGAATATACATGGATAGGGTAAGGTAAAGCAGATACAGATGCCATTTGAGAAGGAATATTCTTATTTTTATTCTTGCAATAACTTCAATGTGTATTTTATTGAAGATTTAATAAAAACATCTTTTTTCTTCACACATTAAAATATGAATTATGCTGAATAACAAAAACATTGCAAAAATATCAATTATAACTTTTTATCCTTTTTAAGTATGAGAAAAACAAAGTTTCAAAAGTGTATATTTTTACAAAACTAAACATATATATGTTAAGAAAGCAAATTAATTTTCATTATCATTATTGATAGCACATTTATGAATGAAAAGAAATGAGCCAGTGATATTACAGTCTAATCTAGTATTTAATATTGTGTATTCAAAATTCATATTAAATCACATAAAAACTGTTCCTTTTAAAAATCTTGATTAGACTTTATTTACTATCCATACATTATATTAATTTAAAAGCACAATTTAAATATGTACTTAAAACACTGAGTATTTGGTTTTCCAATGTTACTAAATCCCATTCGTGAAGAAATAAATTAATGATTGATTCGATTTATTCTGATATCTGCATATAATTATATCAATTTTTACATCAAGATAATACAAATAAAATGCAAAATATAGCAATGTATATCAAAATATTACCTGAACTATGTGAGGAATAGCTTCTAGAAGATCAATTAATTTAGTAAAACCATAATCAGCAACTCGACACTGACGTCCAAAATGATGGTGGTAAGTAGGAATAAATTTGTTAAATGCAACAAGGCACTGGGGTTGACCTTTTAAGAGATCCATAACTTCTCTTCCAAAAAGATTCAACTGCCCAGCTAAAGCAGGACTAAAATTCTGAGATACTGAAACAAAATTTCAAGCTTAATTTCATTCAACTATAAGGCAATAGCTTAGTTCACTTAATTAGACTTTAAATAAGTTTAGAAAATTACTTTGATTTTCAACAATTTTATTTTCAAGCCACTGAACTTTCTTGATGCACAATACTGACTTCGCAACTTCAACACCAGTAACACAAGCAATTAAATGCTCCAAGGGCACCCCCTTTTTAGCTGTAGAATTTTCTTTTCCAGTAACTTCAACACCAGAATCATCATCTTTTACAGCACATTCAACATTGCCAACAACAGGTAAAGGTCCAATCTCAGCCTCAAAACAATCACAGAAACTGGAAAAGCATTTAAATTATGTTAGACAATAATGGGGGGTAATGGAAATTTTAAAAATAGCGATTGCTAAAATGATAAAATATTTAAATAAAGACAAATGAAAAAAGCACATTAAAATGATTTATTAAAATATTAATCCCACATTTGTAATATAATTACCTAATTAAAGGAAGTGATCCCTGATGAGAATCCAAAAGTTTATGGACTGCAGGAGAAAGTGTTTTAAGTGATATGTATACTAATGGTAGAGGACAAATACTGTATTGTTCAGCCCAGCCTTGAGAATCTGATACATGAAAATGCCTTTCACAATAGGGCCTTTCGATGGTGCTAAATTCCTAAAAATAATTTACGAGAAAGTGATTCCCAATACATTATAATTTGTGCTTTCATAATAAATATTTCAAACAATACATTTGACATATATTTTTCTTAAAGAATTTTAAAAAAACTGAGAGAAAAATAATGTAAGATACACTTACACAGTCATAAAACTCTTTAATTTATTTTTTTATTTTTTATTTAAAATTACAATAAAAACTTGCGCTATAATTGAATTAAATATGCTATACTTTCATTTTCTTCAATCATTAATATGGTTCTGTTACATTGTCTTAAGCTCTGTGTGTGTGATAACTCAACCTACTTAAATTTAATGCAATTTAATGTAATGCTTTAGTTATCAAATCCATAATACCTCAAGATTATGATTCTCAATTACTAGTGCAAGAAAATTTGTACATTTAAAAATGTCCCACTCAATTTATTTTCCTCTACTACAGGTAGAAGTTTTATAAGTTTGCTTGGATTTTTCTTATTATAAAAACCATTGCTGTGATTATAGATAATTTAATACATTTAGAAATACAAATCTCATATGTAAAAAATTCAAAATCAACAAAATATGGCACTTGCACATTATACTGTTGACAAATTTCATCAAATCAAAAATTTTGCGACATTTTGCAATATGCAACCAATAGAGGAAAACTGTTGTCCTGCATATTCATACACATTCTAGCACATGTTTGCTTAAAATAACCTTCTTTAGATGTTGCAGCATTTCCATGCATGTTCAAACACAAACTTCTTGTTCATATATGTAGGATATCCCATATGTAAAAGGTTAGATCATATCCCTCTGCAGAGGATGGCAATTTAATCAAAACAGTATTCCACAGCAACGCCATCTAGCATTCTTACTAAAACGCCGACATCAACCTTTTTCGGCAGAGGCCCACTAACACCTAACAGCGAAGCAGCGTTTTTCACACATCAGTGCCTGTTCACCCACGTCAGTCGGTAAGTCACAATAGCACCGCATAAAGAGTTTTATTTAATCTCTACCGTCCTCCTCGATGGATTGATCTGATCTTCCTATTTTTTAAAATATTCCTATCTAATTTCCATTCTGTAAATATTCCCCCTGTAAATGCTCCCCTAAAATTCATAATAAATTATTTAGTTTGCAACAAGTTTCTTTCTTTAAATTGTGTTATCTATCTTTTCAAAGTTAATCAATACATCTTAAAAAAAACCCTAGACACCACGCCAATAAAACCCCCGCTATCTGGAGAATCTAACTTTTTTGGAAAATTTCGGTCGGATTCCCACATATATGCTATAAAAAAAACTTTATACGGTACACCCTTCTTTTGCATGTTCAAACATAATCTTAATATTGTTTATAATTATTTGCAATATTATTGAAATTTGAGAAGTTTTTCTATGGGAAAAAAAAGCAATGAAGAGTTTCCAGATATCCAGATTAATATGTAAGTACCAAAAGACTATGGCATTTAGCAAAATGGCCAAACAATCAAAACACTGTACATCATTCAGATTCCTACTTATACAAATTTATGTAACGTCATCTGCATACAAACTTCTTTGCTGTAATTTTGAATGTAAATAATGCATTTTAATCTAATGAAAGATTTAATTTTTTTTTATCATTGACGAGCAGCCCAATAAAATGATGTGACAAAGCATAAAAAGAATTAAAATTTGCCTCTGTAGAGTTGTCTACAAAAAACTTTAAAACAATAGGGCAGTGTCTGAGGTGGTCACCATCCATTTCACCCTGGTGGCAGAGAGAGCAGCAAACAGAATCCTTTACTCCAATGTGAAGTAAATGCCTCAGCAAATAATCATGTCCAGTAAGTAGACAAAAGCACGCAACTCCAACAGATCAAGGCAGGGAACTGAGGATTCTACCACTTTCGTTAAAAAAGACGTTCCACCTTTTACCTGCAGCTGCATTACAATACTGGGAGGCTCTATTAATTTGCAGTTTACTGTAAGTAATTCTTTTGATGTTATGCAGAGGCGAAAAAGAGTTAGGTTGGGACATGCAAGATCCTGTTTTTGCTTTTGTACATGAGCAGAAACGATGATAGCATTTCATGCTTTTTGATTTGAAAAAACTGTGCAGTCAATGATATAACACACACATACCCAAAATATTAAACTAAGAGATTTTTAAAGCTAAGCAATTTCTGAAAAGTTATACAAGTTTTGTCAAGTACTATTTTATTGTATCACAATATTTTAAAATTATATATATATATGTACAGGGATATTGATGAGTCAATACACGATTCAAAAAATAATTTAACTCAATTTAAAACTATTCATTAAATCATTAATATTATAGGTAATTAAACATGAAAACGCTTTAAAAAATGAATATTTTCGAACATAAATCTCCTAAATAACTAGCAGAAGTCTTATGAATATTATGTTTCATTATTATCATTAATTTTTACAATGTGCCTCATTTTTAACAAAGTTCAAAATGCATAAATATTTTGATCTTGCAGCTTATACAATATCACTTTATATATTCAACTAATTTCATCAAATGAAAAGATGTCCTCTATTCAAAAAAATGTAGCCCAATGCTGTCATTGTCACTGTTGTTTTCAAACATGCATTGAAAAGATTTCTACTTTTGGTTGCATATCATGGCATTCAAAGATGTCTTTTGATTAGATTAAATTGTTTGACAATATAATATGCAAGAACCAAATATTTTATATAAAATAATTTTTTCCCCTCAATTCTTAATTTGTCCAGCAAACAAAATACTAATAATTACTATATTAATGAACCATGTTTTACATTTGCATTAAAGTTTCAGAAACATAATTCAGATTATATATGTTCATTAAGAATTGGAAAACTTAGAAAATTTATATAGTTATTTCATCTAAGTAACAAGCAAGATTTAAGACCAATATTAATATACCTGAGAATCTTCAGAATCAGGTAAAGATGGGGTTTTACAATAATCTGAATTTAAGTACACCATACGACTACCAGAATCACCTTGAATAGTGACAGCATCCCTCATTTTATAAATCTCAGATACAGCAATGGGTCTATGATACCTATTGTGGTAAAATATGTCAATAAATTCAATTATATGTATTTTTTAGGTATAATCGACAATTTAATTCATATGTAACAGAATTTTTTTTTTAATTTAAAACATTTAATTTTTTCTTAAAAATACTTACAAAATTAAAGACACTATAATGTAGGTTTCAAAAAATTTTTTAATTCAATTTTATTTTATTTTATTCAAAATATACATTACATTAAATTTTCTTTTTATATATATGAATATATTTTTCATGCAGTATTTTACCACCTTCATATCTATATGATATAAAATATGGCATTTAAAATATATTCATTTTAAGCCAATTTAGGAGGCTGATAAAATACATGTACAAAAAATTCCTTACCTTTTTTCATACAGTTCTCTGAATTTGATCAAAGGTAAATTCTTAGCTGGTATATCATTTAGTAATGCAACAGTCTCAGACCTAAAAAATAAGCCAATGTATAAAAATTTAAATTCAAGTAAACATTGAAAAGAGTCAGTGATTTTGGAAAACATAAATAAAAACATATATTTAAAAAAAAAACACTAAAATGTTAACAAAACTTTTAAATAAAAACTCCAAAGTTGTAAAAATTAAAAGTTTTTTTTTTTTTTTTAATTTAAACTAATCATCAATCTTACAAACAAGACTTCCAGCTTATCTTATTAGTAATAGCAAAGTACTGTGATTAAGAATCATGACCTTTGAAACAAAATAGTGGAAACAAGGTTTTTTGTGAATAAAACACATAATTCTACAATGTAACTATTAGAACTCTATTAATTCTACAGTAATTTCTCAATGTTTATAAAAGTTTTTACTTTAAAATATGGAATGGTGGGTTTTTCTCAGAAGATACATGTGAAATTAGTATTCTTTTGTGACCAATTTTCCTTCTATGCAAACGAGATATAGCATACTGAGCATCTTGAAATGAGGGTACTTTCACAGTTGCTTTTGCACTACCATCTGGTTGGAGAGACATTGATATGTGAATAACCTGAAAAATATGAGCAAAAGCAGAGCATGTATCAACTTAAGTTTGAAATATTACAGTTTTATTGTACAATTTTTAATAAATCCAGATTAGTTTATAAGAATGCATATTATCCTAGAAAATATTTTCTTAGTAATATTTATTCTGATTTTTTTAATGTAATGTATATATTAGACATTTAAAGAGCAACAATCAAACTTCAAGATAATTAACATGGAAATGTGTCAGATATAAATATTTCATACTTTACATATGGAATAGTTACTGGTATTGTTTAATTAAATAGAAAGGTAGGAATTATTTTATTTTTGTTACATTGTAAGAGTAAAAACTTTCATTTTAAATACAATATTAATAAAGTTTAAGACAAATTATTTTTAAAAATTTAATACATATATACAACTAATAAATAGCTTTTAATTACACCTTGTAACTTTTCTCAAAGACTTGGAACTATTCAAAGTACCTTTCAGTAACAAAGAATTAATAAATTATTTATAGCAGTGAATCCATGATGAAAACTATAAATTTTGCAACCAAATATACCAAAGCTAACTCCTGTCACTTTAACATTTCAAACAAACTAATATTCCCTTTCGTAAAATTTCTCATTCTTATAAAGGTAATTTGGGTAAAATCCTAGGAGGACCCACTGGTGTTTTTTGGAGCCAAAATTTGTTTGCCAAATAGCGCCAAATTGAGAAACACAAGTTTTTCAAAATGGCGTCAAAGACGAAAAACTCTTGGAAACCGTATGTGTCAGAGGGGGCGAAATGGGCAAAGAGCAACGGTTGGTTTCTGAAAGTGTGTGTGGGGAGGTACGAAAAGTTCAAAAATCATGAAGTGAACGGAGTTTATGGAATGGCGTCAGGGACGCCTGAAAACCGTTGGTAGTAAATGTTTTACATTAAAAAATGACAAAATGTGTTTTTTGCAAAGATAAAATCGGACAAATACATGCAATTAATCATTTTAAAAAGATAAAAACGGAGAAACCAATGAAATTCATTTTAAAAAGCACTCAAAAACCAGTACATGATTTATTTAAAAAAAGGGATGAAATGAGCGTTTCGCATCGAAGAAATGCATTAAATTAATCATTTTAAAAAGATAAAGCAATGAAATTCATTTTAAAAAAGCATTCTAAAACCAGTGTGTAGTACATGATTTACATTTTTAAAAAAAAGGACAAAAGGAGCGTTTCGCAAAGATAAAATCAAAGAAATACATGAAATTCATTTTAAATTTTTAAAAGGCACTTACCTTACTCTTACGGGTCATACAAACTTAACGGCAAAACATATACCAGTCCATGACAGTATTCTTATTGACTTTCAAGTCATTCACAACGAACGCATTCATGCTCTTGCCGAACCAATATCTGGTAAAAAACTCGTATCTTTTCTACACTTCGGACATTAATATCGTGAAGCAATTAAATTAGCTTTCATACACCATTCTAACGTATCTTTCTTCCCCTTTGTGCCCAGGAGCACAAAGAAACCTGTCGTAGCCTTACTTTCAAGTAATTTCCTTTCACAAGCCATTCATAACAAAACCCCGGTGCAGAGCAAACCTTCTCAAGGGTAGTCAGGGGTAAAAAAGACCGTTTGTTCGGAAAAGGCGAAATACGTTTCACCCTAGGGTTGCCATTTTTTCGGTCATTTGAAAATCCAAATTTTTGGGGTGAAATGGAAGGGTTACCATATTGTAACCTTTATCGCTCAAAATTTGGCAACCAAAAGTGGGTCCTACTAGAACTCAACTGTAATTTGAAACAGAAAAACAGCTTAACCCTTTCGGAATGAAGGGCACAAATGAGTGCGTACTGCCACATCCGGAGGGCTTTGTGTAGTTAAGCCTAATTTGATGTGATCAGCATACAGATGTCTGAAATAACATTATCATAAAATTTGCAATTAACAGAACAAACATAATATATTATTTGTTACTATTACTACTATCAGACACTAATTTAGAATCAATTTTGCATCATTCTAATATTCCAAGTTCAATTAAACATTTTCAATCCTTCGATCTTGTAAAAGTAAAAAAAAGAAAATTGTCTACCAGATCTAATTATTCATTAAAAACTACACTGCAAACCCAAACCAAATGCTCTAGCAAAAATAAATCATCTTCACTATAAACAAAAACCGTACGCTCTAGTAATATTTCCCTCATTTCAAGAAGGTCAGATCTACATGTATCTCAAATCTTATGGACATATAATGCTATCTATTGTCAAAAAATTGAGCTTAAAAAATGTTCCATTTGTATGACATGGATATGGGACGCTAGGGAACTGCCAGTGTTTCATGCTTAAGCGTATATGGAACTTTTGTCCCAAAGAGATTAATACTTGTATGAAAATAAACTTTCAAATTAAATTGACAATTAAAATCCAAATGTTTATGTCTCAATTATTTACAACACAAGTACAGAATTGCATCTTTACAAATAAAATTTTTTCATTGTTATCAGTGTAATTGCAGAATTTTCATCTTCAAAAAATTAAAAACCAACCTGAATAAAAAAACAAACTAATGCTTACCATAACATGCTCACTGAAAACAGATAAAAGAATTTTCTTCATTTCATTCACTTCAAAGGTAGGATCTAAATTAGATACATGCAACTCCACACAGGATGATCCATCAGAAGATACAATAGTACTACTTGAAATAGATTGTGCTGATTCATTAGATATAGATGGAAGTCCAGACCATTGTGTGCAATATGGAATAGGATCACTTATCCTTTGAATCTCACTCATTGGCATAGAAATGCCTTGAGGTAATCCATGAAATCCATGACTAGAATACATTTGGAAGGAACTAGAATTGACATGATTACGCCGAGTAGTTACTGAATCATTCAAATGCATGAAGTTTTTTGTGGATTTTAAATCTGAATCCTGCATAAGAAATGGAGATACTCTTCCCACATTTCTTTGTGGATACTTTTTCACATTATAATCTTGATCTTTTTTAAATGGTGAAAATGCTGAAACTTCTTGAAATTTATCAGTAGTCTGACAAACTGATTTGATATTATTCCAATCCATTGCAATGGTTTTTCGCTCTTTGGATACCTCTGAATTATTTACATTTAAAAAGAATTTTGTACTGTCTACTGAATTTTTAATCAACAAATGTTTATTCAAATTTTCTTGACGAAGTAAGGATGGAGAGTTTTGATCATTTATTATAGGAGGTGGTGGAAAATCAAATTTTTTAACAGATGAATTATTACAAATATGATTTATAACCTTATCATTATCCTTAGGCTTAGGAGAAAGAGAAGAGTCTCGACTACTACTTGTTACATATGAATCATCGCTAGAGTCTGATTCTTTTCCATGATCTCTTGGCGGAGAATAACAAAATTCAGTATCACTTCTAGTTCTAAAATTAACACTAATTTTGTTTCCAAACACAATTTCTTTATCCATACGCTTTTTTGCCCTGAAATTAAAGTAAAAAGATTAATTAAAAAAATTATTTCATATATAATTGATAATAATGAAAGTAAATAAAAAATTACATCATAAAAAATCAAATTAAAAACTTAGTCATTCAACATAGTCATATTTTTCATAAAATATACATAGATATTTAAAGCAGAACTTGTAATATTTTATTTTTCAAATAAAATATACAATGACAAAATTATATTTTAACCATAAGCAGCATAATTCAAATAAAGAACAGTTTTAAAGTTCAATTGAGCAAGCCTTAGGTACACTAATATTCTGAAATTTGTAAAAGAAAAAAATGTTTTAAATTTAATGAAATATTCAAATAATTGCTTTAATATAGTAAATTAAATAAAGTTAATAAAACATGACAATCTTCAAGTAGTAACACTAGAACTGCTTTCAAAGATTATTGACAGGCAAGCTACAAATTGAAAACAATTTAAAAACAAACTTTTTTATCAATAGAAATAAGGTAAAGCAACTCAGTAATTTTCAGAGATAATTTTTCCCTACTTGAATTTTTTTCCCTTCTGAAAACAGGTTTTTCATTTCAGTTCCATTTAATACAAAACTAATGTGGTTCATAATTCAAATAATCCATAAAACAAAAAATTTTAATGAAACTTCATATGCAAAATATGTTTATATAAAGAATTAGAGATACAATATATATAACTTACATTAAATAAATTAATCTTAACTATTATGCTTATTCAGTAATAATATATTATAATTCTTTTACATATCCTTAAAATTATAAGTCAAAAATGAACAAAAAAATCGTGAATTTAATTAAAAACACTATGAATATGGATCGATTGATTATACAAATAAATTAACTGTCAATTATATATTTAAAGAAAATTAACATATTAAAACCAATTTGAAATCTTTCAAGCATAAATAAAAATGTCAAAAACAAGAATACGATTATATACAAATAAAAAAAATTAACAATTGCAACACATACAACTTTTTTCTTGTCAAAATTATCACAAAAATAATTTATAAAATATTCATCAACACACAATTTGAGAAAAAACATTTAATAATTTCAGTTGTAAAAATATACACAAACTGATTTCGGCAAAAACTGAAGTCACGAACGTAAAATTAGAAAAAATAATTTAATTCGAAAATACTCTAAAATAATTTTGCCCAGTAAGATTTTTAAAAAGTAATCACATTGCTCTCCATACATCCCAAACATATATTGAACTTTTTAACATCTCATTAAACTAAAACAAAAAGTCGAAATCGTACGTAGATCGAGTAGTCTCAGTTTACGAGTGAATAAAAATACATTACAACTAGAACTTATGGAAAAAGAAACAAAATCGGAAGAAATATTGATACAAATGCTATTTTGTGCAGTTTCTTTCTTACATGAAATTTAAGTTTCTTTTATATAAAAAAGTATAAAGCAATAAAATATCTTAAACTTTCTCACATAATTAAAACATACGCATTTGCCTATAAATAATATGGAAATTTAAGGAAATCTTCAAAAAACACATGATTTTAAATATTTTCCCTTCCTTTAGTTATTTCAAAAAACATCGCTTCATGACAATGTCATACATACCATTAAGAAAAGTCAAAAATTAAAATCCGAAATCCCGAATGCGTTAAAATTATAATTAGATCCTTTTTTAATTTAAATTCTAACCACGCATCGAATTTAATATTTTAACAATTGTACAGCTTTTAAAGTAATGCTAAATACTTTTTTGAAAATCCGACAAGGTCGTTTTACTGCTTACAGAAAAAACCCAGCAAAGCAACTATTTTCAAATTGAAAAACTCTCACATACAATCAAACGTGTCGTACATATATACGCGATCACGCGCATATTCAGACCACGCATACTTAAAAACTATAAGGAGAATTTACCATAAATCTGATTGTGAGTATTTACTATCATAAAGTAAATTAAAAATCCAAAGTCAAAATTATAAAATGAGTCACGATAAAAAAAAATCACACGGGGATATTGATTAAAAAAAATTAAGTATAAATATACATACAAATAACTCCATTTAAAGCATTACCACATCGATCACTAAATGTTCGGGCGCGTTAGCCTTTCTTTCATATTATATTCATAAAAAAAAAACTTAAGCGATATTTTTCGATAAAAACATTTAACTGATGCACAACATACTATACCGTAAATATTACTTTTTTTACGTACATTGCATTAAAAGAAAGAAACATACTCATTTCCAATAAGTTTTTTTCTGAATGGCAACACTTCCATTAGAAATTATTCACTCCTTCACCCAGGATTAAAATTTGTATAGATTACACAATACATCAAACAAAAAATTTCAGAACAGCTTTTAATAACAAACTTTCAAATCAATGTTGACAGTAAATGACCGAAATAATTATAATAGTACAAACTCAAAAAGACAATTTAATTGAATATTTCATTAAAAATCTCAACTGAAATGGTTTCCAGAAAAGTATACGCTTTCAGGCGTAACAATTTTAAGTAATCAAAAAGATACATTCTCTTGAAGTAAGACAAATAAAAAAGTACAGAAGAATTATATTTAAAAAACATATATATATATATAATTAAGATGCTTAACAAAACGGTGAAGAAAAACGAGCAGCAAAATACATGCGAATTACTATTTAAAGGAAATAATTGAAAATATTATTTAATTTTTAAAAAAATGCTGTTTCATATGAAAAGAAATTTTAAAAAAACGCAGTTAAAGTAAACAACTGAAATTTTATAACAAACTTTTTTGTAGTTAATTGATTCAAATGGTAAATTTAAATCTATTCCACAGTTGGCAGCAAACTATTCCCAGATGGTGAGTTTGGCATCTGATACTTTAACATTATAATGCAAACAGGATTTACAAGTCCAACTTGAAAAAATGAACCATCCACGTATTTCATGACGTTGATTCCGATAATTGCGCCATTCAACATAGCTTCAATCTTTGCATCCTTTACCATCTCAGACACAAACATACATAATTCTAGACGCACTGATTTTTCGGTTTAATGAGTAGTAGGTTCTACTATTCCACAAGATGGTTTCTAAAAGAATCTTCGCTCGAACCCGCGATCCTTCAGTCACGATTCTATGAAAACTTGAATATGGCTGGTACATGTGACATTTGAAAAGTAATGTTATTAATTAGTTTTAATTCTGTTTAAAAGATTAGTTCTGCTGATCTTTTTATGTAAACATACAATATGAAATAAAATTATTGCTGAAATATTTGGAGAAGAAAATTATTCTCATACAGCCATAATTTATAAATATGTTGGTAAAATTTGTTTTTTAACTCTGCTCACTATCATCTTAGCTTACCTTTTTGACCTAGCGATCCTAGTTGAGTGAGTGTTCATTAACGTCGCCAGAGCTATTGACGACGGATTTTGTAATTTTAAACCGCCGTCAAGTGACGAGAGCGACACTCGAGCTGGAATCCCACTCTCTAAATTCCATAACCACCCCAACGTGAGAACTCTGGGCCACGACAGATTTAGCGATCCAAGTTAAAGAAATGATTTTAATTTAACCTTGAACTAGTTTTGATGGGGATTCGTCACATGACTGATGTAATGCAGTCAAATAAAACTACTTCAAGGGACATGGCTTGATTTACGCGAAATTTTTTAATTTAAGGATTTTCAAAATTTTTTGGTTGCCTTCTATGTGTGTATACTATGTAAAACAGATTTTGAGCTCAAAATTTCATAAAAAGCTAGCCATATATTTTACGAAAAAAACTTAAAATTTGTTAAGTGATTTTAAAATGCTATTCCTCATACAAAAATTTACGTACACGCATGAACTTTGATTTACAAGTACGTCAAACTATGAATAGCATAAGTTGGTATGGGTTTTACGATAACATGATTGGTATTTGTACAATACTTCTTTTTATGAATGCTTATTGAAAATTCCTTAAAAGATGCATAAACTCCGAGTTCAATTATTTAAAAAAAATAATAAGTATTGCTTTGATTAAAAAATGCATTCCAACTTTTGTTACATGTACTATTAGCAATAGGTAAAAAAAATCAAAGCATTAGGGCAAAATAGAAAAAAAAAGCCTTAGCATTTTAAATGAAAACACAAACTAGTTATTTTAACTTTCTCTGAGATAAGTTTAAAGTTTTGATTTGTGTGTGCCATAGGGAAGTGAATAAAAATGAACGTAAAAGTTATCATAATTCTGCGTTTTTTTAAGTTTACAGCTTTCAAATTTTGTGAGGTTATAGAAAGTGCATAAAGAATAATTTAGGATAAAAAAATTAGATTTGATTTTTTCACCGATTTTTGTCAACTGAACTATACTGTATTCCCTTAAAATTGTTAAATTTCACTGAGCTTCGGCAACATTACAATTTATTTCTCCTTCGTAGGTATAACTATATAGATTTTTATAAAGAAATCCGATTTTATTTTGATGTTTTCAAAACACAAAAGAATGTTTATGGATAAAAGGTTGTAGGGTCTATCAAACATTGCAACAGTTAAAGGTTAATAAACTAAACTAAAAAAAAAATTTTAAAACTACAAACATAAAAAAAATTACAGAAATAAAGTTTTTTAAATGTATTTTTCCAACATAAATACTACATCTTAAAATACATAAATATATATTTTTTGAGATGTAGTAAAATGTAGGCTTTGAATAGGTTCAAAAAGTCTTAACTCTTTATTTTTTCACAGCTTTGCTCTTATAAAGGGTGTTTTTTTAGAGGTATAGAACTTTAAATTGCAATAAAACAACGATGTATTATTCGATTGACATGAATTTTTTTTTATTCGAAAGGTAATCTTGTGGCATTACATTTTAAATATGATCAAGCACGGCGTAGATTCGTCGAATGGGCCCAAAACGAGATTGCCGTTGTTCCCGATTTTCATAAGCGAATTTTGTTTAGCGATGAAGCGCACTTCTGGTTAAATGGCTACGTCAACAAACAAAACTGCCGCATTTGGAGTGAAGCTAATCCACAAGTGTATGTCGAAACACCGTTACATCCAGAAAAACTGACTGTTTGGTGCGCTTTATGGGCTGGTGGAATCATTGGTCCGTACTGCTTCAAAAACGATGAAAGCCACAACGTTACAGTCAATGGTGATCGGTATAGAGCCATGATTACTAACTTTTTCATTCCTGAATTGAACAATCATGATGTCCAGGAGCTGTGGTTCCAAAACGACGGCGCAACATGTCACACAGCTCGTGCCACAATCAATTTATTGAAAGACACGTTTGGTGACCGCCTAATTTCACGTTTTGGACCTGTGAATTGGCCTCCAAGATCTTGTAATTTAACACCGCTAGACTATTTTCTGTGGGGCTATGTAAAGTCATTGGTCTATGTGGATAAGCCACAAACGCTTGACCATTTGGAAGACAACATTCGCCGTGTTATTGCCGATATACGGCCACAAATGTTGGAAAAAGTCATCGAAAATTGAACGTCCAGATTGGACTACATCCGAGCCAGCCGTGTGGCAGTCCTATGCCAGAAATCATATTTAAAATGTAATGCCACAAGATTATCTTTCGAATAAAAAAAAATTCATGTCAATCGAATAATACATCGTTGTTTTATTGCAATTTAAAGTTCTATACCTCTAAAAAAACACCCTTTAGTTAAGCAAAAAATTATAAAAATAAGGCATTAAAAAAATCCGATCAAGTGCGTTCACTACATTCCATAAAATTGTTGATGTTTTCTTTCTTTATGAAAGTAAATGGTATTATAATAAAATATTTGACAGATTTCAGAAATAAACTCTAACCATTACACTCGTTTAAAATAATTCATATCATTCATAAATACTATACTGTTTGAATTAATTGGGGAAATGGGAAAAAGGTTATTTTTTCTAAAACCCTAACTTTTTATCTATACATGCCTTATATAGACTGTTGTTGTGCAATTCATCTTTTAGCGAAACGATTCTTGAGAATATGACATGTTTTGAAAAGGATTTTAGTCTGAGGAACTTCCAGGCCCCAATCGAGTCTTTTTATTTCATTTTTCGCGTAAAGTGAGTGAATGAATATTAACGTCGCACTGTTCAGCTGCACAAGGGCTTTTGGCAACGGACCACGGAATTTTGAACCAGGGTCAAGTGACGTGAACGACACCTGAGCTGGCACCCCACCAACGAGAGGACGTTTCAGCTCTCGACAGATTTAACATGCATCGCTGCCCTGCACGGCGGGTCTTTAGCGGCACAAGGCTCGAACTTATGACATGATCCGATACCTTGACCACTGCGCAACCGCAGCCCGCTCATTTTTCGCATAAAAGCATGGACCAATTTCGAATTGTGACAAAGGGCCAAGTCACGTTGAAATTTTTCATCCAATGTTTCCATGAATGAGAAACAAACTTACTACATAATATTTCTACATATTTGACAGAATTCATCATGCCCTTAAGCGGAACTAAGCTTCTAGTGCCATTTTGTTGTGAAAAAAGCTCCAAACATCTTTTCTTTTTGGAGACGATGATCCAGAGTCTTGAAAAGATCTTAAAATTCTTAATTTGATCACACCAACTACCACAACACTATTTCTCAGTCATAGAAATGTGTTCATTAAGATCGATTTATTTTAGAGCGGTTCCCCGGAGTAATATCATCTTTGAACAAGAGTAACACGTGTTATATAAAAGGAAAAATTTAAATTACCAGCTGCCCCACTGAAAGGCTCACAATTGAGCTCCTGATACATTAAAACGAATAAAATATTGTCAAAGTCGATCTGTCACACTACCATAAGACAGATATAAAAGGTTTGAGATGGTTCGTAACACATCACTAGTAATCACATACCAACTCAAACAAGAAAACATGTTTGTCCCAATTAATTCGAACAGTATAAGTACATAATTTGGGTTCAATACTTTTAAGACCAAGACACTACATTTTAAAAGTATCATTTCAAGATGACAAAACCATGCTGTAATTTCCTACAAATCATTCATGTCTGACATTTTGAAAAAATCAGTGTACTATTCAATAACTGTTTAAAAACAATATTGAACAAAAACTAAATAACATGTTTCTTTAACACAATTCTTAATTAATTCATATTTGAATCAGAGAATATTTTCAGTACTGACTGTTATTTCAGCTAAAGTTGAAATTTATAATAAAAATATTAGCTTAGAAAAAGATTATAGATATGTAATAACAATTTACAATAATTTCAGTTATAATATACAGTCGGACCTCTATATAATGAAGTCGCTAAATACCGAAAAAAAGTTCATTATATAGAGGTTATCTCTTTCAATTTTCTTCATAAATCACATAAAACAAATTTTAAATTCATAAATTCTATATATTAAAAAAAAAAAAGTAACTATCCGCACCTTTTTGTAAATTAATATATATATATATATATATATATATATATATATATATATATATATATATATATATATAATTGCAGTAAAAGTTTCCTCACCCCTTAATCGACTTCCTGAAGAATTAATTTTTTTTTCTTTGATGCTTAAGCCCTAACATTTTCGAGCTACAAGTACGAATGATCAATACTACAAATGAACTTTCAAGAAACTAGTTCAAGGAACGAGACTTCACTGAGGGTGAAAGGGAATATCGAAGATGTTTCCAGTGAAATAGACAATGGGGGTTAAGGGTTGCACTTCTTGGATGAAATGCCAAGAATTCCATTGCTCTCGGTGAGTTTGGCACCTAATAGAACTAGTTCAAGATTTATGACCAACATAAAATGTGCTAAAAGAGAGAAAACTCAAAATGTCCAGAAATGCTTCAAAAATAGGGAGAAAAAAAATTGAGTCACAAGAGAAAAAGTTCGTTACATAGAAAATACACTTCGCTATTGGGAGGTTATTTTACGAAAATCGTGAAACGTTCTTGGTTCCAGGAAAAAGTTCGCTATATAGAAAAATTCGCAACATAGAGGTTCGACTATTTTCCCCTGATTACTTTCAACATCAGAAGAGTAAGCTATAATAATATTTATTTCCGATAACATTTTGGTATATTAAATCGGCTAGTAATTTTCAATATTTTAAAGAAAAAAACCAATGAAAATCTAATTCTTTGTTTACATTTGCAAAATTTCAAGCCGTTAATAGATTTCCCAATTCAAGAAGAAATATCGATTATAAAAACAAAAATTTTCTCCTAAGAATGCTGCATTTTAAAATCTAATTCACATTGCACAAACGCATATATATAAAAATCTGGAATGCAAAAATGACGTTAAGCTTTAATAATATGTATAAAATAATGATAAATTAAATCAAAAACATTTGATAGTATATTAAAATAATTTCGCTTTGCAAAAGCAATAAAAACCATAAAAATTTTAAAAAATAAATTTTTTTTTTACAAAAGACATTGTACGCAGTCGTTAAAAAATGAAACATTCTTAACCTTTAATTTGCTCATTATTCTAGGAGTAAAACAGAAATTCGAAAACTGTAGTACGCGTATTCTCCAGCTGCGACATACGTATATCCGGCTCGTATATAAACAGTCGGACCTCGATTTAACGAAATCATCGGGACCGAACATGTTTATTCGATAATTCGGGGCTATTCGTAATAAAAAATTAAAACAAATTTTTTTAAAAAATTTTTTAATAAGCAGCAATACAAAACATATCTATAGTTAAAAACTGCACTTTTTATTCAGTTGCTAGAAATACTAGTATCATTGGATGAGATAAAAAAGGAAACGTCCAGTCCTATTTAAAGCTCGCGATATGTTACTCTAATGACTCACCTACACCTGTTAAGTATAATAATGGGCTGCACTCTTTCCCGTTGAAACTTGCTGCTGACAAGAAAATTTTTTCTCTGGACAAAAATAATGCGTCACTTGAAAAAAAAAATAAAAAAATTTCTAATCTAAGTTAATAAAAAAAATTTTTTTTTTTTCGTTGTTGAAATACAGTCAGGCCTCTATTTTACGAACCTCTATTTTGTGAACTTTTTCCTGAAACCAGAAAAAAATATATTGAAAATTGGATCTGTATTTAACGAATTTTTTTCGGGATTCAGCGACTTCATTGAATAAGAGGTCTGATTGTAATTCGTCATAATTAGGGGTCTATTACTCGTTCAACAGGGATTTTTTTTTTTTGCCTTCATTTTAATCGGGAAAAAGAAAAATCCGTTAAATTCATTAAATCGGGATCTGATTGTACGTATTAGCTCAAATCAAAAGGCTTTTCCCTATTCACCTGGAAATAGAAACTGCACTTGGGGGTCCGGCCTATAAATTTTCGAAAAATTACTGATTTTCACTTTTTTTTAAATATTTTCTGAGAGTTCAGATATTTTTGTTTAAAATGATATATGATATGAGGAAATACGATAATTAAAAGTATTTGTATTTATTTTTTAAATGAAGTTACTCCTTGAGACGCATCAAATGAGCTCTGCTAAGAGCACCCTTACATAAGTTTCTGATGAGCACAAATCCTTATGATGTTCAAGTGGAAAAGTTAGAATGCATTGGGAATATCCAAAAGTGTATGGGTACACGTATTTTGTTTAAATGTGAGTCAGTTAGTAACAACATATGGTCAGTGATTCCAAAATATACATTTGTGGAATTAAAAACACTAAAAATGGGGTAAATATATGGCTATTGTGCAATTCAATACGAGTCATGTAGAAAAATTAATGATCATAAAACATTGTGATATTGAAACAAGTTATAACTGTGTGCCAAGCTTCAAAAAATTAGATGCACGTAGCATTCATGTAGCCGAACGAAATCATCTTGAGATCCTAAAAAAAAAGGTTAAATTGTTAAAAATAATGAAAAAAAAAAAAGAAAATTATAAGAGCTTTTTGTAGGATTAGAGGGTAAAGAAAATGCTTCATATGCTTCTGGAGAGTACTAAAAAAGCAAATGCTCAAAAATTTCAAATTTTTACTTTAAATCCTGGGTAAAATCCTAGGAGAGCCCACACCCTTGGCGACAAACCGAAAAAAGCGCCAAGCGAACCCGACAATGGCGGCAAGGGAATATAGCGAGATAAGGTAGATTCGTAAAATAAATATATGTAAACAATACAGAAATTAAACATTTAAGATAAAAAATATAAAAACAGCACTTTCTTACTGCTGATCTTTTCCGAGCGGAGGGTACAGCGTAACAACAGATTTTAAAAAAAGCTTAAAGGTCTCATTGCTAAGCGAATGATCGTGTGAGCGTCGCCATATTTATTCTACGAGGTAATGGTCGAACATACATTCGGCGTGGCAGGTACGATTTCGAAGAAAGCGTTTTATTGCCGACCATGTTACATCATGCCGATCATTACATTTAGGACATTCATAACTTGAAGCAATCAATCCTTCCTTTATACACCATTCAATCAATTCTTTCTTACCTTTCGCATTCAACAAAGTAAAAAATTTTAAAGTATATTCCCTCACACACGCAGCCAGCCCGGAGCCCAACAACAAAATGAAATTCAAAATGCGCGCCCACAAAATACGAAAATGCTAGAAATAGTTAGGGTTGCCATATGCAGTGTTTAAAAGTAGGGTTACCAAGATAGCGCAATTATCGCCAACCAAAGTAATTCGCGCCAAGGGTGTGGCCTCTTCTAGGAGTGAACTACACATTTAAATGGAGGGAATAAGATACATCTAGCACACGTTTCTAGATAAGGTTTTTTCAAACTAAATTTTAGTGAAAAAAATTGAACATATTTTTGAAAAATTCATATAATTACTTTAATTTTAAACAAAACCCTTCGTTAAAACTTTATTTATAGTACACATAACTTGCTGTAAAAATTTTATCCATGAGAAGTAAGTAGTTTCTGAGAAAAAAGTACATAAACTTGCGTAATTTAACATGGGCTCCTATGGACGAGCCGGAAACCCTAAGAAAATCAAGAACCGGATACCAACAATGACTTTGTAAGGGATAGTTATTTTTAATTATTTAAACGGAAATAAGCAATATGTGAAAAAAGACTGATTTCAAGCATCTGGATGCAATTATAGCCTATTAAAAGCAGAATGATCTTTAAGGTTTCTTGAAAAGGGGAAAGGATCTCCCGTTAAATCGATTGCCATTTTCCACCCTATTCTTGTACAGACGAACAACTCAGCCTTGTCTGTTTTCTCATCCTAAATTCTTCATATGAAAAAAAATTTTAAGTTTTGATTCAGCAACGAAACTTTGAAGCAAAATATATGATATGAACAAAATTCTTGTTTTGCAGTATTCGTACCATCAAATACGACTGCTTTTTCAGATGCAATCAAATGGATTCCACGACTATTTTCGAAAACTTATTTATGCATAACAGACATACATTACAAAATTTAATTAAACTTTTATGATTTGTAATTAACTTTCAACTATGCCACGATTCTTTTTTCACTTTACAATTTTTCAGAACAGAAGGCTACAAATCTCTTTCTCACAATTCTAGCACAAATTGGACGTTCAATTTCCTATAATAATTTTGTAGCATGCAACAAGAGTTTTTTCTTTTTTTTTAAATTTTTTATTCATCTTTCAATCAAAGTTTGAATATCACAGTTCAAATGTTATGTTTTTTCGCCTAAATCTTTTATTCAAATACGAATTTGTTTCCCTTTATATAACATATCCCATAGAATACAATTTACCATGAACATCTAATTTTTTTAGAAATCTCAACTTGAGGTTTTCGTTGCTTACTTAACTTTGGGATTTCATAGCATGGCTAATTTCTGTATGTTTTGGTATTTTACGTTATTAATATTCTGATTTTCGAAATTATCTACTCACTAACACAATACAGCAACGAAACTTGATTAAAATAAGGTAGCTTAGAGTTTTACAAAAATTCTTGTTAACGGCAAATGATTAAAAAAATCTCCAAGCATAACGGTTCCCTTAAAGCAGGAGTATCAAGGAGAAAATTGGTCATTGTTATGTGATACTATACTTTTGTTTGAAAGACCTCAGCCCAACCAATAAAAGCTGAATTAGATTCTACTCTGAGTGAGTCTGCTCTTTCGTTTACAACAGTAAAATATTGGGTAGTAAAGTTTAAGCGAAACCTTACGAACTGCCAAGATGAGCATCGCAGTGGTCGACCAAATGAGGTGGCGATTACAGAAATGGTGAAAAAAATCCACAAAGCGGTAGTGGATGACTGTCGACTGAAAGTGCTCAAGCTAGCAGACATAGTAGACCTTTAAAAAAACGCGGTATATCGCATATTATCTGAAAATTAGGACATGAGAAAGCTGTGTGCAAGTTGGCTGCTGCGCGCGCGCGCGTTTGCACACACTCGAGCAAAAACAGTGCCGAGAAGATGTTTCAATTGAGTCTTTTTAGCGAAGTTTCAGAGCAACAAATCAGAATTTTTGAGCCGTTTCATTACCATGGATCCATCATTTCACATCCGAGACAAAAGAACAATCAAAACAATAGACTGAAAAGGAGAACCGGCTCCAAAGAAGGCGAAGACCGTTCCACCTGCAGGCAAGGTCATGGCGTCGGTTTTTTGGGATGCAAGTGGGATAATTTTCATTGACCATCTTGAAAACAGAAAAACTATCAACGGCGAGTACTGCGCGAACTCATTGCAATGTTTCAGTGAAGAAATGAAGCAAAAACGGCCGCATTTGGCTAAGAAAAAAGTGTTGTTTCATCAAGACAATGCACCTGCTCACAAATCCGTTATTGCAATTTCCAAAATTAATGAATTAAAGTTTGAATTGCTACCTCATGCACCTTATTCACCAGAGATTCAGCCCCCACTTATTATTTTCCATTCCCAAACTTGAAAAAATGGCTCAGTAGTCGAAGATTTTTCAACGATGAAGAAGTGATGTCAGCAGTTAATGGCTATTTTGAGGAGCAAGACATTACTCGAACTTATTGAACATCGCTGGGATAAGTGTATAGAGCTGAAAGGAGATTATGTTGAAAAATAAATATATTTTTTTCCAAAATTTTTGTGTTTCCTTTGTTGGATCGGGTACTTCTGAGATCACCTTCGTATCTCGAATCCGATGATCAGCAAGATTTGTCCAAGAACTTCCCAAAATCGATTTTACTCTCAATAATAAGTGCTTAAGACCAGGCAATGAAGAACTAACTAGTTGATGAATCTAATTCTCAAATTTGAAGTGAAAATCTTCACACTGCTAATCCCTAATTTCTTAACTAATTATCAGCTATCTACTTCCACACTTATCTCTCTCACACTAACTCACTTTTATACCTTAGAACTAATCAGCATAATCTGTTTCTACTGTAAAGAGGTGAAAAATTCTATGTAAAACTTTAAAGTATGTTACTTCATGTTAATTTTAAGTGAGTGAGAGTTATATTAATGTCACACTATAAAGCCGCACAAGAGCTATTGGCGACGGACCTTGTAATTTTGAAACATAGTCAAGTAACGAGGGCGACAACTGAGCTACCCACCCCCTTCTCCTAGCTTCCACACCACATCAACGAGAGGACGTTTGAGTTCTTGACATATTTAACATGCAGTGGCGCCCTCTATACAGCGGGTCTTTAGCGGCACTAGGCTTGAACTCATGACACGCCAGCCACGAGTCTGCATGACCATGACCCAGTAGCGCACACAGGAATATTTCAGGGGGGTTCCGGGGTCGAAAGTTCACCATTCTTGTACCATGCTTCTTTTGATTTTGTGGATTTTCGGGAACAAAACACAGTAAAAAACTAATTATTGAATAAATAATTAGCATTAATTAATAAAATTAATCATTAATAACAAATACTTAATTAAATTTTACGAGCTATATACTTAGAATTATAATCAATCGGAAAAAAATCAAGGGCTTTGGGGGGAGGTCTGGACCCCCCTCCCTTGTGTGCGCCACTGCCTTGACTAAGTTATCGCGGCCACATGTTAATTTTTAGAGGGAATCTCACAAGATAGCCAGATACAAAAATTGAATTATTTGTGCACGTTTTTGTTTTTACAAATTGTAATAATTTTAAAATGAAAATTCCCAATCACTTGTAGAAATTTATTAAAATTAACACATACAATGTATATATATTCAAAGCCACTTAAAAATATGGGAGTGTTAATACACATACATGAATTTTGTCATTAAAAATTGGAATACCACCCAACCAGCTATCTTGGAATTTGTGAATTTAGGAGCAATTCTAAGGAATTCTTCTTGCCTTTTAAAATTTAGATTATTGTATTTATTTGAATACACAAAATATAATCCAATAAATAAATATAAGTTTTGTAAATGATTGCATTTTTCATTTAATTTTAAAAAGTACTTTGAAATATTTTTTAAAGATCTGAAATTCACAGAGAAATCACTAAAAAAGTCATAAAAAATGAATAGTATAAATTTGAAAAAGATAATCGCAAATTCAATAGGATTATTAGCATTATGTTCACAGTTTTGAAATAGCTGGTGGATAGTAACCATAATGTGACTGTCTGGAAGTTCAAAATTTTAATAATAAAGAGCAATAAATTATGAATCAAAGAAATTATTTTTGTATTTTATAGTTTAATGAATACGCAAGACTAATGGAAAATTAAAAGAAAACAGAAATATGCCTGTATACACAGAAAAAATTGAAGAACTATATATAATTTTATTTTTAATGTGTAAGTATAGAATTACCATAAAGTAAAATAATGGTGTTTGAGTAGTAAACTTATCTTATTAACCCCAGAAGGTAAAATTCTGAATATAATAACTTATAATTTTCGACCCATGAAGAGAAAAAGTCAATGGACCAAATTGCAACTATTATATTTTCTAAGCTGTCACAGACTTAGACCAGTAAGTTAGGGTTAAGTAGGCTTTATAGGATTCTAACCTTCCCCCTTCAGCAAATAAATTTATACATAATAATACAAGAAAAATAATAAATGAACAAAAGCAAAATAAAAAGTATTAGTTGAGCCTGAAATTTATAATTGTATTCAAACATTATATGTTAATAAATAAATATAACTAATTTAAAAATCCGTTTTATCAATAAAATAGTAGCAAACAGATATCAGTTAAAAAGAGTAATCATAAATTCAAAAAACAAAAACAAAAAAAAAAAAAAAAAAAAAAAACTAATGCAAAAAAAGACAAATATAGATGCATGTGTGTGTTACTATGAAAAAGACTGAAATTGGAGATTTTCTTTTGGAAAGAGAACCAAGAATTTCTCTGATAAATACCAACACATACCAAATACAACAATGAAAAATCAAATATTTGATCATATTCTTTTAAATTTGAACCCTCCCCAATGTATATTGATAAATATAAATATGTTCTGGTGAAGATCAAAATGAGACAGAGATCTCCCTCTACCGAATTGGATGCGTCATCTATACGCCCCAATTCAGCATACCACGTACACTTACCGCTCTCATCTCACTAGTATCTGGCTACAGCACTTTTCAGTGCTATCTGGGTAGACAGTTATTTAGTACCTACTCCCATTATTGCTCATTTGGATTCACGACACGGATATGGCACTGGACAACCACACCGATATGGATTTTACCCCACAATCTCCTCTTTCATCCGCATCGAACGGTACTGCTCCCACACCATGTGAGGAGCTCACCACGATGAAAATATACTTAAGACGTCTTCAAATTATTTGCAGTGAAAAGGAAAGGACTGTCTCCCTCCTGAGACAAGATAAAGGACATCATGAAAGTGATACGCTGTATCAACTGGCGTGGAACGAATACCAGGACGTACAAAGCTCCTTACAGCAAGCGGTGAGTGACTTTGACTCTCTCCCCCCCTGTACCAACCCTGTCTGCTCGCATCATGTCTCGCCTAAGTCTACCCCTAAAAATACACCCCCACCTTCTCCCACTAGGAGAAACACTCAACTAAAACGAAAAGATGATGACGATTTTGAATTTCCCCCGACTAGAAAAACTGCACGTAAAGCTATCTTGCAGGATTCTCAAGAGATTGGAATTGAAAATCAATTCTCCCTTCTCCCCAATGTCATAATTAAACAAGTCTCAGGTCAACTGGCTTCGTCCGCCGCGAAAAACTCTGAATCGACTACCACAGCCAATCAGAATAACCGCAGCAACGCACTCCCACCCCCTCTCATGCTTAAAACCGACGAAAACTATCGTGTCCAGGTAGACACTATCAAAAAGATCTACCCGCATTTAAGACTTAAAACCACAGGAGAGTACATTAAATTATATTCAAATACGACAGAGCAAAACAGAATCGTTAGACAAACTCTTATTGAACTAGGATACCGGTTTTATGTAATTACCCCTAAAAACGAACGCCCGATTAAAGTCGTAATTAAGGGATTCCCCAAAAAAGCTAACCCAGAAGAAATTAAAAAGGACCTGGAAAAAGAAGGATTCGAACCCGATAGGGTCACTCAGCTAGTTGGTCGCAGGACCAAACAATTATTACCTATATTTCAAGTAACTCTTCCCCGCACCATAGAAAACCTAAAAATTTTTGATCTTAAAACTCTAGCACACCTTAACATTACCGTCGACGGATACAACGGCAGAGGAGTCACACAGTGCTTCTCCTGCAACAACTTTCATCATAACGCAGACAATTGCTACCTCAAACCTCGCTGTCTTAAATGCGGCGAAGAACACCTTACTAAAGATTGCCCCATAAAGCAGAGATTGGAAACAAAATTCTGCATTAACTGTCAGGTGTACGGCCACATGGCCAACTGGTACGGCTGCCCCTGTTTTCCTAAGCCCCCTAAGGGCACTGCTAAAGTAAACCGCAATAGCTATACAAACTTGTATAACAGTTTAATTAGACCCAACCTTTCATACGCACAAGCAACAACAGGGAAACCAGCAACTACGAACAAAAAACCACAACAGATGGCGCCACGAAGACCTGAGACTTCTCGCCAAACTGAGACCGTTATTCAAACCCCATCCATCCAAAATCATAATGTAAACCCACAAATTAGCACTACTCAAAATACCAATCTAAACCTAAATGCTCCAATCACTAATAATAACAGTGATATCAAAGCACTTCTCTCAACTACAGTGCAATGTCTAATACAACTACTTAACGCTATGAATACAACTCCAGCAATAGCAAATAATTTCGATACTGTTAATTCCGCACAAGCGGATGCTAATCAGATGTACGGCCTAATAGAGGCATCTTGTAACGTTGATAATGATCAGTAAGTCCCCATCGGTCTCAGTTTGTGTTCATGGAACGCAAACGGCTTACTTGGTAAAATAACAGAACTTAAAATTTTTATAGAAAAGCACTCCCCCTGACCTAATCTTAATTCAAGAAACACATTTGAGACCATCACACAACATAAACATAGCTAATTACATATGTTACAGAAACGACAGACCGACATCAAACGAAAACTACAGGGCCTTCGGTGGAACTCTAATTCTCATTAAAAACTCTATTAAACACTACTCACTTCCTACTCCATCCATGCAAACTATCGAAGCTACCATTGTAATACTAACTCCCATAGATCACGATCCCATCTCGATTGTCAGTATTTATATACCGCCGAGATCGGACGAATACACCTTCACAATTGATATCGAAAACCTCATTCAAACCAGCAGTAACTGTGTTTTATTTGGCGACTTCAATGCCCCACATACTGCCTGGAATTGTAATACTAACTCTTCTAGAGGAGTTCGCCTCCTTGACTATGTTAATATGACTAATTTATACATTGCCTACCCCGACTCTCCTACGAGGTTCGGGATTAACTCAGCTAACACCTTAGATATCGCTGTTATAAGAAATTTCTACTACCCATATACCATTAACTCCCTTCCTGATCTATCATCCGATCACAACCCAGTTCTTCTTAATTTCACTCTTAAACTTAAAAAGATACTCCTAATCCCAGAGCTGTACATACAAACTGGCCGCTCTTCTCTAAGCACCTTAACACTAAGCTTTCTCTAATTAATTATCATCCAAATTCTATCAAAACTAGCACAGATATCGACCAAAAAATTTCAGAGTTCACTGAAACGGTCCGCGCCGCCCATAGCCACGCCTCCCGACCAATAGAAACTCTCCGCAAAAGCTACACTCCGCCGCATATACACAAGCTTATTAAGCAGAAAACCAATACAGAAATCTTTACCACAGAACACTCGATCCACACTACAAAACACTTTACAATAGAGCACAAAAAAATGTCAAAAATGAACTTCGTAGATATAGTAATGAAAATTGGTCAGCCAGACTAAAAGCACTTGACACACAAGACAATAGTCTATGGGCAGTACAAAAATTCCTCAAAAATAAGCGTTCCGACATTCCACCGTTAAACTGTTCCTCCGGCACAGCTGTTACGGATACACAAAAGCGAATATCTTGGCCGAATCTATTCTCGATAATTTCACCGAAAATCCTAGACCTAATAATGATTTTGATAACGACGATGAGTTAATTAATAATACGGTTAACACCTTCCTCTCCCTTCCTACTTCCACTACTACTGAAACTGCCTATCCCTCTGAGATTATTAGCTATATTAAGAAATCTAACTCTAAAAAAGCGCCAGGTAAAGATGGCATTAGTAATAGAATGACCAAAAATTTCTCCCTCAAAGCCATTCTCATTCTTACAATTCTAATTAATAAGATTTTAACTCTCAATTACTTTCCTAAAGCTTGGAAAGAAGCCATAATTTTTCCTATCCTAAAGCCAGGTAAAAACAAAAATATTCCTTCTAGTTATCGACCAATTTCCCTACTTTCCACCTTAAGTAAAATCACTGAATCTATTATCCTGACTAGACTCAAAGAATTTCTCTATAC
The DNA here is from genome assembly GCA_019973935.1 of Trichonephila clavipes. Taxonomy (NCBI): domain Eukaryota; kingdom Metazoa; phylum Arthropoda; class Arachnida; order Araneae; family Nephilidae; genus Trichonephila; species Trichonephila clavipes. Next base: position 372,564 of record BMAU01017665.1, on the reverse strand, counting down.
TAACAATATTATCAACCCTAATCAGTATGGTTTTACAAATAAACTCTCTACCCTACACCCACTTTTGAATCTAACGGAAGCAATCTCAGAGGGCTTTCAAAGTAAAAAGAGCACCGGCGCAGTATTTCTGGATATCCAGAAAGCCTTCGACCGTGTGTGGCTTACTGGTCTTACTTATAAACTCATAAATTATAAAATTCCTACTCCGCTCGTTTTTCTACTTCACTCGTACAACTCTAATCGCTCTTATCAGGTTCGTGTCAAGGATACCTTGTCTACAACTAAATTTATTAACTGTGGAGTAGCACAGGGCAGTCTACTTGGACCCCTGCTGTTTAATCTTTACATTAATGACATACCAGAATACTCTCTCACTAAACTAAACATGTATGCAGACGATACAGCTGTGCACACTACATTTAAGAGAATCACATCAGTCACTTTTGCTCTAAATAAACACCTTAAATTGCTAGAAAATTACTACGACCGGTGGAAAATCAGCATTAATGTTGAAAATCCGCCGCCGTATTATTCACTAAAAAACGTAAAATTCCACCACCACCTAAAATGTACAACACCACAATCCCATGGTCTCAAAGTACTAAATACCTCGGTATTACATTTGATAAAAATCTCACTTGGAAAACACACATTCAAAACACGCGGAAAAAATTCCGGAAATTAATGTTTAAACTTTTCCCCCTAATTGGCCGGAATTCGGATTTATCTAGAAATAATAAAGTGCTTTTATTCACAGCCGTTATGCGTCCCATTTTATCTTATGGGTGCCCAGTGTGGGGATACGCCGCTAAAACTAATATTAATATCTTAGATACTCTACAAAATTCAACAATCCGAATGATCGTTAAAGCCTCAAGGTACATGAGAAACGACGACATTCGGAAAGCTCTTAAAATCAAAAGTTTTAAATTCTATATTCAGAAAATTGCTAAAAAGTTCTTTAATTCTCTGCAATTCACTAATAATAGCAATATGATTAACTTAAATACCTATACTCCTCATGATTCTACTAAAAGACCGAGAAGAATACTTCTCGACTCTACAATCCGCCATAATTTAAATAGCTAGTGCATTTTTTGCACAACTATTGCTAAATTTTTAATTATTTTTATCTATATTTTTTTCATCTTAAATTTTTGTCGTATCCCACCATCCGGGCTTGCCCCTCCCCTTTAGCCTTAATTTTCTCTTTGAGAGACTTGAGCAGCCTATGAGAGTCAATTTCATCTCCCGCCACGCACCAATAAGAGAGCTTCCTTTCAGCTCTCCGCCATGAACTCAGAAATCCGCACGACCCAGGAAATTACTCCAACGATTGGCTCGACCAATCAGCTGCTTCCCTACATGCTAGCAGGATACAGCCCACAGCCGTTCCTCTTATATTATTCGGATATGGGATGGAGGCCCATATGCCCAGATATTGTCACCGTAGTCACCGTAGTCATCAAAATGAGAAACAGATGCCAACAGTTTGGCAAGATTGAGATTAGATGGCATCTACCTGTTATAATATAGAACACATTGCTGTTGGTCAATTCTATGCAGAGTTTGCTGGTGCAAGCAACATTTTCTTAAATATTTTTATCCAGTACCCTATATTATCTTATTTTTCTCAAGAAAAGTACTTTAAAATACTTTCTGCATGTGAAACAATTTCTGTAATGCTGTAATAATTAATGGGGAATAGGAGTTAATTGTACCATTAAAACCAACCAAGAGAAATGAATAGACCAGGGGTGTCCAACTCGCGGCCTGCCTTGAATAATTTTGCGGCCCGTGGGATTCTTTACAACTTCACAAAATTCGACTATTTTGAACAATATTTTTGTTTAAAGATTTTTTTAAAATCTCATTACTGTTATTATTTTATCCCGTCGCTTCTGCTATTGCGAATATCTTTTTTTTTCTAAAGTGAAATTTATCGAACGTAAATCATGCTCAAACTTAGCGCATAAAAATCTGCAACATCATTTAGGATACGCAAATACACATGCATTGAGATCTGACTTGCAAAAATTAAGTGAAAGAGTTGAGAAACATATCTCACTAATTAAATATTATTCGATCACTGCATTATTATTGTTATATTATCTATGTCTGTATACATGAAAAACAATGAAAACAATAACAATATATCAGTCTGTTTTAAATTTTCACTCCAACAAATGTTTATAATGGATCCAAATATAATATAAAAATATATATTTTTATACGTGGTCCGCGGGATTGTAAAGTTCTTCTGAAGTGGCCCGCAAGGTCATTTGGGTTGGCCACCCCTGGAATAGACAATATAATGTACCAACATTAAATTGTGCAATATACTATCTGAAACTTGCATCAGAATAAGTAATGGACTAGGAACATGTGTGCTGAAAGAATTGCCAAGTTAAATACAAAAATATTATACATGGCAACATAATGTTGTACTCATGTCAAGTGAAACATGGTGCAACTAGAAAGGTATTATAGTAAAATCAATGGAGTTCTGTCAAGTCAATCTAACAGACCTGCAGTCACACAAGAATGGATAATATAAGTTCATAATGGTATAACAAGACCATTTAACGAAGTCTATACAGTTACAACCATTAAAAACTAAAACAGCTAAAGAAGTATATATGTAGAGTGTATACCTTCTTCAAATATTTTTAACATTTGGTTATCCAGCTATATTGTATTCAGATAATGGTAGAGAATTCAGTACACAAGTCATTTCTGAGCTATGTCCGATGTGTTAAGATAGTTCATGGAAAGCTTCACTATAGTCAAACACAAGACTCAATTAGAATAGGACAATCAGTTCATATAGAATATGAATGAATGACAACAATACAAATAAATGAACAAATGATTTGACCTTGGTTCAATTTGCCAAAATTCTTAAGTGGTTTTATTAGGCATTAAACCAATATAAGAGGCTTAGAACTGTCACTTTGCCCAGTGAACAAATTGCAAATATTGAAACTGAAGCATGGTTCAAAGGAATTGTAAATACTTTTGAAGAAAATTTGAGCAAGGTCCATACCAAGAATTATATTTTAATGGAAAAAATTGAAGAGGAGTTGCAATCTAACACGTTTTTATATCAGGCACTGACTGAACAACAGAAGTATATTTCCATAAAAACAACAGCAGCAAAAGAGGATATTCTACTGTAAGCAACGAAAATGTTAAATTGCAAAAAGAAAATTTCCTCCAGCTGAAATTGGTGATACCCTATGAATTCCCTGCCCATACCAATGTCCCAATACATAGTTCCTGATGTCAACTGAGGTCATACTTATACCCAAAATGTGTTGATGGTTGTTAGTATAGAAGACTCCAACTTTTATAAATTAGTAAACAAAAATGATACCTTCTATCAGCTTTCCCTGATCAGTTCATAATTCGTAAAGAAAAGTTACTAGCCATAGATAACATTTCTCAAGAAATGTAGCTGAATGAAGCAACTGCAACTAATTCAAAAGTGGAGAGAGGTCATGTTCTATATGAGAAGTGTTCCATGAATAAATGCAGTGGTTAAAGCAATGAACTCTTCTAGCAATTCAAAGTGTCATAACAATTTAAGCTAATGCAATAAGTAAAATTATATACCACTAATCACATAACTAGGGGTATAAGTTTATTATTGGAATTATTTTCTTTTCTCATTTAGAAACACAGCTAACTGGGCAAGGTACTTAGTTCCCCTGAGAGTTATCGGTCAATTGCTTTGACAAGTATATCATGTAAAATCATGGAAAGAATGATGTTAAGAAGACTCACCTACTTTCTAGACAGCAATAACATGCTTCCATGGGAACAATATGGATTTAGAAGAAGACATAGTACAGAAGATCAGATTCTGTACTTTTGTCAATGTGTCAGAGATGTCTAAAATTTAAAACCGACCAATCATACAGCAGCAGCATTTTTAGACTTATCTAAAGCTTTTGATACGGTCTGGAGAAACAAGTTCATTCTTACAATGTTTGATATATTTTGAATTAAAGGGAGAGCTCTGCCATGGATCTCGGATTTTTTCAAGTCTATTCAAGTTAAGCATAATAAATCTCTTTCCAAGGACTTTAAACAGCCAAGGAGTTGCCCAAGAATTAGTACTCAGTCCTACTCTTCTCTGTGTTTTTGGCAGTAGTGGAAAAGGTGATTACTGAGAATAGCAGTATTGGTTTATTTGCAGATGATATTGCCCTTTGGCACTCGAGTCACGATGTACCATCAATTGAAGTTAATCTATCCCAGTGCCTAAGCAGAGTAAGTGACTTTGCGATTGACCACAAATTACCCTTTAATCTCACGAAGTCTGGGACCAGTTTTTTCACCAACAACAGACATCTATATAAATATTAACCAACTGTTATAATAAAGGATGAAAAACTCTCATATGTAAAACATCCTACCTTAGACCAAGAGATTCTTTGCAATTGGTATATAGAGGATTTAGCTAATAAAAGTAGAAAACACCTAAATATATTAAAATACATCACTGGGTGTGATTCAGGTGCAGATGTCTCTGAAAATTACCTATACTACCTTAATTAGACCTATTTTGGAGTTTAGTTCTGCCATTTTCTTGAGTGCCTCTAATTCTAACCTTAAAAAACTTGAAAGAATACAGCAAAGTGCTGCTAGAATCATCGCAGACCTTTGTAACAGCTGTCCTGATAACTTAGTTCCATATGAGTGTGACCTTCAGCCTCTAGATATGAGAAGAAACTATTGTTTGACCAAGTATTTCAACAAATTTCTCAGTTTTGGCGATCAACATAGAACTTCTCAACACTTAAAAAATTGGAAAGATAATCAAAGATTGAAACGTAATAGTCCCTTCTCCCAAGTACTTGGACAAAAGCCGAGTTTTAATGCGGTGCACCACTGCCTGACTTCCTTTATCAGCCCTATCCTTGGACTACAGGGGGTCATGTTCCATTCTAATTTAATGCCCAATGTCAATAAAATGTCTGACCACCCCAAACTTCTTAAGCAATTAGCTCTGGAGGTGATTGATGGGATTCCACTGGATGCAGTCAAGATCTATACTGATGGCAGTTAGGGAGAGAAAAAACTACTGGTAGTGGAGTTTTAATTGAACTACCTGACCGCATCATCAAAATTCAGAGAAGAAATGCTGACCACGCTTCTGTCTTCAGAACAGAGCTAATAGCTATCATGTGTGGTATTTCATTAATCAACAACATACAAGATCAAACTTTTTCTGAAATTTGGATCCTGACAACCGATCCTTCATCCAACATTTATCGAATTAGCCATCTATCCACAAAAGATTCAGCAGGAGTATTCTACACCTTCTTAAACAGCTTTCAGATCAGCCCTATCCACCTCTACAGTGGGTCCTTTCTAATGTAGGCCTGCCCGGGAGAGAAGTAGTGGATGACATTGCGAAGGTGGCTGCCAGCGATCTTGTGGATCCAGAAGACTACACAAGATCTACTCCAAGGCTAAAGAACTAATATGTAAAACCTGGGATGTCTCTCCTGTACAACCATGGTACTTTCAAAGACACCCTGACTCTGCCATATCATTCAAGGGTCCCAGATCTTATCAGGCGGCGCTCTCGCGATTTTCGATTGGTCATCTGAGGTGAATGAATTTTGAAGGTGGCAAAAGAAGCTTCCCAATTGGCACCAAATATGACATCAGTCCTTTTTCTCCTCAGCACATTCTGCAATGTCTGGGGTTTTCCTGTCAGGAGGCTGTTGCTTTCCCTTGCTGTTCTTAGACTTGGTGCAGATTTATGGGCTCATGGATCTGGTCTAGTTTCACTAGACCAGATGGGGATTAGTCCCACCACCAGAAACACAGTTTATTTACATGTGATGCTACTTAAGCTTTCTCTTATTTTGATACACATCCTAACAAGTTTTAACAATAAAAATAAAGTTAAAAATATGGAACAAAATATTTTTATTCAACATTCCTCATCAGTGCATGGTAAATGTGGAAATTTGCTAATATAAATAAGAAATAAAGATATTTAGCAAATATTTTGGACATTCACCAAGTGACTAAGAGAACATTGACATTATCCAGATTTTGATCTTTCATGGTAACATATACATATAAAGACTTTCAGATTTATAGAACATAGTAAATATATACTATATTTATACTAATTTATAGTACATATATACTATATTTATACTAATTTATAGTAAATATATACTATATTTTATTTTATCACAAATGATGCTTATGTTTTATAATTTATGAAAACCTAAAAACTTCAAACACACACAAAATCATGGTATGATTTATCTACATTCTTCAATAAATACTATTCTTCTAGCTAATCCAAAATGGTCTATATAGGAAGCTTGTTATGCTACCCTTCTTAATTTTTCATTCAAAAATTTGCTTTTTTCCACTAAACAATAAAAGCTAAGATTGCTATATTTTTAATTATTTCTTACTAGAAAATATAAAATATGAAATACTGTATCAGTGTTTAAAATAAATAACTTTTATCAAATTTATCAACTAAATTAGGCTACTTATTAATTTTACTAAAAATTATAAAACAATTTATAAAACTAGTTAAAAATTTTCATGGTAAGGAAAATAAGATCAAGCCTTATGATGAATAATTAAAATTTTTAAAAAATAAATAAAATTTAAAAATTAATAAATAGTATTAGTAAGTTACAAATTCAGTGAAATTTTAGCACAGAATTGTCCATAAAATATTTAAGAAAATTGTATGGTTGATAGACTTAATTTTTTTTGAGTAGGTACTCCTACAATGGGATAAAAAAAAATTGTAAAATAATTAATCATTATCACTTTCTATCATTTAACTCAAATAAATTTCTTTCAAAATGAAAATGATTTCAATTGATTGATTATTTGCTAAAGCTAATTGTTTAACAAACACAATTACATGAAGTCAAACCCTAACTATTTAAACTTCCACATCATGCCCACATGTGGACTTCGAGCCTTGACAGATTTAATGTGCCTCAATCCCTCAACACAAAGTGTCTTTAGTGGTATCAAGACCTTAATTTAAAACTCAACTGCAACAATCCTAGTCATGAATTCATGACCATGATTATTTGGCTACAAAGGCAGCAAAAAAGATTCCAAAGAGAAAAAATTGAAACAAAATCAGAATGGTTACCTATTAATTGTAGTTTAAGTATGATAACAAATATTAATTGTCATACAATAAAAATAATATTAAAAATAAAGAAATAAAAATATAACATTAAAATTAAACATTGTAGAGATCATAGAATATCCCAGAGCTTTCTTTATAGACCAGCAAAAAATTGATACTACTGTAACAGTATACTGATATTTTACAAACCAAATTGAATACTATAAAAGAAAATTTTTTTAATAAACATGACTTACTTTTCTGTAGCATCTGCATTAGCAAATCGAATAACAGCTTTACTCCCTTTAATAGCTATCACTTTTCCACCACAATTATTTGATAATTTGTGCAGTTTATTTTTTATTTGGCCTTCTTTTCTATTCAGTGGTAAATCTGATACAACTAATTCACAGGGACGGTTATCTGATGACTAAAAAATTTACAAAAGTATTAAAATATATATATTTAAAATTTGATTTTAAACAAGTAATTGAAAATGAAATATTTTTAAAAGATTTATGAAACATTTTTAATGAAAAATGAAAGTTTCATATAAATAAAAATTTATTACTTTACATATTTCAGATTAATTCAAGCTATGTTAATTTTAAGCTAATTTACATAATTCATAAAATGACATATTTATAGTAGAACAAAAAATAAACAATAGATTTTGTAGTACTCAACAAAAATAAAATTATCAAAATTAATGCTACTTAAAACAATGCCTATTAACAATATGTCATTAACATACTATTTTTACATATTTTTCTTCTATTTTGTTGAATTTTATAAACAATAAAAATAATATTGATAATTGAATACATTTAATTCAAAATTTATAATAAGTACCACAATTTTTTATAGCAAAATAATTAAAGTATACAAATTATAATGGAAGACTTGATAAGGTTAATCAATAAATATTAACAAAGATGAATTCCAGTAACTCTTTTTTTTTTTAAGTTAACAGTTATAGAAGAAAAGTGACTAACAAAGATCAGAATAAAAAAAATTGACACTATTTTTTAAAAATCTTTACATAGTTAATAGAATAATACCTTAAAGCAATGTTTCTTAAACTAGGGGGTCGTAACCCAAAATTGACATGTAGCTGGAGTCGCCAAAAATTTTAAGATTTTTTATATATCTTTTTGCATAAAATAACTTGTTTGCCATTAGTAATAATAACTTAATTCTTTATTTAGATTCTTATTGTAAATTATGTTGAAAATACCATGCATTTGACAATAAAATCACAAGAACTTGTTAACAGATTCAGGATTATAAACTGATTTTAATACATTCAGGATTATAAACTGATTTTAATACAAAGTCCTTAGAAGATTTTTGGCTAGAAGAAGCAAAAGAATTTCCAACCATTTCTGAAACTACACTACAATACCTTTTGTCTTTTTTCACAAATTATTTACTTGAGATGACATTTTCATCTTTAACAACTGTAAAATCAAAGTATCAATCTACCTAAGAATATTGAGGAAGTTCTTTGTCTGATGGTGTCAACTATTTTCCCAGGATTTAATAATATAATCAAAAGTAATCAAGTGTATCCTTCCCATTGATATTTAAATCTTATGTATGCTATTGTTAGTAAAAGGTGATGATCTCAGAAGTAACTCAAAATGAATACACAAACAAATTGTATAGTTTACGTACAATTTACTGTATAATTACACCAAATAATGTTTTTTATTTTTATTTTGTCACTTAATTAAAATTTCTATATCATTACATTCAAAGTAAAAACTTATCGCCGATGTTTGTTTTTGTAAAACAACAATATAGTAAAAATAAAACACATATAGAAGTTCCCAAACATGTGTAAGTTTTGTGCCATGCTTATGGGGTGGGACAAAATTTTTGTACAAAAAATGGAGTTGTCATTTTGAAATGTTTAAGAACTGTTCTATAATGCATGAATAAAATTAACTTTATTTTATAGTATAAAACTGATATCAGCTAAAGAGAAAAATTAATTTTGCAGTTACAAACTACAAGAAGACCAAGTACTTACATATTAACTCAATGCCAGTGATATATATTGTCAGATTAATCATCCCCAAATACTTTACATGTTATGATAACATTTTTTGGTGAAAGAAAAAGTTTTTGAAATTCACCAATGGAATGGGGATTATATGTAAGTACCAAAAACTATATTCTATAAAAACTGAACAAACATACTTATTATTCAGTTTTTTAGTCACTTCATCTAAAAAAATGCAACATATGTACAACATAACTAATACATTTCTTTACAGGAAAAAAAAAGAACATTGTAATCAATTAAAAAAACAAGCATGTTTATATATAGTTCACTTTTTATTTATATACTACTTAATCATATGAAATAGCTCACCTTTACAGGACTTCTAGCTGGTAAATTTTGAGCTATGGAGTAGAAATTATAATGTTCATGAGCACACGTGAGAAGTGATTGATGAGCATGACCTCTATGCACTAAAATGATTCTAATGTTATGACGATGACGAAAATCAGACAAATCAGATGCAAAATTTACATCATCTGTAATAAGATACAATAGATATATAGTTATATCTTACAAATATTTCATAACAATTCAATATCAAACATTAGTTTTAACAAACTTATTTACAATTTTACTAGTAATAATACCTGAAATGAGAAGCAGTGTAGCTGGAGCACCATGAGTATCTACAAAGCGCTTCATGCATTGCTTCAGTTTATCATCAGCAGCGTTTTTGCTTGTAGCACTAATATGAACAACTGTAACCTACAAAAAAATAAATATCAAATGGTAAAATAATAGCAGATGTATGTCCACGTGATAAATTATTTGTTAAAGAAACTACTTAAATTAAGATAATGTGTTATCCATAATGACCATAGAAAGAAAAAGTATTTGAATTGCTTCATAATCCATGTGTACTAATTTTAGTGTTAAGGTTATTGAATATAAAACATGACATATTAAAGATAACTAAGATAACCTACAGTTACAAAAATGCACTAAAAGATAAACAGAATCTAGCAAAAATATATCAAAGTAATTTAAAAATAAATAAATCAGTTACTTTAAAACAATTAAATAAAATGCTTCAGACATTCACAAATTTTATTTAATTTAAAAATTAAGTCTAGTTTTAAGACCTGGAATAAAAACCAAATATTTTTAAGTAAGAATATAATACAAGAATAGTTGAATATCCAAGTACAATTTTTTAAAAAAACAGAACTGCATACACGAGTAACTTATTTTTTATATTACAACAACTTGAATTACCTGAGCAAATAGCAACTCCTGAATGACAATTTTACTTTCTTTATTTATATCACATACACACATGAATTCAGCTTCTCTATGTTTTTCAAAAAATTTTTCACGTATATTTTGTACAAGAGCAATGGCTGATTTTCCTTTTGGAACTTGACAATTTTCAATGTCCCAAAACACTCCAATGGGTGGTAAAACATGAAGGTTAAGAGCATTTTGGAACCTTGCAGCGATGTTACTTTTCGATCCTTCTACAAAAGAGAAGGAAACTCATGACACCGATTTTTAAAAAATTATAAAATATGTATTATGCAATAGTTAAGAACACTAAGAAATAAAATTTAAGTTATTTACCTTCAATTTTAAGATGAGCAGAACAGGGATATAACAATATTCTCTGGGACATGGTGTTGTTAAATGTAACTGAAGCACATGTAAATATTCTTACAATTTAGTTTCTTCAAATAGTGTGTAAATAAAAAAAATGAAACAATGTTGAAATACATACCTATATAAATGTATAATAATTATAGATTTTCATATTTATGAATGATACCACATAATTTATACTAATTACAAATATGATAATAAGAGATAACAGATGTTTTTGTCACAGAATTAACAGATCCACTCATTCTAAAGAAATATCAAGAGGTCAAACCTTGTATTAATTATTTTTTTAAATTTTTATTCTTTGAAAAGCTTGTAAATTCTTACATTCTAAATAATAATTTCCAATCTCAGTTTGCTTAAGATATTGTTGTTCAATTCATATTTGTAACAATAAGCCATGATTTATAATAAAATTACAAAATCAGTCTGAACGTAAAACAGTGTGGAATTTTAATTTAATTTTAACTTGAAAATGGCTAGGAAATATTTCAAAGGAGGAAGGGGAGGTGAGAATAAAAGCATATATTTATACACATACCTGTTATAATGAAAACAGGGGGCTTAAGTTATTAATACAACTAGTAAGATTTCATTGAAAGTTGCAAAATATATGATTTTGCAGTATGCAGTAATATAATTCTTTCTTATTGTATTATTAAAATATGTCACTTGATAAACAAAAGAAAATAGAGCTAATTTGAAAAAACATAGCTTTAACAATTCAAGTTACAACAGAAAAAATAAACAAGGTCTATATAACATTGCAATTTATCTTTGAGAAGTTTTACCACAAGAGGAAAAAAAAAACTGCCCTGAAATTTGAAAGTGCAAGAAATAACATTTTCTGAAATGATAAAATGGTCTTATATTTAATAATAACAATGATCTTTAACCCCTTACCTGCAGAGGTAAAGTTACATGATTAGCTCCCTAGTGTGCCACTGTTTTTCTCACACAGGGGTACATAATTATGTGATACATTAGGCCAAAAGAAAAAGGAATAAATAGGTAAATTCTTTACAAACACTGTCAAGGTCATTGTTCTGCATTTCAAAGCCTTTGGAATAGTTTTACTGATAGCAGCATAATGCAAGGTTTGTATTTCAGAAAGGCATATATATATATGCCAAAGACAGTCAAGGGTTTAATAAAGTAATAAATCCCTTAAAATAACATCCTGTCAGATGATGGATTTAGCAATCTATTTTTACAATTCATACTTGGATTTGTCTTTCACTAATATACATATAATTCATTTTTTTCACATATTTCACATTCCCCCCATTAAATATTAATTTTTATCAGAATTACAAAATTTCTCAACTGTAAACAATTGCTAGGATAACTATTTAACAGTTAACCATTATTCTTCAATGAATGTGCTTTTAAAATTGAGGAGCATCCTTAAATTTTTTTAAAAAAAATATCAAAAATTATACAAAAAAATTTAATACACATATAATAAATTAATCAGAAAATCATTACCGGAGTTTTATTATAAGTTAGCAATGTTAATGATGTATCAGATAAAATATGACAAATTGTAAAAATCAGTGCCCTAATAATATAATATGAATAGTATAAAATACAAAACAGGGATATTAAGAATTCTTCAACACAAGTCTATGTTATTATTCATCAAAACTCATTCAATGCATTTCTCTTCTGTGATTTCTTAATTTTTGAAAATGAACTATTCTACATTTCAAAGCACTTGAAAATAACACCAATCTAAGTATTCCATTAGTACTTGAAATCAATTTAAGCAGAGTCACAGCCATCATTAATGCAACAATGTATATTAAACTTGTTAATGAACATAGGTTATAATTATATCTGAAACTTAACAGAATAAACTTAAGTTAAAAAGCTGCATTGATAAATTTAATCATCATAATATTCATCATATAAATAATACATAAACAGAGTTGTCAATCATAAATATACTTATTATTTTTGTCAACACATTTTAACAAAAACATATGCATCACTCATAATTAAAAAATTCATAAAAATGAAATATCAGTTTTATTTCATGGTTTATAAGCAGTTTACAAATCTTGCAAAGAAGAAAGTTAACATTATTAACAAATGCATTCTAAAACAAAAATTAGCATATTTAAAAGTCCCTCTATAAAATTTTATGTAAAAAATATTCATATCACAGAATGCTAACTTAAATAATTTTTTTCTAATGAAAAATTGTTTAGTTTTTTTAATTAAATTGTAAGGGGAAAGATAAAAAAGTGTAGTGCACAAAAAAAGAGAGTTTGATATGAAACATGCAATATTTCACAGACAAAAAGAAACAAAAATGTTTATTATTCTGCAATAAATGAAGAATGCACAGACAAATAGGAAAAGATACAAGGTACCAATTTAGATCCAAGAAATAGATGGGATGGGTCCCCTTCTCAAATCTGCTCAGTAGAAACACTGCAAATTGAACACCAAAACTTGATGTTTTTCAACACAAATTAAAAGAGAAATATAATGATTCCTTTGAATTCAATTTCTTTTTAATATATAATAGGCGATCTCCATTAATTGTTTTTTTTTAAAAAATTTGATACTTATGAGTTAACATCACTGCATCCAAATTTGCATCACACAAATTGCACTATTTTCTACTAAAATCTGACGGATTGGTTTCTTTTAAATAAAACACTTAAGAGTATTTTTGCTGTTTTGGTATCATGACACTATTTGCACGGTGCAAATTTTGCTGCAGGATGTTAATACATAAGTGCTGAAATTTCATTACAATTACATGTTTAATAAATATCAAAATTTTTATAAAAATTACTTTTAAATACAACAATTTTTTTTCTACATTTTAAAAACCTTGGAAGTAATAATTTAAAACAAAGAAAATTTTTAATATAGATATTTTTGTGTGTGTGACAAGCTACTTACTTGGATCTGTCATAATAGAGTGAAATAGTATTTCGATATCCATAAAAACAGTAAACAATGATTCATTCTCATTCTTTATATCTTCAGTTTCTCACATGATTATAAGGACTCTTAAAATAAAATAAAAACTGTAAAAAGAAACAAATATTAAAAACTATAATAGAATGTGCAAAAGAAAAGGACATAGTAATTAATAATACAGAAACTGAAATATTTGGGAGATTGTTTACATAAATTAATCAAAATTAATTAGTATAACATAATGTCAAAGGAAGAAAATAGTTAGAAAAAATAATTATTCATTCAAACATGCCTCTCTTTTAAATTTTTTCAGGAACATTGAAAAAACTACCTTATTTTTTTTTACTACAAGCTAATGCTTATAACCATCTTTTAAATTATCACAATGAAAAATATTGGGAGGAATTTTAAAAAATGAAAAAAGTAAAATTTTAAATATTTGGACAAAATTTGTGAAAAATCATCATCTATCTAATTTGTGATCTGGTTTTGCAGAGAAGAATGTTTTGTGATTTAAGAAATATTTTTCTTAATCATTTTTAGAATATCTGAATTTCTACAAATATTAATAAAAAGCTTCAATATTATAGGATTATCTAACAGAAACATTTTAATTAATTAGTCATACTTTTAAATAAATATGCATTCTCAACGTACTTTGTGTATATTCATATCATGATGCAACAAAACTACACTCTAGTCAATATAACGTAATCTTGCATCAATATAATATTTTCTTCTTTTAGTTTCAAAATGACAAAGAGCATATTTCTAAATTTCTGTCTTATTTAATTAATTTCATACATCATTTTTTATCTTAAAATACAGAAAATTACTTCCAAGCAAAAATGCAAAATATTCATTTTAAAACAATGAGTTTTCTTTTCTTCTATTATAATATAAATAGTTTAAACCAATAAAAAATGAAAATATGATATGAATAAATGATAAAGATGAAATCATTTTTCATCACTTTTTGAGTTAGAAATTGTTTATTCCTTGGTCTTGTTGCCTTACAGCCAACTTCCATAAACCTTTTCTGTACAGTTGAGGTACTCATTTTTCAACACCATAACCCAACAAATCTCTTTGAAGGCCTGTGATTGTATTTCTTTGATTTATTTTTCTATTTCTTATTGAAATTTTATTAGTTCTTGGAGTAATTTTTCATTTGTGCCCACATTTTAACTTTTCAGTTTTTTTTTTTATTTTTTTATTGAAAACAATTATAAACGACGATAATCTGCAATCCTGAAATGTTCTTAAAATTCTTGAATGTGATTTGTCCACACCAGCTACAGTAGCTATATCTCTCATAGTCATAGAAGTGTATTCATTAAGAACAATTATTTTAGAACACTTCATCGGAGTAATATCTATCTTTGAACAAGCAAAAATAACATGTGCTACATGTAACGCAAAATTGTAACAACCAGCTGCCACACTGAAAGACTCACAACTGAGCAACCCATACACTAAAACTAATCAAAAAAGTAAATTTTTGTAAGTGTCGATTCTTCACACTACTTCGAGACAAATATAATTGGTTTGAGTCATCATTGGTAATCACATGCCAACTTAAACAAGAAAAAGATATTTGTCCCAATTAATTCGAATTCTATTGTACTTCATATTTTTTCATTCTTAATACCTTTCGGTATTTTTTTATAAATTACACATAAAATTATATTTACACTATACCAGTTCTCTCAATATTAAAATACTGAAATTTTTTAGAAAAAGCTTCACATTTCCCCCCTTTATTATGATGTTTAGATTACTCAAATTTTATAACTTCCATAGAATTATTACACTATTTCTTCAAGAATAAAATTTATAAAAAAAATAAAAAGATGATATCATAATTTTCAGATTTTGAAGCTTATTATAAATTTCTTTTTCAAACCTTATAATACTGAAATTGGTATATTAAACTATGCTGTTCAAGACAGTATTTCACAGTAGTCCAAGTAAAAAATTTTGGAGAGAACCAATCTCTTTTCCAATAATATCCTACAATATATGAACCTTTTTCATCTTTACTTCTTTAAAAAAATTTCAGTTGTTGAAAACAGTGATCGCTAACAGGTGATCCATGAAAACATTTCTATGATTCGCATAAAAATTGAAACATTACCCTAAAAATGTGTAATACTTAAACTTAAAATTTTTTATTAATAAAAAATAATTACTCTACAATTATGTTATCTTTACTGGATGTATTTTACATTATTGAAATAAGTTTTCTAATTATTATTATATAAATGTATTTGCCTTTTCTAAGTTTATATCAGTGGTCTACCAAGTATTAAATTATACATTTAGTGATGCATGAAGTTCCAAAGTTTGGGGACCACTGGTTAAGAAAGTAAAAGTTTATGTTTTTCCCAATTAAACATTTTAAATACACAGGATGTACAATCAATATTTAAACAATATCAAAAAAAGTAACTTTGGAAAAGAGATTTTAGTGAGGACATTTTAATCTTTATTAAAATTGCTAAGACAAATAGCAAAAAATATACGGTATTTATGTATTTTTGCAACCTATTGGCAACATTATATGAAACGAAGCACATAGTTGCCAATTTAGTGTACAACACATATGAAATTGGGGTTGCCAACTTCGCGAGTTACTAAGAAAGTTGGCAACTGTTGCAATAATACGTAAGTACCCAAGCTTCAAGTAAAAAGTAATTCTAAAAAATTAAAATTTAACAATAAGAGCAATTTTTTTCAAGTAAAAGCGTTAATTTTTTTAAAATCAAAACTAAGTTTTGAATATATAAAATAATTAGCCCATTAAGTTTTATAATTACTTTATACTCATTTTTCATTTGACAAATGCTAAATAACTTAATTCAATAAAATAATTAAAAGCCCTTTTTAAAATGATTGGTACTCAAATGACAATCATTACACATACTGTCATTTAACTGATGTACTGTAGATTTTTTTGTTTCAAAGGGCTGTAAGAGATCATTAATTTTTTTTTTCTTCTTTTTTGCCAAATTAAACATCAAACACAAGAGACAAACTAAGAGTAGGATTTTCTGCACACTTGATAAAGATCTTTCCACTCATGTGCCATAAGCACTTAAGCTTCTGAATTGTGTGGTAGGTTTACCATGATTGGTACTTACGTATTATCTTAACCTATTGGCGATATCGTATGAAATGAAGCATGTAAATACCAATTCAGCACATACGACAAAAGCGAAATTGGGGTTGCCAACTTGGCGAGTTATCTTGAACATTGGTGACTCTTTTGCAATAATACCCAAATAAGTCATACTTAATAAATCATTACTGGCATTTGACATTTTTTTGTTGGATTTTTATGGCCTCCTGAAACAGATATGCACTGATATTTCTAGCTTTTGCAACAGTAATGATCATGGTATAAAAAATAAATAAAATACTTATTTCTGAGGCCTTCTTTTTTTTTTTTTTTTTTACATTTTTGAACCACAGTTTCTATGCCAGTTTAGATTTTCTCAACTATTTTAGCAATCCTCACAATTTTGAAATACATATATTGAACATCAGAGTCAATCATTATTCAACTTCTTCTATATGATCATCCACATTTAAGTTTTTGCATGAACTCTATGATCTTGATTTGATTTCTAACATTAAAAAACAATTTATCACAGGATATATATATATATTAATTCCTAGCATTTTTCATCTGTGACATTTTTAGGCAATTTTGAAAAACTATTTTCCTTCGGAAAGTTTTATTAAGCTTTTTCCCCCTCTCTTTTTTCATTCTTTCAGGTTTTGTTATTTAAAAAAAAAAACAATGATTATTGAAAAATATCAATTGTGATAATCCTTTACCTGGTAGCCTCCAGATACAAAAAATTCTTCAACTACAATCTGATATACTATCATTATCACAAAGATATATGGTAAAATGCAAGTTTATGTACAAAAGTACATAATTCTTTTAAGAATTCGAGCCATAGCATTCAAATAAATACATAACAACTGTGAGTTTATGTAAGAAAATCATTCCTCATATTCAAATAATGTAGCTAAAAAATTAATTTTAATAATAATACAACAAATTATAGACAGTTAAGATTTTCAAGAATTTTTCATTTACACTTAATTAGACATAAGAAAATTAGCCATACACTGGAAACAAAATATTCTTCTTAAATAGCAAGGTTTTCGATTGATAATTAATACATTTGCATTTATTTAAAGCTTATTTAAATTTATACAGTAACAATACTGAAGAAACTTTTTTAATGATTATACAACATATTATAAAATATTATTTTGATTAAAATTAAGAATGAATACAGAATGTTTCTAAACATGAACACAAAATGTTAAAAATTTTAATAAGTATTCGATCCACACAGGATAAAAAATTTGAAATATTATTTAAGAAAACAAACGAGGAATAACAATCTACATAAAAAATTAAACTAAAATTTAAAACATAGTCAGATCTCAAAATTATATTGATAAAACAGCCAATGATGGCCATTTCAAAGCGTAAACATTCTTAAAAAACATACAACTTACGATTATCACATCAATGTTTACAAAAACAAGAGGAGTTCGAAGCTGTAGATTTAATAAATAATCAAAAAATGAATATATTCTATTTAACCTTATTGCCAGTTTCAAACAAGATTTAATTTTTCATCAAGACGTCATTGGGCGACCTTTTTAATCTATTTTAGTATACGGCTTGAATATTGCGAAGCTGTTGGTTAAGAAATTCATTCTAAATACATTTCTAAAAGTGCTATTAGCTTAATTCTACAGTATTCTTTCTTATTTTTTGTTAGTTATCCCAAACAAATCTAACCAACAAAAAAAATTTTTTTTTTCTTTCTTCAGAAAGCCCATGCTTCTTGGTTGAAACGCATGGCTTCTGAATCTTTTCTGAAATTATATATTTCTTGCTTTCTTTTGCATCAAATAAATAGCTTTAATAAGAAAAACATTTCAAAATATTTTCAGTGGTTTGAAGGTGTACAGTTGTTGAATGCATCTTCTGATAAAAGTCCCCTATTCAATCGAGATATCAAGTAAACTGATGAGAGAGAGAGTTAAATATATTTACGCCACCCTATAAAACCTTGTAATTTTGATCCATAGTCAAGTGACAAGAACGGCACCTGAGCAGACAACCTCCCCCCCTAACTTCTACGCCAGACCAACGGGAGTCCGTTTGAGCCTCGACAGATTTAACGTGCTGTGCCTATCTCTACACGGCGGGTCTTCAGTGATATTAGGCTTGAACTCATGCCATGCCATCCAGGAGACCGTTACCTTGTATCTCACTTAAGTGGAAATATTAGTCTAGATTATACGTGCCTATTCACCTCATTGGAAGAAAATCATCACTCATCATAAACAAAAAATAAAAAAAAAAAGTACTCATCTATTAAAAAAGCCTCCATCTTTCAAAAGCCAGTACTTTTCTAACCTTATCATTAGCAATAAAAACACTAATTAATGTTAAGATATTCTAAATAAACTTTTCACTTTATCACAAACATTCTTTGGTGAATCGATCACAGTACTCTCCATACAAATTTAAGTTTCAAGAAGTCGTGAAGAAACGACAGAAGTTTTTTTTCCCCTCCATCCACAGCCATCCTTTAATTCAAGACCGGCGCTAGGGGTGGGCAAGCCAGGCCCCTGCCCGGGTTCGCAACCTTAGGAGGTAGCAAATTTACTGTAAAATTAACTAGTTTATGAAGAAAACAAACAAAGATTTCCCAGGGGCTCCACGAGTCAAAATAAAAATTCGAAAGAAAAAAACTAAAAATGTGTATGCAAAATATTTACGTTTTCTATGGAGTCATGGAGTTTTTTTTTTTTTAACGAGCATTCATTAGTATTAAAAGCCGTGTTTCCCAACGCTGGTCCCATGGGGAAAAGGGAAGGGGGCGATAAAGAAGAATTTCGGCATCCGGTTCCTTCTCTTTCAACTAATTTCCTACAAGTGCTTTGTATGCGTGAATTCGGGTACTATTGAAAGAGACAGATTTGGGCAGAGATTAGTCTCAACAAAAGTGATGAAAAGCACGGTCAAATTTTATGAATGGAAAGAAAGGGGCGGAATGACCCTGAAAAAAAAGACCCTTTTTCGGAGAAAACTGAGGGATTCTTGTGTGAATTTGACTTCCGAATTAATTCTTTTAGTTTCCTGTGCTTATGCAGACAAATCAAAGTCGGACTACAAAAAAGGTATCAATATTTACATTTTCAAATTCTTTTTTAGATTTTTAATGCCCAGGAATTTTAATCATTGCGTAAGATAAAGTGAAGAGAAAAAATTATTTTGCTGCATTTGTGCTTTTTCTATTTTGTCTATTTTCATCTTTCATACATAAATATAGATGTCATCAGTTTCGTAGAATATTTTCATGTTGATTAACATACTTAAGTATGTGTGTTTTCGTAGCTTCTCGATTGACATTGTTATTGAAATGAAAAAATATTATTTGCGTCTCTCATATAAAAATAACTTCTTTAGTCGCTTACAAAGGACGATAGTAGGTAATTTAAAATGTAAAACATTGATGAGCTTTTCAGTACATTCATTTATTATTTACCATACTTAAAGGATCCTAATAGCAATAACTCGAAATTGAAATACAGCGTAGTTATATTTATTATGATGATTTTGTTTTGTAATTATAATATATTGTGATAATTTTGTTTAGTTATATAAAGAGCTAGTCTATAATAGCTAAATATTTAATCTATACTGCTTCAAACTGTTAAAAGAATTTTCAAAGAAAAATATAAAAGTTATTTTTGCTTATATAGACATTTTTTTTTCTATTTACTGAATATAACATGTGAAATAAAGATATAATTTTTCTAATCTATTCTAAGACTGTGTTAAGATAGCCATTATTTTGTAAGATCAAATTTTAAAAACTTGAACAATATATATATATATATATATATATATATATATATATATTGCATATTATTGCCATTTTATGAGGAATTTGCACTATACCTTTTTAATTAAGATCTTTTACACCAGTGATTCCCAAAGTGGTCTGTATAGCCTCCCAGGGGTCTATGATGACTTTCAAGGGGTCCTCGTCAGCAAAAAAATAGTTTGGTGGTCAATGAGGTGTAAGTGGGGGTGTGATAGTGGCTCTCATTGAACTAGATCGTGACTTTAATTTTAAAAGAAAATTTAACCAAGTGGTTTACTTAATTAGCAGATTTATTTACTAAATTTAATGAGGTTAATTTCACCCGTACAAGATGACAGCATAATTTTTTTAAAACAGGAACCATTTCAGCGTTTCTTTCCACAGTTAAGCTAAAGAAGTATAATAAAGAAGTATATAAGCTAAAGAAGATCCGGAATTTTTTCTCAAATTAACCCAGCCAATCTGTCAGCACGTTTTAACCTACGCAACATTTAACTGCCTTTTCTTGAGATTTTGAAACCAGGTTTGAGAAAGCTTTGACTATGGCAATACCACAGTAGGCGATGAATTTGTATGGTCATATTGGAAAAAAATGTCACGTGACAACAGGAACTGATCGTGATATGCACCAATGAAGATTTTAAAGTTTAGAAACGGATGCCAGCAATTTTGGATTTAAAATGGCAAAAATATTATTTGTCCCGAATTATGGAATATCGTGAGGAAGCTTTTAATTATTTTTCCTAGTAAGAAGGAGTTTCAGCGCAGTTGCCAATCTCCCAAACAAAAAAAGAAACTGGACACTACTAACAGAGGAGATTTAAGGTTAAATCTGACAAGTTTGATACTAAATGTTCATAATTTGTTATTGTAGCATCAGATTCATCCTTCCCTTTAAAATCAATTGTGTGTTGTTTGGTTATTTTATTTAACAGCTATTTTATATATTAATTAACTTTTAATTTAATTAATTAACGTATGCTTTTTAAACTCTTAACTCTATACTTCATTAGTTATAAATTTAATTCTTTTAAAATAGTTGTAGTAGTACTAGCTGTGTCAAAAAGACATTTAAGGTGATAAATTTGTAAAAATTCGATATTAATTAAGCAGGGGTCTACCCTATACCGGAAAACATGGCAAGGGGTCTATGAGACAAAAAAGTTCGGGAACTTCTGTTTTACATGGACAATTTGAAGGAGTATTTAATGCAGGCTAATAATTAATTATGTGTATAATTAATTATATACATTATGTGTATAATTAATTATATACATTATGTGTATAATTAATTATATATATTATGTGTATAATTAATTATATATATTATGTGTATAATTAATTATATATATTATGTGTATAATTAATTATAAAAATACATAAAAAAATGTATATTATTCTTAAAATATTGTAAAACATTCTGTATGCTTCTAATAAAGTTCATCAAAATGCATATTTCGAAAAACTTAAAAATTGGGTTAATAAATTATCTGCAGTTTAATATGAAGAAATTTTAAGAAAATATGTTAAAGACTTTTTGATTTTAAACCAAAAAAATAGAAATGTTTTAAAAAATACAAATTTTTTTATTCAATGCAAAAACATCCTTTAGATAAATAAATTGCAAAATTTCAGGCGTGAATTTTAAATTTCGAAAGACGATTATTAAATAGATAATTAATTTGAATATATAGTGATATCAAAATAACATAGAATTAACAGCCCTAATAAGCAAACAACAATGACTTTAAGCCTGAATAACTTCCAAAGCATTTTTAAAATTAAGTTTCAATCTTATTAAAATATGTTTTATTTGTGATTAATACATAAAGGCTTTAATTCTCAATCGTTTAATTGCAACGCATACAAAGATTAAATACTTAGAATTCCTATTTCAATATCTTACCAAAAACGTTTCAGAACATAGCCACTCATCCAAGACATAAACGAGAGGCTCTTATTCAGAGTGTTCCGTAGAACAATGGTGCACTAAAAATTAAAAAGTCAGTGTTTTCAGTTTACAATAGTTTTTATTTACTGCTTCATTTTACTATTATATTTTTCAAAAATTCTTTAAAATGTATTTTTTGTGATTGTGAAAAGATTTAAAAACGTTAGTATGTATATTTAAGAAAAAAAATTCTAGTAATACTCGTATAATAGGTTCCAATTTATAGTAATATTTAAATTCTTTAAAAAAGGCAACAATAAGAATATCAAAATTATATGAAAGAAATTTCTTATTAAAAACAACAGAAAAAGGATTTAATTAAATTTTATTGTTACAGAACAATAATTAATGTGAAAGAATATAGGTACTATTTTATTGTTGTTGTTCCTAGTATAAAACCATTTAATTAAAGTGGAAGCAAAATGTGCATTATAGAAATAAAAATATGATGAACACAATTTTTAAAGTAGATAAGAGATTTCAAACAAAATCGTTGGGAAAGCGCAATAGCAGCATTAAAACCACTAAGGTATCAAGTAAGAGGGGTATACGACGCTTTACTTGCTGTTTGTAATAATTCGGAGATTGACAACTCTATAAGAGTTGAGGCTTCTGGACTATTAAGTTGTGTTAAACAATTTAAGTTCTTATGCTGCATTGTAATTTGGTATAAAATCTTAAATTGTATCAATCCTATAAGCAAGCTATTGCAGATGGAAGACTATGATTTACCATCTGCTCTATACAGCTCTTGAAAAAATTTGAAGATTTTTCCCAAGGATCTTGGACCTGACACAGCCTTTAATGAAATGCTTTGCGATGCTCGAGAACTCGCCGACGAAATTGACATACCGGATAATTTTGAGCTCACCCAGCCACGTCATACAGTTCGAAGAAGGAATGTTAATTTCGACTATAAGGCACGAGATGATCCGACAGAAGATCCTACTTTGAAATATAAGGCAGAATTTATTTTTTCACATTAGAGATAAAAAGCTATCAATGCATTTGAATCCATGGTTTATTTGATCAGTACCCACAGCAATTATTTCCAATTTTTATAAAATATTTGTGATTTAAAAGATACTCCTCCAAACGACGAACTTAAGTATTGTAAAGATCTAGAAGCAGTGTTAACTGATGGGAATTCATCAGATATAAACGCGCTGGACCTGACGATAATAGCGGTTTTGGCTTTGCTAAATAAAAAAGGAAGTCCACACAATCAAGATTTTAAAATTCTTATCGAACCTGGATTTTGCTCCAAATCTCGGGATAGTTTTAAGGATATTGCTCACTCTCCCAATAAGTGTGGAATTCGGAAAAGAAGTTTCTCCAAATTAAAATTAATTAAAAATTTTTTATGCTCCACAATTTCCGAGGATCGGCTAAACGGCTTGATAACAATAACCATTGAACATGAACTGGCTGAAGAAATTAATGTTGAAGGAATTATAAAAAAAATCTCAGAATTAAAAGTGAGAAAGAAACACTTTTAAGAGTTTGACTCTTGGTTTAAATGTATTTTTAATACGTAATTGTTTTAATATTTAGTGGTTCTATAATTTGTTTTAGTATTTTTTTAATATCTGTATTTTATAATTATACACTAGAAAAGAATCTTTTCTTTTTTTGTGTGCAACCCTAATTTTAATTTAGTGCCAAAAACATAAATTAATAAATCAGTATTTTTTGCTGATCAAAACTTCAACATTATTGAGAGCAATTTTTTTGCTCACGTTTTATTTTATTAAGTGTGGGAAGGGTTTAGGTTATCTCTTTTAATTTTTGTTATAAACGGACGGCATTTTGCTTCTTTGCCCGGGGTGGCGGAACTGATAGTGCCGGCCCTGCTTTATTTTAACCAGCTTTTCATGATACTGACAGATAAAAGGAACCCTTAAAACCACACTAGTAATGCTCAATTTCGTTGGAGACACCGAAGTCTATAATCTACAAACTAGATAGGTTACTGTTAAATTTTTGGCTTATTTTCGAAAATCGCCAAGCGTATGGTTTGGCCTCACTAAACCCACAAATATTATTCTCGCAATAGCTCTCATGCCGTGAGGTTGATTCAGTATCAAGCGGTAACTATTATTTCGACATTGAATGCTTTTATAATACTAGCTTTATATTGTATTAATCTTTCATTATTTATTGAATTGTTTTATTTTACTCTTTATATTAAGCAGTTACTATTATTACTATATTAATTTTTGCTTGTAACTCCTACCATTTTATAACAGTCAGTATATAAATAAACATAAAACACAATTTTCTTCTTTTATATTAATATATATATCTAACATATAAACTTCTCGAGTCACAGTGTTTGTAATAAAACTCCTCCGAAACGGCTATACCGATTCTTATGAAATTTTGTGCGTATATTCAGTAGGTCTGAGTATAGGACGTAAAGTGTTTTTCATGCCCCTAAGTGATAAAGGGGGTCCACCCTAAAATTTTTTTTATTTATTTTTTGTACAAAATTTTTTATGATTCGCATTAAAAAAATACATATAACCCTAAAATTTTACTTTTCTACCACCAACCCTTATCTTTTAATAGCGATATTAGTACTTTAATAATTTTCTACTCAATAATTTATCAGTTACCACTCGATCAGTTATTCCCGCCAGGCGTCTACCGGTGTCACTTCTCACCCCGTAAACAGCACAGAGTAGGGATGAGAAAGAAGCCGGTCTCCTGTCTTTCTCACACATTAAGCTTTCTCTCACTCACTAAAGTTTAGGGCCTAAACCGTTTTTGGCTATTATTATTGATTGTGCATCAATCGTAGCAGTTACGCTTATACTTATCATTTTACTTTCTCAGTGCAACTCTTTTAATAAGTATATTCTTATACTAAATATATCATCAATTTGCAGTGCTATAATTATTTATTCCCATTTTGCTCAAGATAGTTCTCACA
The DNA here is from genome assembly GCA_019973935.1 of Trichonephila clavipes. Classification (NCBI taxonomy): domain Eukaryota; kingdom Metazoa; phylum Arthropoda; class Arachnida; order Araneae; family Nephilidae; genus Trichonephila; species Trichonephila clavipes. The sequence goes on along the minus strand of BMAU01017665.1, from coordinate 347,001 downwards.
CGTTCAGTTAATTAAGTGATCTCATATAAATCAATAGTTTTCTACAAGTTTCACGAGCTCCCGCCAACAACAACTATTGTGTTATCTGTATAAACCATTTCTGAATATTTTCAGACATTTATTAGTTCTTATTTCTTAGTTTATTTATTATTAAACGACAATTAATAAAACTGTAGTACTCAGTGCGCGTAAAATTTTCGAGAATTATTTTTAATTGAAAGAGAAATATGTAAGTATTGTATAATTGTGAAAGGGGTAGGTAAAATAATAAAAGGACAAATACACACACATTATCATTATACTGTTTTCTAGCATTAAGTACTTCAATTTGATCTATTTGTGTGTTTTGTACAGTGAACAATGCCAGCAAGACGCAAAGGATCTGATTTGGGCCGTCGAACGGCTAGATCTACAGCCATGCGAAATAGAAGAGCTCAAAGAACAGACGAACAAATCCAACAGGATAATGAAGATCCGTGTGTGAATATGGTGCAGTTGAGTCGTGCAAGCACGAGCTGAGCAAAATCAACAATGACGGTTAGAACAAAGACAAGCGCGTCGATTCGTAGTTGACACACGCAGAGCAAATGACCAACAACGCCAACAAGTACATCGAGAATTTACATACGATTCATTTCGTCGTCTAGCATTCGAGTATGAACCCGATATTAAATATTACGCTCATTTGAATATGGGGATTGGTGCTATGGACAAGGAATGTCCGCATTGAAATGCGCCAGCCGGGATGTGCTACGCATCAGGAAAAGTGCAACTACCGGAAATTTAAACACCACCTGAAGCATTGAACGGTTTACTATCGGTACGGATCCAGATTCTAACCTGTGTTTCTGAATTTAATTCGAACATTCAATTCATGTTTCCAAATGACATCGTTCGGAGCAACAGAAATAGTTAAAAATAATGCTGCAAATGGTCAACAATTTAATTCAACATTCAAAATCAAAGGCCAAGTTTATCACAAAGGGGGCTCATTGCTACCAATGGCAAACGAACCACATAAATTTTTACAAATTTACTTTATGGGTGGTGAGGACTCCGAAAGCGCACTCGCCAATCGCGTGGATGCACGTTGTAGATACAATAATCTCAATTCACTTTTTCCCAGACGCATTGTCGGTGAACTAGACGTTTTATTGAATGAGCACAGTTAATTGTTGAAATTATTCAAATCGCACATGCACAAATTACAAAGTGACAATCACGCTATTGTCATCAATCTTGATAAAACACCAGCTGGAGAGCACATTCGTAGATTCAATGCACCTGTTGTTGACGACGTTGCTGGAATCCTGGTTGGCGACCGTACAGCTACGCGAGAAATCGTGATTAGAAGAAATAATAATCTTGAGTTCATTGCTGATACACACCGTTCATACGACGCTCTCCAATATCCGCTAATGTTCTGGACAGAGGCGGATTAAGGTCGTTGGAGGCCCCTGGCGGTAAAAGGTTTGAGTAAATGCTACTAGAAAATCATTGCAATAAGTTGAGTGTGAATATATAATTAAAAGGATCTAGCTTACTAAAAAATCTCTAGAAAGTTATATCCAAAATTTCAGAAATGAATTTAGAAAGATAGAACACATGGAGAACTGATTTATCAAGGCTCTCATTTTAAGAGGAAGCTGGAAAAGCTCGCCGGCAGTAAAAGAAAAAAATTATTCTTGGTGAAAGTAAAGAAGTGGGTTGTGAAATTTTGAAAGAAGGGAAAATTTCATGAGAGAGAATTCATTTTAAATATGCGATAGGACAAGAGCAGAACTATCCCGAAGAGAGCTGAGATTTATCAAACTGTTACAGAACACTTCATTGTATTTTTGAAGGGAGATTATAACCTGAGATTAAAAAAAAAAGATACACAAAAATTAAAGGAAACGTACAAAGATGATATTAAATCTTTCAATTTTCACGATATGAATTGGAACAAGAATTGAAAAAGAAAACAACGATACAATGAAAATCCCTAGAAATTTATCGAGTTGTAAGAGAAATCCTAATATAGAAATACTTTTAAAAGTATTTTTACAATACCGATATCGAATGCATCAAGTGAGAGGTCTTTTTCAGTTTTAAAACGTGTTAAAAATAATTTAAGAAGTACTATGGGAGAAAAGGTAAATTAAACAACATGGTCATATTATATACAGGACAAAATGTTTTGGACAAAATAAATATGGTAAAAATAATTAATGCATTTGCCACAAATAGAAATCAAGTTGTGTAACAAAACTGTAAGTTCAGTAAGGTTTGTAATTTTTTTTAAATACAGTTAAGATTTTTCTTTAGCCGTTGAGTTTTATTTTTAGCAATACATTTCATTTTGAGAATTCCAATCATGGTCATTATGGAAGCTTCATATTTTTTCAACTGTTTCAAAAGGGAAGTAGCCTCCAGTATTGTGGGATTTTGTTTCCTCATTCGTATCATGGATTTCAGCCAAGATCACTTTTATTAATCTTTATCTTGCTATTAAGGCTTAAATTCAACTAACTTGAAATAGTTTGCTTTGAACTAGAAATATATTTTATCACGTAACTTCATCTTAATTCATTCAATTTCAATAGTAAAATACACTGTGTGAAGATCCCCTTGGATCTCACTTTGAGAACGAGAATAATTTGGAGTCAGATAAGAGCCAGTAGCCATTTTTATAAATAACTTTCTTTATTTGGTTATCTTTTCCAAATAGAATCAAAGACCTTTATTAACAAATATATCTAAATAGTTATATGAGGTTTAAAAGGGACTTTCCTTTAAACAAACTTAAATATTTAATGATCCAATTAATTAACAATTAGAATATCGATCACGCAGAGATTACCGCGATAAGAGATCCCAGAATTATATTCAATGATGTTCCTATTGAACATTTAACTTTAATCTCACTCCTAATATAAAACTTTAACGAGACTTTAAATATAAATCAATATTTACCCCACACAGAATCTCAACTCTTCCTGAGATTAAATTATCCACCTAGAAATCTTCAATAATAAATCTCTTAACTTCACCGTTATACCTTCCTGCTTCAATCTCTCTCTCCTACTGCTTTTTGCTTTACTATTCCGTTTGACTTAAATACTTTATCTAATCTGCATATATAACAAGGAATCCTGTCCTCTTTTTGGAACTGATTGGAAATAGGTAGGGGAATTAAATTTCCCTAAAAAAGACGACTCAGAAGGTTAGTGATAAAGTTCCGTATAGGTTTGTCACAACTGATAGAAGTAAAAATCCCATCACAAAGAAGCATTTGTGCTATATAGACGAAATTTGGTAGGCGTGCTTATACATCTGAAAAATGACTTTGATTCAAGTTCAGGGGCTTAGCTACCATCGTATCAGATGTATCATTAATACGGGGCCCCAACATGTGTAACTACAGTCCTACTAACAGGGCTCTTATAACTAAAAAAGAGCCCCTAAAGAATTTTGATATAGAATCCACTCAGAAGTATCCACATCAGTGTTCGAATTTCTCTTTAGGCGCTAGTTGCGCCACGTGGAGGATGTGAATCAAGTGTATAAATACGCACGATAAAATTCATTATTTATCGTTGAGTTTTGACGTAGTAAGTTGATATTAGTCCAAAATGACTTTAAGATGACGAAGGAATCATTATCAATAGCTCTCTGAGTTTGAGCGAGGTAGCATAATAGAGCTAAAAAAAGCTGGATTTTCTTTCCACGATATTACAGAAAGATTTGGAAGGAATGTTTCCACTATGCATGATTTTTGGCCACAGTGGTCCCAGAAAAGCATTACTTCAGGAAAACTATTGTTCAACCACGCACAGATCACCACTAACAGAGAAGACCGCAGTATTCACGATATGGATGGGGAACATAGTGTATCTAAAGCAGAAATTATGGTTTTTTACAGAAATTACTTTCAAAGGGTGTTTTCCAATGGGATAACGTGCTTCCTCATTCCCTGTAGTATCCCATCATGTTCTATAGGGTGGCAACGTGTTAATTTGTCTCCTAGATCACCATATCTTTCTCCAATTGGACATGAATGGGGCATCAGTGGATGATAATAACAGCTTCATTCACAACCAGAATTAACATTAGTCGACAATATTTTTTTCTTGGTGTTGTGATTTTTTCCCATCAGTGTAAAATATACCCGAAGTGGCGCACACAAGGGGAGTGTCCTAGGGGTCTGGACCCCCCAAAGCCCTATATTTTTCCCCCGATTGATTATAATTTTAATTATATACTACGTAAAATTTAATCAAATATTTGTTTTAATGATTAATTTTATGAATTAATACTAATTATTTATTCAATAATTAGTTTTTTACTGTTTTTCGTTCCCCAAAATCGACAAAATCAAAAGGAGCATGATACAAGAATGGTGGACTTTCGATCCTGGACCCCCCCCTTAAAAAATTCTGTGTGTGCTACTGTGTACCCGAGAATAATTAAGCCCAGTTGTGAACTAAAAACGAACTTGTTTGACTTATGACTTGAATAGTATTCATTTATTCGAAATAAAATTTGGGCAAAAAGAAAAAAACGCATAAGAGAAAAATAATTTTTTTGAAAATGAAAATTTACACTGATTTCAACAATACAGATAAACCGAAAAATGATTGCTAGGGCTACTAAACGACTTTAATACGAGTTGCAATATCAGTTCAAGATCTTTTTGTTGCAAGAGGAATTTATAAATGAAATCTATCAAGCTTAGGGCCTCTGGCGGTGGCCAAGTCCGCCACCCGTTTAATCCACCTCTGGTTCTGGAAGGGACAAGACAGATATTGCATAAATATAAAACAAAGGGATCCCACGACAGGTACTTCATTCGTTATGAAATTTAATTTTTTTATTATGAACACCATTCCTTAATTTGAATTAATACTTATGAATGTATTCTTACAGGAGCCGAAACAAACAAGAACGTTAGCTCGAAGGATTATTATGCGTATCGTCTGATTATTTGACGCGGTCAGGACAACGTCATTCTTCGGTGTCGTGAGCTTTGCTAACAATCTACGGTCGACATGTGCGTGAAGATAGAGAGCGCGAGCGACTACGATATAATCAACAAAAGCTGCATGCTGAAGAATACATTCGCTTGCGAGACGCTAGTGTGAGCAACGCCGACACCGCCGGAATTGGAAACTGTATCATTCTACCATCAGCATACATAGGCAGTCCACATCACATGCAATACATCCAGGATGCTATGACTTTCGTGCGCGAATACGGACGACCGTGTTTATGTATTACGTTTACATGTCATCCAAAATGGCCAGAGATTACATCTTTGCTATTGCCAGGACAAAATGCAATACATCGTAATGACGTTACAGCACGTGTGTTCAAACAAAAATTAAAGTTTTAAATGAGTTTCATTACAAAATTACATGTATTTGGTCCCACACGTTGCCGGACGTATTCGGTTGAATGGCAATAAATTAAAGGTAAAAAAACCTTTTTTAAAAACAAGCTTTTTTTATTTAAATGCTCTAAAAGGAATAAAATAAACTTTTCTTGTAAAATTTTTTTTGCTGTCAACTTATAAAGTCGTTATGCAATTTATGATATAAAAGCTTGTCGCGAGATTTAAGTACTCATATTTACTTAGTCTGAAAATTTTGAAAATTAAAATCAATCAGATCAACTTATTTCATTTGCTTATTCATGTACACAGGTAAATCTAGTGACAAGCTTTTATATCATAAATTGTATAACGACTTTATAAGTTGATAGCAAAAAAAAGTTTTAAAAGAAAAGTTTATTTTATTCCTTTTAGAGCATTTAAATAAAAAAAAAGCTTGTTTTTAAAAAAGTTTTTTTACCTTTAATTTATTTTTTACTTTTTAGTTATCGCTAGACAGAGGTTTCTCAGTCTGTTAATCTCATTCAACGCATCATTGTTGAAAGGTCGTTTGCCGGTTAATTTTGAATAGTCCAGCTAAGGGGTACTCAACATTTTTTCCGCCAGGCTACATACATATGATCGATATGTCACTCGAGCCTCAATAAGAGGACAATGGGAAGGGGGAGGGGATAAACACTGTTAGATCAAAACAACATTGGACGAAGAAAAATTAATTAAAATATTAAAACTCATTCTCTTTTTTTTTTTTGCTATAACACTATATTAAAAACGAAAAACACATTTTTTTTTGTAAATCCGTAATTTTATACCAATTTTTTCAATTTTTGTGCAAAATTTGGATAATACTATTCTACAAACGAGAAAATATCTTCGTGCGACTAAATTAAAAAAATGACGAAGTTTTTAAATGTGTTATTCAAAATTTCAGTATTTTTTGACAAATCGTAAGAAAAAAAAGTTTTGGGCCTTTTATTTTTTAAATGACTGATTCTAAAAGGAAAAAAAACCTGAACTCTCTTAGTGCAGAATATCGATTCATTAACACGAAAAAAATCATACGGAACGATTTAGAAATCATTTTCATGAAAACGCATCGATTTTGACTCATTTTAGAAAAAAATTGTAAAAAATAGAAATATCATTATTTTTTTAACAATCATACCGTATAGTAGCGAAAAAAATGATCTTTCCCATTAGACTATTTTTTGTCTCAGTTTCAGAGAAAAAATAAGATGGTTTCTTAAGAAAGGTCGAAGAGAGAGAGAGAATCGGAACTTCTTTAAGCTCTATCCGATAAGCTGCCTGGCAGAATAAAAAGCTAACAGGAGTAAAAGTTTTTCAATTAATATCTTTTCAACTAATTGTGATATCAGAATATAAATCATCAAAACATGCATTGTCATCTAAACTAAACATGTATACAAAATTTCAGCTCAATGGGTTGAAGACAACAGCTTCAAAATTGAGTTGCAAGATTCCACCCGAAAAAATTACTTTAATTAATATCTGCACTATTAAAACTCAAAGGTAAACAAACGTATACAACTATATGACTAGGTGTATCTTCTCACGATCCGCACGATGCAGAAACTCGCCAAAGGTACCAAAAGATCGGAACTGATCCGAGGAATCCCTTTTGACCACTTATATTTCATTAGTGCGATTAGTTAAAAATATATTAATTGAAAACCTTAAAATGCATAATTAATGCCATTTTTTCCCCGCCAGATACCAAAGTTCCAACTTCCCGAACTCTTTTTTTTTATCCCAGACGTTTTTAAGACACGATCTAATTTTTTATGAGACTCAAACAAACAAAAAAAAGAAAAAAAAATGCAGAATCGGAAAGATCATTTACTTCACCACGGTACGGTATAATTTATTTTACAAAATAATGATATTTTCTTTTTTTTACGATATTTTCTAAAATGAGTCAAAATCGATACATTTTTATGAAAATGATTTCTAAATCACTCCGATTGAATTTTCTTTCAATTTAATGAAATGATATTCTACACTAAGAAAATTCATGCTCTTCTCTTTCAGAATCAGACATTTAAAAAATAAAATGACAATTCTTTTTTACGATTTTTAAAAAATACTCAAAATTTTATTTAAATACTTAATAATATCTTTAATTATAAAAATTATCTCATTACATTTTTTTTTCGTGGGTAGAACGATATTATCCGTAATATGCACAAAGTTTGAAAATATTGCTTAAAAATTACAGTTTAAAAAAATTGTGTTTTTTGTTTTTTATCCCCTTTTTGCGAGGAATATTAAAGCATTAGTTTTATTACATTTTTTATTTAAAAATTACCGTTGTTTGCAATCAATATATGAAGTTCAAAGGCATTAAATTAAAAATGAAGCCCTCAAAATTTAAATTTTAACAAATAACACTATGCGAAATTGAATATCTCTTCCTTTTATTTTACAGGTCTTTTCTTTTTTTCCGAAGATTTCGTGGATTGAACGCTTAGAACGCTGGATTATTAACTTTTGTCCCCTGGTTATAAACAACACCATCGCTTAGTTTTTATGATTGTTTTTAAAAAAAATACTCAAAATTTTATTCGCGCATTTAATAACTTCTCCAGCAATTTTGTAATTGGAAAGAAGATTTATTTCGGGACGATATAGTATGTTTTTCTTTTCTTTTTTTTTCAGAACAACGATACTTTAAATATGACTTTTTCTAAAATGAATCACTATCGATGCGTTTATATGAAATTGATTTTTAAAAACTCATACTTTGCTTTTAACAGTTAGTGATTTAAAAAATAAAATGTTGAAAACTTTTTTGTGCAATAATTCATTGTGCCACTAGAGTGCTGCACCTATCAAGCTGTTTAATAATCGTTGAGTGTTCACTTTCTCGAGAGCTCTGATAGCGACAGGGGAAGGGGAATTTCCATGACAATATGTTATGCATTTTAAAATGTTCGTACAACGCCGGGGGAGTAAACCTGTCAGACAAAGAAAAGAAGCAGAAAAATTTCGAAACAGGAAATTTTAAGTTATATACTACGTAGAAGCCCGAGCAATATCTGCCTAAGTAGAGGAGGGAGGGGGTTGGAATTCATTTTGAAAAAGATCATTAGAGAGAGAGAGAAGTGCTGATTTTGTGAAGAAAAGGGAAAATTTATAAAAGTAGAGAAAGCCCGCGCAACGCCGGGCCATGCAGCTAACCTTTTTAACTAAATGTGATATCGGAATATAAATGGTCAAAACTTGCATTGTCAACCAAACTAAACGTGTATACAAAATTTCAGCTCAATCGGTTGAAGATATCGAATTTACATTGCAAATTAAATAAAAACTTGTAAAACATAACATACTTTGTTCGTGTACAGAGTAGAAGTATTATAGAATATCTCGTAGTACAAATAAAATATTTTACACGAAACGAAAAAATTATAATTGGAGGCGCAAGGTATCAATCCCTGCTAAGCGAGCGCTCTACCATCTGAACTACGCTCCTGGTCGACACCTGTGTTATATTGTAAACATGCTCACCTTAACAAGATCGTTACAGTAACTAGGTCAATTATAAGTGTTAAGGGAGAAACTAGAATCGAGTAAATAGATATCTTAGAATGTTTCAAAGTAAATAGTTTTATAGATCTGTCTTTCTCTTAGTGTTCCCTAAACATATTCGCCTTAACACACCTAAACAAGATAGTTACGCGGGAGACTGAGGGAGTCGTAAAACTGGTAAAAGACAAGTTATTTTTTTTCGAAGGGAGGAATAAATCTTGACCATGTAAGACAGTGATTCCCCAAAAAGGTCTATATCGACCCCCAGGGGTCTATGACGACCTGCTGGGAGTCCACGTCACCGATAAATAATTTGGGGGCCCATAAGGTGTAAATGGGGGTCTACGATAGTGACTCTCATTAAACCAGATTGTGGCTTAAAATGTAGAAGAAAATCTAATCAGGTGGAAACCAGATTTACCTATTTAACAGATTTATTTACTAAACTTAATGAGGTAAATATGCAGTTACGAACCATTTCTTCAGTGTTTCTCGCCAGAATTAAGCTTAGGAGTGTATTATTGGACGTCCCATATTTTCCTAGTTTCTCAATTTGTTACACATAATCTGTCAGGACAATGACGTTTTAACCTACGTTCAACGTATAAATGCTCTTTATTCAGATTTTGAAATTAGATTTGAGAATTTTTTGAATATGGTAATACTACAATAGGGACTATGAATCATATGGAATAGGCACTAAGAAAATCCTAAAGCAAAGTTTAGAAATGATTAACAACAATTTTGGAAGCACCAGATTCATCCCACCCATGAAAAGCATTTGTTTGTTGCTCAGTTAATGTAGCAGTTATTTTATGCATTAATTAAATTTTAATTTAATTAATTAACATGTATGTCTTAAGTTTTAAATACTATATATATACTTGACTACAGCTAGAAATTTAAATCTTTTAAAATAAGTATAGCTTTATACCAAATGCCAAAAAATCATTTAAGTTGATAAATTTCCAAAAATTCAATATTAGTTATGTAGGGGTCAACCTAAAACCGAAAAATATGGCAAAGGGTCTATGAGACAAAAAAGTTTGGGAACCTTTGATGTAAGAGTTCTCATTTTTAGACATTCCGACTATGCGAGTGACTTGCTCTAGTTGCTTTTTCACCCATCAGCCCTTACGCAAGCATTTCGGTTTCCCGAGACGCACAGTGTTGGGCACAGAAAAACCTTTTTCAAGCTCTTCCAGAAAGTATTTTTCATATTTTTTCTTCGTACTATTTCTTTATGTTTCATTTTAAAGCACTTGATTTTAATTCTTCTTCAATGGTCTTCATTCTATTAGTTCAAATTTCTTCTTTTAAGTTTTAATATTTTAAAAGCAGTACTGGTTGTCTCAATTTTCTGCTTAGACAAATTCTTATCTATAAAAATAAAACTAAATATTTTTCAAAGAAATACGCAAATAACAATTTCATTACATTACTTTTAATTATGAATAGCAGTATCAATAGTATCACGTGCATTTCAAAAATATTCAGACAATTTTTAAATGAAGAAAATAAACATAAGTATAAATATTACAAACATTTTCCCATCGTTTTTCAGTAGGAATTCTGAAATATATCAACGTTGAAGCGTTGTGTAATAATGGACATAATATATTTTATGCTACATATATAGAGAGAGATTAAAATACGTTTTAAATATATGAAATTATTGATTTTAGTATAACAATAACATAAATTTAATATTTATATCGCTGGAAAACCATAAACGATTTTAATTTTTACGCATATATGGTAACAAAATATTAGTTTTATTTTTTTGCAGGAATCCAGAAAATACGCTTCGTAAAATATCGTGTGCAGTTCTTACGATATTTTTTGTTCAAGAAGATATAGATGATCACAGTATCCAAAAGGGTCATGATCATGAACTGTGAACAGCGTGGAGTCATGGGTTCGAGTTCTGGTACTACTGAAGACCCTCCATAAAGAGAGCCGAGGCTCGAAGTTCATGTTTGGGGACGTGGAAGTTTGAAAACTGGGATGCCAACTTAGGTATTGCCCTCGTCCCTTGAGAGAAGTTCAAAATTACGAGGTTGTCGATAGTCTTAGCGTAGCTTCAAAGATTGACGTTATTCAATCAATTATTCGATGATATGTAGATTTTATTTTTAATACTATATCTGTCACTTTTAGTGTTTTGCGGGTAATACGGCGTAGGTACAGGCGAGGTTTTTAGCACAAATATTTGTCTTAAGATTTCGAAAAAGACAATAAATTTATCTCTCTGTGTGTGTGTGTGTGTAGCGCACTTCCTTCAATAGAATCCTACCCTTTCTCTGAAGGGGGAAGAGGGTCACAGTCGTAAAACTGGGAAACGAAATACTACTTCTTTTTTTTGGGGGGGAAAGGGTAAAATAGCGTTGAATTTTGACCATGATAATGGTTTTCTTACTTTTTCGGCTCATGGAGCTCTGATAGTTTGTTATGAAAGCTTTATTCGTTTCTAACTGTGGGGAAAATCCTATGAATTTGCAACCTAAAGTTTAGGAGCTGTTCTTGTTTAATTATAGATTTTACCGTCGAATCTTTTGAACTGTCAACAAATTGTTCCCTTCCTTCATTATAGGTGTTTTTATCCACAAATGAAAAAAGGTGCATTTTCCATTACAAAACGATTTAGTTAAGCAAAAACAATTTACTAACGTGAATAAAATTGTTTTGTTGGTCACGGTAGAGTAAACAATGGAATATTCACAATCTAGTATTTAGTACATATAAAGAAAGATGATTTAATATTCTTTTATCATGGTGTAGTAAATGTTTATAAAAGTATTAGCTGACCCGGCCACGCGGTGCTGTGGCTTTGTTTTAAAACGTAGATTTAGAATTATTCTAAGCCATTCAATGCAGTCAAATTAATCTTCACTTGCAATTTTGGAGGGATGAAATTGAGCATAAAACAATATCATGTTTTAAATTTTGTATTTTATTCATATCCTATTTGAGTATAGTATAATACATGAAATGCTTATGAAGTTGTTAAGTAACAACATAAAAAGATTTAATTTTATAAATGAGGTGACTATATATATATATATATATATATATATATATATATATATAACGTTGATTTTTATCGATTTTTAATACTATTATCATTTTAAAGTATAACATTAAATAAGTTTAATGTAACTAACCTCTAAGCGATGCACAATATTTTTCGGTAACCCGTCTTTTGCTAACTCAAATAGATTTTTTCGACGGTTTCCCCACACGTGAGCGTGCAACATATAAAGTGTTTTTTTTTCAGATATAGAAGTTTAAGTTGGCATTACTTTCCAAGATAGTGACTGATTTAACAGCTGTCAAGTGATTTATTCTCAGTTTGGTTTGGCAATTCATCAAAACGATCATCAAGCAAGGCGTAGATTCGTCGAATAGGCCCAAAACGAGATTGCCGTTGTTCCCGATTTTCATAAGCGAATTTTGTTTAGCGATCAAGCGCACTTCTGGTTGAATGGCTACGTCAACAAACAAAACTGCCGCATTTGGAGTGAAGCTAATCCACAAGTGTATGTCGAAACACCGTTACATCCAGAAAAACTGATTGTTTAGTGCGCTTTATGGGCTGGTGGAATCATTGGTCCGTACTTCTTCAAAAACGATGAAGGCCACAACGTTACAGTCAATGGTGATCGGTATAGAGCCATGATTACTAACTTTTTCATTCCTGAATTGAACAATCATGATGTCCAGGAGCTGTGGTTCCAACAAGACGGCGCAACATGTCACACAGCTCGTGCCACAGTCGATTTATTGAAAGACACGTTTGGTGACCGCCTAATTTCACGTTTTGGACCTGTGAATTGGCCTCCAAGATCTTGTGATTTAACACCACTAGACTATTTTCTGTAGTTCTATGTAAAGTCATTGGTCTATGCGGATAAGCCACAAACGCTTGACCATTTGGAAGACAACATTCGCCGTGTTATTGCCGATATACGGCCACAAATGTTGGAAAAAGTCATCGAAAATTGGACGTCCAGATTGGACTACATCCGAGCCAGCCGTGGCAGTCCTATGCCAGAAATCATACTTAAAATGTAATGCCACAAGATTATCTTTCGAATAAAAAAAAATTCATGTCAATCGAATAATACATCGTTGTTTTATTGCAATTTAAAGTTCTATACCTCACAAAAAACACCCTTTAGTTGTTCATTCGAGTAACATGATTTTCTTAGTCTAAGCATTAAATGGACATTATTTGGCTTTGATATTTATTTATGGCCATAGCGAAACCAAACGAATCGGGATTCGAAGCCTTTTGAATGGTATTGGAGATTCTGACGATATCAGTGGAAACCCGTGTCAAACAGAACAATTTCTCCTTTAAACTGTACAGTCGAAGTGATACCTTCAAGAAGTTTCCCAGTAAATCTTTTGATGAATAAACATGTACCATTGCATAATCTAGGTGGATTACGCAGCAAAATAACCAGTGAACCAATCTTCAACCGAAGATAGTGTGGCGGCATTCTTGCTATATCCAGAGAATTCAAAAACTCGGAAAATTTACTGTTTTGTTTTCATCAACAATAGTGTTGATTGTTTTAAAAAGCAGTGGATCACCAGGCAAAAACTCTATATCTGGAAGTTTATTTCATTAATATTAGCATTTTTCTGATTAAGTAACAGGACTACAAAGCCAATTATTATCTCGATAATTATACAGTATGTATCCGGGAAGATGCTCTCAATCACAGTTCCTTTTTTTGTCCGAACAACTGTGACGGGCTCACGCATCTTTTCTTTAGCATGTCCTTTGGGTTCTATAAAGCCAGAATTAATGGCAACTCTTTTCCAACCAAATCCAAGAAGTGAAGCGTGAAAGAAAGATGCACATTAAGAACCTTTTAAATATCAGAAGTTAGAGTAAGCGCGATGGCAATTTGTGGCAAGTGATAGCATTTAGAGGAATGTAAACAGTCCATGGTTCTAGATTGAAGAAGTGTTTGATAACATTATGTGGCGAAGAATAGTAGTTATACGTGATAGAGATCCATTAATCAAGGTGCATACCATTGCACACAAGTTATTGCACAAGACTTCATCTAAAACTAGTGTGATAGTTTACTGATACTACAACAAGGTAGGATTGATTATTTAATATTAGGATGAGTGATTGTATTAGAATTGAGTGTAAGCGATTCAGTTATTGATAGTGGTCCGAGTTAGGTTAAGTCGTTATTATAAATATATTGTGGGTGGTGTGTTTTACCATCGTAGATTCTCTCACATAAATTATTATAATCTAATTTGTTAAAGGTTTAAGTTGAATATCTTAATAAAGTCGTATTAAGATAATGTTTCCTTCTAGTTCTTTCGTTAATCCTACGCCTCTAGCTCACGCTGATACTCAAAGAGATAATCACCCTAGGGGGGATTATCCCACAACAGTACAGAAATTGTCTGGCTATTTGATGCATTATGTATTGGGATGCAGGTCTACTTCATCGTTTCCAATATCCAGAAGTTGATTAGAAAATGCTTCTTTTGATCAACTTGCAAATAATTGTACTCTCGTCTTTATGATCAATCGAAGTGTTTCGACGCTTCGCCATGAAAGCGATTGTTTTAAACATGCGTAAATCTAGTGAGCAAAAGTAGTGCAAGAAAATGACTGGCAATATCTGTCGAAAATCACCAGACAGTACATGGACAGCGCCATGGAATATTTTTTGTTCCCACTTAAACCTTGCAAAGTTCTGTGAAAAGCCTCGAGTGGATGTTTATGAGATATGGTGAACTCATCTGATTTATGATTGAACTCCTTTTTGCAATAAAGTAGCCAATCCGCTTTTTTCCCGAATGGTACACATTGCGCATGGTTTCTTATTTTTTTGAATGTCTAATTTCAGCTTGAATGCGAATGTTTAGTTTGTCCACCATCTCACAAAGTGACATCTGAAAAGGCAATTTCCTATTGCAATCGTATTTTAGCAAGGCTGTGCCTGCAAGTTTAGTTGCTATAGGAAATGAAAATTCAGACGCGGGACTCGATCACAAAGCCATTCGACCTTATTCCGGCAATATCCAGCTAAGTTAGGAAAGTTTCTGAAATCCGAATCGAGATTCTCGTTCCCCTCCCCGAGGTGTACCAGGTGACCACTTTCGGTGCATCTACCCCTGCAAGTTCAGTCTTTGAAGGGGGCATTACGGGCGTCCGTCATATTATCCGGTAAAATTACGGGAATTTCTAAAATTTGATTTCAGTTTTTTGTACCTCACTTACAAAAGCACCAGGTAATCATAATCACTTTTCACACCAGAAGAATTTTATGTTAAGCCCCTGCCATGGTTCGCATAAAATATGGGTCTGGCATTGTTTCACATTGTGATCATCTGGCATTGTTTGGCATAGTTATGGGCTTTTCTTGAATTGGATGGGAATATTCGGATCAGCGGTCCCGATCAGGATTCACTTTCTACGTCCCTACGTTTGCAAGTCAGGCCGGTGCCATTGTCCACGAATATTATCTTGCGTTTTACTTCACTCGAGATTCTTATTTTGTTATCAAAATTAAAAACATCTGTAAGGTCTTTAAACAATTTCAAAAGATCTTTCTGTTGCGCCTCATGCAGTACCGGGTCTAAAATGCCTTTGAATTCTTCCGCTGACTGTCTAGGATGCCTCCACAATTTTATTTTGATTTGTCATCATTCTCGTTCAAAGAACTTACCACTCCATCCTCAATATCCATCATTTCGGCTACACACATGCCAGCGGGTATTATCAGTGGCTGAGAGGAACTGATAGCAATCCACACCCACCCTTGGCTTCAAAATACGAGGTACCTTACCAAAAAACGGTATTACCCTCTCATCATAATAAGAAAAAAGAGAATAATTAATTGAAAGTTCCATAAAATTTAAAAGATGCTATCAAAATTAATAACAGCAGCTCAGAGTCGCTCTAAAAGAAAGCTTCTCACCTGTAGCTGAGGACATATTACCGGTGAGAGGTGAGAAACAATTCAATTGGCAAGTATGGAACATATTTAATGAGGCACCATCCCGAAGGGAGGGGGCAGAAATCTGTGCTCTTCTCTTATTCGTCCTTTTTTTTGCGGAACGAAATCAGAAAGTAGACACAGAATTTGGAAGATAAAATGGAGAATAAAAGCAATTAATGCCGTGGTGTTCGTGGTGCATGATGTTAAAATAAAGGGGAAGGACAAACACTGCTGAATCGTGTAGTGGTGACAAGTGGGATTAACGCTGAACAGCGAACAAAAAGAGAAGGCGTTGACACAGAAAGTGTCCATAATGTGATGCCATCTGCTGGAAGATGAGTAAAATAAAAGATGATCCACAAAAGCTGTGGAAATAGGAGAATAATTGACAGGGAATTAAACTACCACGCAAGACCGATTCAAAAGAATGTGGGTTTAAGTCGAGGTAATTTAATGGTGATGAAATCTTGCATAAAATGACAAAGTTAAAATTAGAGAGAAATTTTAAAAAAAAACTGAAAAGTTACCAAAGACTATATTCAGGATCTCCGAAGTCTTTTAAGGACTGGAAAATGCTGATACATGTGGTGAGGAGCAGCTCTAGGTCTTTTTGCAGAGCTTGGGACCAAATTATCATAGGCAGGGATGACTCGGACAGATTGGTTAGGAATTTGAGATAATTTGATAAAAAATTTTGTGGACTGATTTTTAATGAAATCAAGAATTAAATCAATTTTGATATCTTTGTGCAAGATTTCGTTTCTGACAAACCAGGGAGCATTAGTAATATTTCTAAGGTGTTTATTTGAAAAACGTGCAATTTTTTCAAGTGAGTTACTGCAGCAGAAGCCCTGATGGGAGATGCATATAACAAAATTGGTCGGAGAAATGATTTATAGAGCAAACCCTTGTGTCTGATTGGGAGCTTACTCTTTTGAGAAATTAAGCAATTGAGCGTTTGGCTCATTCATGTCGCTTTTCGAAGTGCAGCACGGATGTGGGAGAAGAAGTTCAATTTTGCGTCGAGAATGAACCCTAGGTACTTAAATTCAGTGACCCAGGGGACAGATTGGTCAAAAATGTTGATATTGGGTAAACTTTCTGTTTCGTAAAGAGGAGGCTTGCGCTTTTTGATGCATTAACTTTTATTTTCCAGCAACGAGCCAGAGCTGAAGACTTGTGATGTAATTTTGTAATCTTTCAATTTTGAGATTGCAAGTGTGTTGACTAACGATAGCAGTGTCATCTGCATACATAGCTAAATGGACATTGTCAGCCTTCGGAATGTCGCTAATATATTGGTTAAAAAGTCTTGGTCCAAGCAAACTTCCTTGAGGAATTCCACTTTTTACTGGACGAGGGCTGGAGAGGCAGTTTTCGACTCTAAACTCTCTCGAGTTTAGGTATTAGTGAATAATTTTTAGGATTCGGTCCGTAAATCCAAGTCTCATATTGGATATTAAGCCATCATGCCAAATTTTGTCAAAGGCTTTGACTATGTCCACAAATAGCATACCCGTGGCCTGATGGTTTTGGAAACCTGTGTGAGCCAATTCAGTGACCCTGAGTATCTGGGTTACTGTAGAGTACTTAGTTACAAAGCCATGCTGCCCTGAAATAAAAATATTCCTGGCTAAGCAGTGTTGGTTCAGGTGGTTCAAAATCACGAATTCGTATGCTTTACTCAAGCTACTGAGTAGTGAGATTGGACGATAATTTTGAGGATTAGAGTCATCAGAATTGGGTTTAAGAATGGGGACCACCACGGCCATCCTCCAAATTTTAGGGAAATAGCAATTTTCCAAAAGCAAGTTGAACAGCAAAGCAATGAAAATGGTAAATTTAGTGGGAAGTTTTTTAAGGGTACGATTTGTGATGAGATCAATACCAGATTTGTTTGGTTTGAGATTTTTAATAAATTCCTGTATTTCAGAAGGAGATGTTTTTCCTGATCCATACAGGTAGGGGAGTCAAGGAATCTTGGGACTTTCCTTTGTATATGTGCAGAGAATCTAGGATTCTCTACATCAGTATTTGGTTCAAATTGTTTTTGAAGGCTGTCCGCAATTACCTCGGCCTTTTCAATCGGGGCAACTGCGATACGGCCGAGAGCGCCCTTTAGGGGGGAAAAGTGATGAAAAGGCTTTTTGAGAAAGGAGGTACGCCTCCAAAGAGTGCCTGTTTCGGGAGATAACTCCTCAATTGTTTTCTCCCATCTTGCACGGGAGAGGTGTCTCATATCACTGGCTATCTCGCTGCTGATAGTACGGAGTTCATTTTTAAGAGCAGGGTCTCTAGATCTTTGCCAAAATCTCCGTACCCTATTTCTGTGGCGAATTTTGGAGCGAATACCTGGAGGTAATTTAATAGGTGCGGTTTAAAATCTGGTTTTGAAGCAGCCACAAGTACTTCGGAGATATTTTCTCCAAGCCGATCAAATCGCAACGTCGAGATGCTCATTGCTGGAATACTTCGAAATGGGGAGAGGCTTATTTTTAAGAAGGAATCGGAAACTCTCCCAATTGGTGGAGAGTTGCTCTGGAATTTTCATGGTAGCAGAGTTAGCGTATAGACTTAAAATGACTGGTAGATGATACGAACAAAGATCATCTATAACTCTAATGCAGTGTTTCTCAAAGTGTGGGGCGCGCCCCCCTGGGGGGCGCGATGACCGTACAAGGGGGGCGCGAGCATATCGAAAATTTAAAGATTTTTAAAAAAATAACCGGAAAGAGAAGTAAAACAAAATGCTTTCTTCCATAATAAAAAAAAATTCACACGACAACACTGACATATTTTATGTTTATTATCTGGCTTTTTTCCGTCATCAAATAGCTATCTTTGATCCCAAAACCAAATTAAAGAAAAAAAACATTTTGTTTCATTTGCTGTATTTCCTCAATGAGAGATTTTTTTTATTACGTTTTAACATAAAATATTACTCGTTAAAAGAAAAAAACGAAACCCAGACCCTGAGAAAAATTCTAAGAAGATAAACAATTCATCACTGTAATTATTATTGAAATACTGTACATTAGTTGTAGAAAAAGAAAAGGAAGACATGATTCACTTTTCAGCCAGGCTGCATAATACGTTTGCTAATCATTTGATTGACCTTCAATCTTAGGGTATGGTTATTCAATATTAGTTCTGTCCCATCTTTTATGCGTTTGCTTCTCGCTTAGGGAAATTGTAAATAATAGAGTTTATATTTGGAAAAGAATTGATTGATTTAACATTTCTGTAATATTAATGAAAAGTGTCTGATTTGCGTCCTTTATTATGGCCTTGTACTTTTGAATCATTTTAGTTCAGTTTTATTGGATTTTTTCTCAAATCATCAAAGAATTGATTAGTCCTTGAAAGAAGGTAAGTATACTTTCTATAAATTAAAATATTCACTAGAATTCCGATTTGTTTCGTGTACAGTAAAAATAATTATAAACAAATGAGTGGGGTGACTGATTCCCCCCGCACTGCCATTAGCGTTAGTATCGTGTACGCGCCTGCTCCCGGGTTAAAACATTTTGAAGTCTTCTCGCTTTAAATGTTAAAAAGTAACACAATTATTTTTCATCGGAATTTTATATTATTTTTTTCGTTATTTAACATTAATTCTAAATGCCACTTCTGTGAGGTTTAAAATTACAGTTCTTTTAAACAGTTATTTACAATTATAGCATTTGGCTAAAAAAAAATCATTTTACATTTTTGTATACAATGTGGTGCACGCAGTTTTACTCTCCTTACAGTTCAGCTATTATATCAAGAATATTGTTTTATTTTTTAAAAAAATAAACTGGTGCGAAGAGTCGGTGTTTCAGCCAGTATACGTTTAATGTATCAGTACTGAAGAAGGTATTTTATAAATAATTTCTTATTCCTAGATTTGGCCGCGGTAGCCGAGTGGTATAGGTATCGGATTGTGGCTTGCCTTGTCACGAGTTCGAGCCCAGTACCACTAAAGACCCGCCGTGTAGGGCAGTGATGCACGTTAAATCTGTCGAGAGCTGAAACGTTCTCCCGTTGGTATGGTGTGGTAGTTAGGAGAGAGGGGTGCCAGCTCCTCTATAGTCACTTGACCATGGTTCAAAATTACGTGGTCCTTCGCCAAAAGCCCTCGTGCAGCTGAACAGTGCGACGTTAATATTCAATCAATCAATCTTATTACTAAATTAAGAACAAGTTTAATAATTATTAGGGACTTCCACGGGCTTGTCTTGTAGAGGAAAGTTTTTCAAAGGAAGGTTTAATATCAGAAATTGACACTTAAAGAGTTATTTTTCTATATTTAGCTGAGATCTATATTTTGTCTTCAAGGCATCCACTGCAGAAAATCCGTTTTTAACAAAGGTAGGATGTTGAAAATGGTAATAGTATACGAAGTGCTTTTGTTTTCAGTACAGATAATTCCTCATCCACCTCTACCCAAAATTCAAAGAGCGATTTATTACAAAATTGCCTTTTAATTTTTCACTGCATCTGAAATCTATGAAGATTTCTTCTTCGGAAATTGAGAGCCCTTTTGGAGTATCTTGAAATAGATCCCGAATCCACTCGTAACTTTCTACCAAGCTGTCCTCATCCAGAAAATACTTTTTAAAATTCTTTGCCAACATAGCTAAATGATTTTACATGTTTTAAAAACAACTTTCACATGTTGTTCTACAGATTTGTAAGTTTTAACACATATCGAGCTGGGGCTTTTTTTCCCATCATTTACTTCAGTAGTGGTAAATCCAAAATTTAAGTATTTTTAAGAATATCGCCTTGATTTAATTTTCGGAACCATGCTCGTTCATCTGTATACTTGTTGATTCTTTATTATCATCGAATGTTTGCTTACGACTTAAAAATGTATGTATGATATTGTTTTAATCTACTGCCGAAAATACTTAATTACCGTGAATTACAATTAACGCGTAAATTTAAAAAAATGTTCATTCAAGCTAGATTCGGTAGCTATAGGAGTATCGAGTCGACCAAAACTGACTGGAATTGTACGAGGAAAAGCATTTTTACATGTTTTGCGCAGACGTCCGATAGGTTGCCCAGACTCACGCAAACGTACCCTATAATGCCAGATGTGATGGATATGATAGAGAGCAACATAGACTAGACTATTTTTCTAATGACATTTGTACTTTGAGAAATGAATGCTGAAGGAAATAAATCCTTAATTAAATATATCATTTTGCGATCTGTTCCAATTTAAAAAAATTAGAGAAAGGAAAATAACATAATAATAAGTAAGTAATATATATTTTAAGTAATTTTCTTAATATATATATATATATATATATATATTACTTAAAAGTTACATATACACAAAATTTAATATACTTATCGTATTAATTTGTACAGTTTATAATTAAGATTGTATTGTAACTTTAGCGTCTCTCTCTCAAAGTGCATTTTTATTGCAGTAAATACATTATTGTTTTACAGGGGGCGACAAAAATTATGATTGAAAATTGGGTCGCCAGTATTGAAAGTTTGAGAAACACTGCTCTAATGTCATAATTAAAAGGGATATTTTTAAAAACAGCCAGGTGGATAATTGAGTCACGTGCTCCCGGCCGAGAACGTGATTTAATATGCGTCGGAGTGTAAGGTGCAACAATCCTTGCATTAGGATAATTTTGAATAATTATTTTAAGAAGAAAGCCAAAATTGTTCGACCTGGTGTTATTCCACGTTTTGTGAGCAGCGTTAAGGTCTCCAGCAATGATTAAGTTATTACCTCTGAATTTAGAATTTTAAGAAAATCCTTTTCGGGGAATTTTCTGTTGATTTCTGCACAAAACCGAACATAAGCAGAAACTATTCTAAGGGGAGGGAAATTATTATTTTTAGTTTCGATAGCAGTAGCATCCACATACTGTATCCTCGGCAAAGGGGCTCTGCTTTGAACGAAAAATTATTTTTACAGTACATAGCGGTACCTCCTGCAGTACAAATTCCAGGGAAAATTACACAAACATCTTTATAAAGATGATAATTTGCAATTATGGGGTCCTGACCAGGTTCTAGTTTGGTTTCTTGGACCAAAAACAAATCAAGATTTTGCTCCCAAACGAAGTCTCTGACTTCATGAATTTTGGAGTGCAGACCGTTTGCGTTCCAAAAACCAATTGAGATCGATTGCACGTTTGCACGATTGAAAGTTAGGCCGAATTGTGGGCAACATTATTACAACCATTTTTTAACGCGACATAGGCCTGGAAAATTTCATAGGCCTTATCGTCAGGATGAAAAAGTTTGCGGAGTGCTGGGAGTGCTACTCGGAAAGCCCGGATCAACAGTTCCTCAACGACTCCTTCATCATTAGCAATCTGAATTACATTTGTGAAAATGGTTGAAAAATTGGAATTTGGGGTATTAACATGACTAATCTCCCTGATCTGTCCAGAAACAACTTTGCAATACGAGACGGAGGGAATGACAGCGCGGTAGTTTGATTGAGGCTGCTGAATCTTGGATTGAGCATGCATGGGATTACTTTTTAAGTTTAGATCATTACGAGAGCCGATATTTCTCACTCTAATTTTATTTTTGGTAAGTTATTAGGGTTATTCCCCGTAGGAAGTTGATTTTTATTTTGATTGCTCTTTTGGGGAGCTTTTTTATTATTTTTAGTCTTTGGAAAACGGGGGCATTGACACCAATTCGCCACATGTTCCCCACCGCAGTTGGCACAAATTAGTGGGTCTTCAAATACACGATTACAGTTTTTAGCCTCGTGAGGCCCTGCGCATTTAATTGGGAGATGTCAGACTTCCGAAGAATGAAAATAACCCTGGCATCTCTAACATTGATTGGGTCTTTTGCTGCGATTATTATCACAGCGCTCAAAGGAAATTTGTGTGCCAAACATTTCAGTAAACTGAAAGATACCGTCAGCTTTGGAATCATTTACAAGTTTGTAAATTAGGGGTATGGGGGTTTTGGTTTTAAATGTTTGTAATCGGGAGATTTTATGGATCTGAAATCCTTCTCTCTCGATTTCAACACGTATTTCTTCTACTTTAGTGGAAATAGGAAAAGAGACCACGGATTAATAATTTATGGGGGCGATCAGATTTAAGCATAAATGATTTATACTCAACTCTTTCATGTCGAAGGAATTGAGTGAGTTTACGATATTCGTCATTACTTTGGGCAGTAATGCGAAGAAATTTACCAGTTAGTTTACTTATTAGAGTAGGGGCTAATTGCCTAGCTATGGAAATTAAAATGCACCAATTGTCAGAATTGACAAAAAGTGGTGGAATTCGGTCTTTTTTTTGGGGGGGGTTCCAAAAGCCATATGGTTGCTTTTACGAGCATCCTCGTCCTCAATCTCAGAATCACTCGATTCAGCAGGTGGGGTGGGACTTGAGTGGGGTTAGAAGCCTGGGGGTGGTAGGAGGCAAGGAAGGGTTTTTCTTACCAATTTTCTTTGCAGTATGTCTTTTGTCTGGCGTTTGAAACCCCTCATCATCAATCAGTCTCTTTCTGTCGGTTTTCAGTCTTAAATTTTTTAAAGTTCTCTTGCTGGGAGTGATCAGTGTGGTGTCTGATGCAACAGTCTCTTTTGGAGTAGAGTCCACAGGAGTTAGATGAGCGCGTTGCTCTTCCGTCCAGGGCCTCGATAGATGTGGGGAGCCAGAACAGCGGTAAGATCATCCTTTCCTTGGCGGCAAGAAGGGCGTTGTGAATGATTCTCAATTCTGCACTAATATCGGCATACTCGTCGATAGTTGCTGGTACAATAGAAAGTTTCCTTGCCCAAAAGGCGTAAAAGTCTCTGAGATTTATCAGTTCTCTTGCTGATTGTTGATTATCGTAGATGAATTCGTCAGTAATCACGAATCTGGAAGGTGAGGATGGTATGTGGACGTTATTGATAATTTCATTTTGAGTCAAATACATGTCATTAGCGGTAGCCATAATTCGGTCCTGCTCAAAAGGAAGCAGAGTCAAAAATAACCTACGTGCACAAGCTGTGTAGTCGCAGGCAAGCAAAAGAAATAAGCTCAGAAACTAACGTCTGTTTCTTGACGGAGTCTGGAGCTAGAATCCCAGCGAAGAGGTGAGCGAAGGAGAAGAAAGCGAAGGAGCTCAAGAAGAAAGGCAGAATTTCCGATGCTGAAAAGCTTGAGAAAAACAACCTCTCTTCGTGAAGGCGTAAGTTCAAATCCTGTTAGCAATCCAAATATCTATTTTACCATTCTGGAGTGTGGCGATTGTAGCTGGGACTTTTAGCTCTTTACTCCATTCAAAATTCTTCATTCCTGTAACTATAAACTTTTCTAAGGTCTAGTGGTCTTTAGCCAACGCATAAATCTTTCTTATAGAGTTTCCTGGAATAACAACGTTATTGACCGCATATAAACCAGAATTTACTTCATTCATTTGAAGAGACTTCTCCAATCTGAAGCTCACCGGATCCGCAATCAATAATGTCAACAGTTGCTTAGAAAAAGTTCCATCCCAATATGAGGTCATGATTTCATTGCTGGAATACCAAAAATTCGAAAGTTTGCACCACTCCATTCAAGTTCACTCGCAACATGCATCATCCAATAGCTTCTACAACTTTACCACAGGCAGTTCGAAGAATCGGGTTGTGTTCTGAGAACATGGATGTCCTTAGTTTCGTGCGTAACTGTTCGGAAACTACTGAATAATCAGCTCCTGAATCAACCAAAGCATTAACGACATGCCCATTGACAGCGACGGATACAAAGTTTTTGACTAGCTTAGCGGCCGTGTATGCTGGACGGTTTTTGTTTATTGCGGCCTTACCTCCCGCGCATGTCGCAAGTCTTAGTTTTCCTCGCTGATCCTAACAGGTGAGCGACGAGATGGAGATCTTGACTAACTTGTTTGTGGATCGTGTCTAGGATACGGCGAATTACTTCTATAACTCTGATAGTTAGATTCAGGATCACGGCCGTAATCAGAAACAGTCAGAATCTCAGCGTTCGTACTGGTCTAATTGCCTTCTTTGTCTTGCTACGCTAAAAACATGTCGTCTATCACGGCAATATCTAGTCACGGGACCCGGTCGTCCACAATGAAAGCAAATTGGCACGTTATCTGAAGTACGCCAAAGGTCAGTCTTCCTTCCGGTATCTTGTTGAGTTGGTCTATTTTCTTGCCGAGGTCTTGGCCTTGGTCTCCAGGAACTTTCGCCAGTCCTTTTAGTTCTCTAAGGAGAAGGTGCAGGGTTTTCTCGAGTGAGTGGGGTTAAATTGCTTCGAACTTCTCGGATAATTGATTCTAAATCGCTTGGCTCGTCGTTTATGCATGTTGCAATCCGTGGGAGTACTTTCTCGATTTTTTCTTTAACAATTCTTCGAATTAGATCGCTCCTTCATTTGCCGTTGATATGGGTGTAACATTAGGTAGCATCTCATATCGTAGCGGTACAACTCATTTCTTTCTCATGGCATCCACTTCACGGCAACACGTAACAAATTTATCTACTGTGCTAACTTCGCTGTTTATCAGTACCTGGTAGAGATCTCTTCAGCCATCCCATTCATGAGATGCGATATCTTTTGATCTTCCGCGGCATATTGATACCACCCATTTTTTTAATATATCCGACAATATTTAAAAAAAGAAGCTGAATTGAAAAACGTCCTGTATACCTTTACTTCTTATAGAAGTAAAGAGTCTTACTCTAAATTTCAAAAGTAACCAAGATGACCACCGTATTTTACTTCGGTCTGATATTTTATCCAACACCATCCAATCAGATGGCCTCAAAAATCACCGTAAGTTGGGTCCTCCCTCACACATCCCCCTACGGCTTCTTCCTCTCTTTTCTGTTTTAGTACATAGCAATAAAAGTTTTCTATTTCTCTCCTTTTTGGTTCGTACTTTTCTTTCCTAAAGACTTTGGACCAACAAGTGTTATCTGGTCCCCTCTGCAGTGAAATTCCCATGAGATATTATACGTCGTGGAGTGGATGACCAGAGTACTTAGCTCTTCCAAGCTGTATAACCTCTCATTATCAGGATTTTGAGTGACTGTGATGTTATGACTCTTGCCACTGGCGTAGCAAGTTCTGAGAGGGCCCTGAATCAAAATTCCTCCGGGGGTCCTTTTTATATATGAGGACCCTGTTAGTTGGACTGTAGTTACACATGTTGGGGCCCCCGTACCTTGGGGGCCTCGTATCATTGATACGGCAAATCGGCGGTAGCTACGCCCCTGACTCTTTCCCTTTTTGTTAAATAATATCACTTAAAAAGTAAAAAAATACTTTAAGGAGACTAATAGAAATAAAAATTTAAAATTAAAAGAACACATTAAGTGCTTGAAAAATACCATGAGATATTGACATCATGACATGAGGAGATGCCTTTGGAAGGACGCTAACCGGTTTTGTAACCAGCAAAACTGCAAATAAACAAAGTAATTTATCTTATAGTGATTATACTGAGTAACAGATTGTTTAAAACAATAATTTATGGTAAAACAGCTTTGTACTAATTAGATTGACTTAAGTTTTCTAGTGGATAGATTCAATATCCCCCCGAAAAAAGGCGTAAACAGCTCATAACTGATTATGAGATTTTCTCAGTAAATGAATAATGAAAAAAAATGAGAAATGTAAAACTTTTTAACATTTGAAAATCGAGCAATTCGATTCACAATTGCGAGACTAAAAAAGCAAACTTAATTAATTATTTCAGTTATATTTTTCTTTCGTTTATAAAATAAATCATTCATTTTAGAAGTCTAATAAAATTAAAAGTTACGTATATTTGTGTTTAAAAAATTAAAACACCGTTTATATATAAATATTTAAAAATTTAAGTTTTAATTTTTTTATAAAAACTAGTGTTTTTAAAAGTTTATTCAGCAGATTATCTTTTTGTGAATGCTTTATTTTCTAATTTAAAAATAAAAATAAACTAGTAATGAAAATCAATATTTTAACTATAGTACTAAAAGGAAAAACTACAATAATCAGCCAATATATGTTAATATGGTAATACCCCACATATTTCTTTTCACATAAAAAAAGTTTAAAAAAAATTTTACTACTTAAAAATTTTGTTATATAATTAACTAGAATGGATATATTTTGAATAAATTTTAATTCTAAATTTGGTATGTGTAAAATGTATCGTGCAAAGTGTTTTGACTCAACACAATAAACAACACTAGCAGTGGACTGTGATCTCTTTAATTCTTCTCTACTCCGTACACTACCTCTCGGAGTGAGTGTTACACATATACACTGACGGTTTATTTTACAAGCCGCTAGAGGGCGCTGTTCATTAATAGAACTAACATACCGCCCCACATTGCACTGGTTTAACCATGCCATCATTGTTACTAAATTAACATTCATATTGGTTACATCTAGAACACTTTACACATTCAACACTTGACAATTCTCAAGAAATACAATTACATAAATCATTATATAAATGCAAGATTTCACAAATAACAATATTTTTTTATACAATACAAAATCACTTTACTAACAATGAGTAAATTTACACACCACCAATGGTACACTATATGAAAAATTCAAATTATATTTAAGGATCTTCCATTGGTAAAACACAAATTTTTGATATGGCTCTTTTACATGTAGTGTATACTGAGTTTTAATTTTTACACAACACGCACTTTTTTATCTTCGCCATAATACAATTCTACGATTCTACCTAATGCCCATTTATATGTTGGTAAATTTTCTTCAATTATTAAAACCAAGTCTCCAATTTTAACGTTATTTTTTTCAAACATCCATTTTCCTCTCTGTTGTAATTGATTCAAGTAATTACGACTCCAAAATTTCCACATTAATTGAACTATCTTAGTTATTTTTTGCCACTTTTTGAGATTACTCTCTTTACATTTTGTCAAATTAGGCTCTTCTAGCTAATTTAAAGACCTATTAATTAAAAAATGAGCTGGTGTAAGCACTTGGAAATCATCATCGTTTGATAGGGGGCAAAGCGGTCGAGAATTTAAAATTACCTCAATTTGTACTGTGACCGTAAGTAGTTCCTCGTATGTTAAATTAATTCCATTCACAACTCTTTTTAAGTGATATTTACATGACTTTATAGCCGCTTCCCAAAGACCTCCAAAATTGGGCGACCTCGCAGGAATAAATTTCCACTCTATTCCTTCTGCTGCTAAGTAATTAGCTAATGTTTCGTCTGGTTTTCTGACTATTTCAAGGAGTTTTTTAATTTCATTGCTAGCTCCAACGAAATTTTTTACCATTGTCCGAAAACAGTTTTGCACATTTGCCTCTTCGAGCCATAAACCTTTTCAACGCGGCAACGAATGCTTGCGATGTTAAATCTGATACTAACTCAATATGTACCGCTTTAAACACAAAACCCACAAAAATACAACTATACACTTTAAACAAATTTCCTTTACGTTGTCCTTTATTTTTAATGAAAAAAGGACCAAAGAAATGTACTCCTGAACAATTAAATGGATAATCAATAATAAGTCTCTCTTTTGGCAAATTACCCATAATTTGAGTTGACATAATTGGTTTCGCTTTAAAACATACAATACATTTATATACAATTTTTCTGCACATTGACTTACCATTCAACGACCAAAATTTTCCCCGAATATGATTCAGTAAAGATACAGTTGCCACATGTATAAATATTTCTTATGAAAATATTCTATTATTATTAAAGTTAATTTATTATTTTTTGGTAAAATTATCTGGTGCTTCTTTTTGTTAAAACTTAACTCTAAATTACACACAATCGTCCTCCTACTCTTAAGACACCGTTGTCATCTAAAAAGGGATTCAATGTCTTTAACTTACTGTTTGGTAGCACACTCCCCTTACTTTTAAGATGGTTAATATCACTGGAAAATTCTTGCTCTTGCACTTTTTTTTACCAGAAATGTTTCAGCTTTCTCAAATTCTTTTGTTGTGAGTGGACCAGCCACTTTATTTATTCCCTTTAAATTTTCCACGAACCTGAAAATAAAACTTAATACACGTAAAATAGTTATATAATTATTGCTTAGATTAAGAAGGTCGTTTAAAAAATCACATTAACATGAATATTAAGCACCGATTGAAAGTTTTCAATTTGTTCATTAACACAGTTTTTCAGTTCTGAATTATATTCATCTAGTTTCTCTCTACAGTTTATAGTTCGATTTGGATAGTCATCATCACCTGAAATAAATGTTGGTCCATTAAACCATAAGTTTTGTTGCAAAAGTTTATCAGGATCGACTCCTCGGGAGACTAAGTCTGCAGGATTTTGATCAGATGGTACGTGTCTCCATAACTGATTAGGATAGAGTTCTTGTATCTTGGCAACCCTATTTTGAACAAAGGTCTTTAAGTCCATCGGTTCCTTTCGAAGCCACGCCAAGACGATCATCGAATCCGACCAAAGATATAATTCAGCAGTTTCTAGTTGTAAAGCAGCTACAACTCTTTTCACAAGTTTTGCCAATAGCACTGCAGCACACAATTCAAGTCTGGGAATTGTCAGGCTTTTAATAGGCGCTACTCTCGATTTGCTTGTGATTAACCGAACTAAAGTTCCACTCTTCAAATTTTTAGATTTGCAGTAAACTGCTGCACCGTAGCACCGCTCTGAGGCATCAGCAAAGCCATGGATCTCAATAACTTCTGGAAAAGCGACAAGAATACGACTTGGTATCTCTATATTGTTCATATTCTCTAAAGATACTAGGAATTGTTGCCATTCTCGATATTCTTCAGCTGGCAGAAGGTCATTCCATTCCAATTTGCTTCTCCACAAACGCTGGAGGAAAATCTTTGCTTTGGAAATTACTGGTGCCATCAGTCCAACAGGATCAAAGATCTTGGCAATAGTAGACAAGACGTCTCTTTTAGTATAAGAACTGTCCAAACAGACTTTCACTTTAATCAAAAAGCAATCTAGGTTCGGCTTCCACGACACTCCTAACGTTTTCGTCTCTGTTAAAGTTGCAAAATTGTAATTCTGTTCGGGATCCGGTGACAATTTCTCGTGATTGGCGCAAAGTTTATGCAACTCCATTCCAGCACTTTTCAAAATTCCTTTTAATTGTTGTCTGAGAACAATTGCCTCCTCTCTAACGTTGCAGCACCACAAAGGACATCGTCCATATACAAATTGTTCCGTAAAACGGAAGCTGCTATAGGGAAGTTAGCCTCTTCATCCATCGACAATTGGGTTAAAGTTCTCTGTGCTAAGTAGGGAGCACTTACAGTGCCATAGATAACAGTCGAAAGTTCGTAAATTTTGGGTGATTCATGTTCACTTTCACACCAAACGATTCTCTGCAGATTACGCTGTTTAGGGTTAATTAATATAGTTCGATACATCATTTTAATGTCTGCTGTAAATGCATACGTGTAAGTTCTGAACCTGAGCATTTGCGCATATAAGTCCTCTTGTATCACTCCTCCATTATATTGAATGTCATTTAAAGATATTCCATTATCAGTTAACGAAGCACAGTTAAAGACAACTCTAAGTTTTGTTGTGGACTTTTCTGGACGATAAATTCCATGATGGGTAGCGTAATATGTTATTTCCGGTTCAGTTTCGTTAGTCACTTCCTTCATGTGACCCAGTCTTTTATAATCTCTTAAAAATTCACGATATAAATTTAAATAATTATCATCTCTAGCTAAGCGATTCCACAGCGATCCAAGTCGTTTGAGGGCTATGTCTTTCGAATTACCTAAACACGAGGGTTCCTTTTTTAAGGGCATAGATACTACATATTTACCTTCGTTAGTTCTAAAATGAGTATTCGCGTAATGTTCCTCACAAATTAGCCTTTCTTTCTTTTTAACTATTGGTTCCTCTACCTCCTCTAATTTCCAAAATTTTTCTAAATTTTTATTCAAGTCCTCATCATGAATCAAACCGCAGTGAACCTTAGTTTCATTTATTGAATCTAAATTACCCGTTACTATATAACCAAATACGCTGTTGACTAACAGTAATTGCGAATCTTTTATTTTAATTCTTTCCGGTTTCAATAACTCATAAAATATATTTGCACCTAATAATAAATCAATTTTGCCGGGAACATTAAATTTAGAATCCGCTAATTCCACAAAATTAGAAAAATCAGAATTTATTTCTAACGCTTTCTGCGGAATAAAATCAGTGATTTTTTTAACTACGAGCATATCCAATTCCCTTTCGAAAGATTTATTTTGATTAGAAATCGCCACTTTAACACACCCATTTACAACCATAGAAGCATCATTTAAACACGAGATTAATGTATTTATTCTTTCGGTCTTAAGTCGTAATTTATTCGCCCACTCATTCGAAATTAGACATGTTTCACTTCCCGAGTCTAACAAGGCCCTAAATGTCTGCCATTCTGAATATTTATCTTTCACTAGAATTAAAGCAGTACTCAAAAGGCATTTGTTTTTAAAACATGCGGTTGCCACGATCTGTGTTTTGTCTACTTTCGAACGAAAGATTCAGCATTTACACTCAAGGCGAATTGTGGCTCATCCTGGTTAACCTCTGTCATCGTCTCCAGGGGGAAGAAAGAATTCCCTTTCATTTCTCTGGGGTAATGTAATAATTTATTATGCGGTTTAGAGCAGAAACAATTTTTTGATCTACATCTTCTAACGCTGCATTGAGGTGAAAAACATTTAAAACAAAGTCTATTATTTTTAACAAATTCTACTCTTTCGTTTACAGAAAACATTTTAAATTGTGGGCAAAATTGTAAAGCATGAACATTATTTTTACACAATACACATTTAGCATTTTTTAACTCGGAAAAAAATACATTCGATGCATCTCGCGGTATTTTAGCATTAAATTTGTTTTGTTTATTATAACTGAAACGCTTGACATTTTCACAAAAGGGCTTAGAAAATATCTCATTTTTAATTTTGCCTTTCGATGACAAATATATATCGCACTCACGCCCTAACTCTTGTGGCTTAAAATATTTCTCTCCCTGTTTTATACTCACGTAAGACATTAATTCTCTGTCGAGTGTGTTCATTATTTTATCCGATACAATTAACTCACACAATGATTTAAAATCATTCACATTGCGCAGCTGACAATAATACTCAAATGTCGCGCATAATCGTGATGCAAATTGCACATAACTCTCTGAACTTAATTTTTGCGCTTTCTGAAATCTATTATAGCATTCTTGTGGTGTGGGAGAAAATTCTTTTAATACTAAATCTTTAAGCTTACTATAATTATTTAACTCTTCTTCGGAAACATGAACAAGTAAATTATTAACTCTCTCACCTAGAATATTTAAAAGAATTTCGCCTTTAAATTGTTCGGGAACCTCTTTTATTTTGAATGCTTTTTCGAGCGACTGGAAAAATAAATTATATGACTCCACTCTTGAAGGTACGGGTATTGTTAAAGTTTTCACGGACTTTAACAAAGTCTCAACATTAATATTGGCGGCAGTTTCAAAAACACTCGGATTTTGAATATCGGAATTTTCAATTAAATTCTTCTGGATATTTGCAAGCTCTAATTGTTTTTGCAATTGCGCTAATTTAATTCGTTCAAATTCTAATTTAGTTTCACTATCCAATCTCTTATTTTTAATTTCCGCCAAAGCATAATCGATTGCAGATTGAACTAACTCTTTATCATTTTTGTAAACGTCACTATTTACAATTAAGTTTTTTAAGTCAGCGATTTTTGCTCCTTCTGGTACAGTTAAATTTAACTCTTCCGCAACGATTTTTAACTCGTCTTTCCTTAATTTATTTAAAGACATCTTTATGAATTAAGGACACTAATAGAAGGATCAATTAATTGCACCTACCTCCTCAGATCGCTGTTTCACGCCGCTCGTTTCGGTTTCGCAATCAGTCTCTATTCACACTTTGGAGATCACTTATTTTTTTTTTCACTGTGAATTTTGATAATCCACGGTTTCACAATTACACTTTTCCATTCGGTCGCTTACCTCCGGTGAGGCGGACCATGTTTTCACTCAACACAATAAACAACACTAGCAGTGGACTGTGATCTCTTTAATTTTTCTCTACTCCGTACACTACCTCTCGGAGTGAGTGTTACACATACACTGACGGTTTATTTTACAAGCCGCTAGAGGGCGCTGTTCATTAATAGAACTAACACAAAGAAATCGCAGCATCTTTTATATAAAAAATTTAGTCAAGAACTTGACCAGGTTATTGAAAACATTCAATGATAGAAAATGCCAGACAGTAATTTTTAATAGAAAAAAAAAGGCAAACTTAGATACAGTGACTTTAAAATCGCGATACTGCCATATTTATTCGAATCTAAGCCGCACGTTTTTTCCGATGTTTATGCTACTAAAAATCGGGTGCAGCTTAGAATCAAAGACGGAAAAATTCATCGCAGGGGAAAATTGAACAAGATACCGTCTGATAGAAAAAATATAGGTTCTTGTTTATTTTTAAACTTTATATATATTTATAAGGTCCCTCTCATAACTACCACACCAACGAGGGGGGCCGTTTGAGCTCTCGACAGATTTAACGAGCATCGTTCCCCTACACGGCGGGCCTTTAGCGATACTAGGAAAGAACACATGACACGCCAATCACGGGTCCGTTACGTTAACCACTAGGCTACCGCAGACACTTTTTACTTTGTAATATATCACATATCCAAAACATATTTTTACTCTATTTTTAATATTTTTTTCACAAAAATGTGCTTAGAATTTGGGTACGGCTTAGAAACTGAGCATAATTAATTGAAAAAATGAGTTTCTGCTAATTAAATTAGAAAACAAGACTTGGTTAATAATTGTTCCAATGTTTTATGGTAAAGTCTTCCGTCAAATATAAAATCTATTCGATGGAGAAAAACTCGGTTTTAGAAGAAAATAATAATAATAAGTAATTGTATTACAATAATTAGATTAAAATTTTAATTTGTGAGCTTCAAGGAGTAGTAATCTGTGTTCTTTAGTTAATTCTGAACTTTTGGTCAAGTATAAAATAAATATACTTTCAATTCTGCATTCAGTCGCTTCACAGAATTTAAATATTTCTATAGGCATTTCTACAATAACAAATAAAAGAAAAAAAATCTAAGCAGCATATAATTATAAATTATCTATAAAAATAAATTTTTTTAAAGCACGCATGCAGAAAATATTTAAAACATTCCTAAACAGGAAAGTTCATTAGATTTCGATGTTAAATCTCTGTACATCGTAAATCTTTTCCATCAAGAGTAGACCATCTATAAGTTTAAAATCCTGCGACCAACCCTCGCATATAGTCGCATTAACGGAACCGTCGTCTGGGTTTTTTAAATAACGATAGATGTGTCTTAACTCAGGATCTTCCCTTTGCTCTCGAATGAGTTGCTCTCGGGAGTTTAAGGCTAGGGCTCGAAGAGCTGCGCACGAAATTTGTGATCCATCCCGATTGCCTACTGGATTCCTAGACAAAACGTCCACGACAACGTTTTGGAGCCCCGGGCGATGTTCCCATTCTATGTTGAACTCTGATAACTTGAGTGCCCATCTAATCATTCGACTAGAGAAGTTTCTCCCATTCGTTAGCTTTGTTAATGCCGCGTGATCTGTGATTACCTTCACCGGCAGGGATCCAAAATAAGTTTTAAACTTATTTAAGGCCCATATCGATTGATTGATGGAATATTAACGTCGCACTATTCAGCTACACGAGGGCTTTTGGCGACGGACCACGTAATTTTGAACCATGGTCAAGTGACGTGGACGACACCTGAGCTGGCACCCCCCTCTCCGAACTACCCCACCACACCAACGGGAGGACGTTTCAGCTCTCGACAGATTTAACGTGCATCGCTGCCCTACACGGCGGGTCTTTAGTGGTACTGGGCTCGAACCCGTGACAAAGCAAGCCACGGTCCGATACCTATACCACTCGGCTACCGCGGCCACTTAAGGCCCATATCACCAACAAACATTCGCGTTCAGTAACAGTCTAGTTTCGTTCCACCTTATTGAGGATTCTAGACGCGAATGCAATAGGTCTGTGGTTTTGATTAAGCACAGCACCAATTCCGACCCCACTAGCATCAGTAAATAAGTTAAACTGTTCTGTAAAATTCGGCAATTGCAAAACTGGTGCCTCAGTTAATACTCGTTTTATCTTATCAAAAGAATCCCGTGCTTCTGTCGATCAATTAAATTTAGCCCCCTTTTTCTTCAACCGATATAATGGCTCACATATATCTGCATACTGGGGTATAAATTTCTGATACCACCCCACCATCCCTAAAAATTTCGATACTTCCTTGCTATTTTTAGAAGGTTTCATTTCTGTGATTGCCTTCACTTTACTATGGTCTGTTTCGATCCCTTCTTTACTAATCACGAGACCTAAATACTTCAATTTGTCACATGCGATGTGTGGCCGCGGTAGCCGAGTGGTATAGGTATCGAACTGTGGCTTCCTTTGTCACAGGTTCGAGCCCAGTACCACTAAAGACCCGCCGTGTAGGGCAGCGATGCACGTTAAATCTGTCGAGAGCTGAAACGTCCTCCCGTTGGTGTGGTGTGGTAGTTAGGAGAGGGGGGTGCCAGCTCAGGTGTCGTCCACGTCACTTGACCTTGGTTCAAAATTACGTGGTCCGTCGCCAAAAGCCCTCGTGTAGCTGAACAGTGCGACGTTAATATTCAATCAATCAATCAGTCACATGCGATGTGGCATTTATCCTTATTTAATGTTAGCCCTGCGTCTCTCAACAATGTAAATACCTGATTCAAATGATCTAAGTGATCATTAAACGATGGAGATGTGATGATAACATCATCCATATATACCGACACGAAACGCCCAATAACAGGTTTTAAGATAATATCAATGGCCTTTTGGAAATTTGGCGCCGCCCCTGAAAGGCCAAGAGGCATTCTGAGGAATGCAAACGTGCCATTGCGAGTGATAAACGCGGTTTTCTCTATATCTTTTGGACTAATCGCCAATTGAAAATAGCCCGATTTTAAATCTAATGTCGACATAATCCCGGTATGCGGTATACTTGTGATCAGATCATCAATCACCGGTAATGGATATCGGGGGTATTTAGTTATTGCATTAAGTTTGCGATAATCAATCGCGAATCGATACGCCTCAGGAGAATCTGGAGGAAGGCCATTATTCTTGCGCGTTAAAACTACTGGTGACGCGTATGGGGATTGAATAGGACGTATCGTACCCTCTTGCAACATTTTCTCAATGTGATAATCGATTATTCCTTGTTTGACCCTATCATATCGGTAGGGTCTCGGCACTACCGGTCCCTTGTCCCCAGTATCGATTTCATGGTATAAAACATGAGTTAACCCCGGCTGATCTGAAAATAGCCCTTTAAAACCATTAAATAAATTCCTTAATTTTTGCTTTTGACCGTCACCGAGCTTTGTATCTGATAGATCAATCTCAACCGGCTTTTTCGCTTTTGGTAACTGCTTAATTTGGTCATCTGGAATGATCAGTGATTTCTGATCGAAATCTAAAGTTAACTTGGACTCCTTCATAAAATCGATGCCCAAAATGCATTGGTACTGCATATTGTTAAGAATGTGAAATTCCCAGGTTTTCTGGAATTCTCGGATCCGAATCTGTAATTCGACCCGACCTAAGTGGCAACACGGGGCTCCTTGCGCCGTCACTACTCTATCTTTCGTCTTTTGACGAGGTCGATACGAAAAATATTTGCGATAGACCTCTTCCGATATGAAAGATTTCTCCGCCCCCATGTCTCAAAGGGCTGTAATGAATGTCTCATTTAAAAGAATAGGGACATACGGTAAGTCTACTGGAGTCATTCGTAATGAGAATACCCTAAAAGTTTGGTGCTCTGTATCTGGAGGATTTTCCGTACCTCGCGATAGATCACCCCCATACTCGCATCGATCGCTTAAAAGTTTAAATATCTGTTTTGATCATTCTGACCCCTGAAAGAACTATTTCTTGAACCATCCTGTCGACCGCCTTGATTGTGGAATCTATGATCTGATTGACCACCTCGGCGTCGACCATCGAATCTCTGATTATCCACAACACCTTGACTCTCAAATCTATTGAACTCTCTCCATGGTCTACTATTGTCCGCGTATCTATTGTTACCTCTCGTTTCCCTCCAATTTTCCTGTCGATTCCTGTTAGGGAAACGATTGTTCTCGTTTGGTTTTATATCTCGGGATTCCCAACTCGAACCTCTGATCTTTCTATTTAGAAACCGTTCCTCATACTTATCAATAATTTGTAGGAGGTTAGATGTGGTTTGCGGGTTCCTAACCTCTGCATAATCCAAAATCTGAGGTTCTAACCTACTAATAATATGATGGATCAATTTTTCCTCCGTCATTTCGAGTTTTAAGATTTTGTGAATCTTCAACAAATCATACGGTTTTTGGTTATGCTTTTGAGATGATGAATAGAAACGAGTTTCTAGCTCCGACCTATTTCTAACCACGGGGAACTGTTCTGACAACGCTTGCTTTAAGTGCGCGTAATCCGTCGCCTTGTCCAACAACCCTATAACCTCAAACCAATCTAGTGCCCGTCCTGTGAGATGACCCTTTAAATATGCACAAGCGAGTTGTGTGGGTATCTCGCAATATGTTAAGTTATCCATATTTTCCAAAAATTCCACCACATTCTCCACCCCCGAAAAATACTGCTCAGGGATGATTCAAAAATTAGATCCGACTCTAAACTCGGGATTTACTCGTTGGGCGCCACTGTGATGACTCCCCTGGGTCACACCTTGAACACCAAGATTAATTTGAGGCAAAGAACCACCAAGAGCCATTTTGAAAAAAAATATTATTTATTTTGTTATAATTTCCTCAAAAATCTCTGATAACATATAATACAATAATGTTACGTCATTTAAAGGGATTTTCCTTTATATTAAATTAAATTACTAAGAATACAATTAATTAATAATCTAGCTCAACTCAAGTAAGGTTTACCGAAATAGGAGATCCGAGAAACACACGTATTCGAATTCTTAACTGTCATTAACTTTAACTAAGTAGCTCAAACTGACGCTTACTGTAAGCGTACGTGAATTA
Organism: Trichonephila clavipes; assembly: GCA_019973935.1. NCBI lineage: Eukaryota > Metazoa > Arthropoda > Arachnida > Araneae > Nephilidae > Trichonephila > Trichonephila clavipes. Next base: position 309,035 of record BMAU01017665.1, on the reverse strand, counting down.
TATTTACCGCTGGCTTATATCAGCTTTCTGGTACGTCTAGCAGCACGACGTCTTCACGAATCTAATCTCTTTGAATCCTCCAGTTATGCGTTTAACGTTACTGGCTCAATAGCCTACCATCATCTTTCTTGCTATCTCGCAACCCTCGACTTAAACACCTTATCTAATTTAAATATCCCATACTTCATTTTGGAGTTGATTGGAAATAAACGCGAATTTATATTCCCCAGAAAGAAGCCTTAGTGGAAAGGTTCCGTACAGATTCGTGACAAAGTTAAATGTGGATACCATTCCACACGAGATAAAGAGACGTTAGTTAGGATTCAAGCGAATTGCTGCTTGCCTCAGATAGAACGGTAAGAAAGTTTATTTAAACTACTAAGAACAGTATGTTTATTGAGATTAGGATTAACCGGTAAAGTTAAACATTGATGTCAGTGACGCGATTAATTGGTAATACGTATTGTGTGTCTCCTCACCACAGATTGATTCACTTGGTTTAAATATAAATATCCTTATTGTATATTGTTTAATTTAAGATCTTAATAGAGTAATATTAAGGTTATGGCAACGACTGGTTCTTCATTCACTCCCTCACCTCTAGGTCGCGAGGATAGTGTAAAAGTAGGGCAACACCCACGGGCAAATGCCTTACAAGTTTAGCTTTAATCAATCTTATCCTATTCATTCTGGATCCACTAATTTATTCTAGTAGCCAAAATCCGTCCTTTAGTCAAGATGCGTAAATTCTAATTCTTACCATAGTAACACTGCATTCAGATGCTCCGCTCCTTCTGACCTACGATTATTAAACTTATCACGATTATACTCTAACTAATTTGCATCTCAGGGTTTCTTCTTGAGATTGATGGCTGTTAAATAAACGTGAATGCTAGCCCAAAGATTCTGCCAGTGGATTAGTTCGTGAAAGTCGCGTAAAGACCCGTCACAAACCCCTCCAAGAAGAAAACGTGATTTATTTGAAGGTCTTAATGACCTGATAGAAATTACGTTAAAAATATCGCACTTAAACTAACAAGAATTCTCTAACTCGAAATTAGCCTTAACTTCTACATAACAATACACTACATCAGTGTTTCTCAAACTGTGGGGGGCGCGAGCATATCGAAAATAAAAGATTTAAAAAAAATTTATTTACTAGAATGAAGTAAAACAAAATACTTTCTGACATAATAAAAAATATACACATTTACACGGAAATAATTAATATATATTATCTGCGATTTTACATCATCAAAAATAAAAGCTTCTACTTCAAAACCTCATTTTTTAGCTATCTTTGATACTATAACCAAATAAAAAACGTTTTATTCGATTTGCTGTAATCCCATGATGAAAGATTTTTTTATTACGTTTTCTTTTCAAAGCGAAAATGCTACTCCTTCAGAGGAAAGACAAAACACATACCCATAATCAAAAAAATTTTTAGGAAGATAAAAAGTTCATCACTGTTATATATTATTGCCATCAGCTGTAGGCAGCAAAATGTATTTGCTGCGGTTTGACCTTCGAGCTTACTTGTACGGTTAGTTACGTCCCTGCTCTTATGTATTTGTTTTTTTATTTAGGGAAGTTTGAAGGATTACTAAGCCAAGCATAATGAAAAACGCTTTACATAATTTTTTAGAACATCCATATTGTAATAAATACACTTTTAATCCGGGAGCGGTCACGCCGAGCACAGAGTGCACGAAATCGGTAATTCTGGCAAAACTGTTTAATTGTTACCAATGACCCTGACACTATCCTCCTGTTTGGCAATCTTAACGTGAGCTAAAATATATTTGTCACATATCTCCCTCTTTTTTGGGAGTGACACACGTTTTTTTACGATATTAAGGTACTTGTTTTGTCTGAGTTCCCGGTGTGATAACTTTTTTTCCGAAATATTTTCTGTGTCCTTGAAAGTAGGTGAGTTTATTTTCTCTTAATTAAATTATTCACTGGAATTACGATTTTTATTGTGTACTATAAAGATAATTATAAAAAAGGACTGGGGTAACTCAATAACCCCGCTCGACCATTAGTATCGAGAGCGCGCCTGCTCCAGGGTTAAAACATGTTGAAGTCTTTTCGCTTTAAATATTAAAAATAATTCAATTATTCTTCATCAGAATTTTTTTTATTGTTCATTATTCAACATCAATTCTAAATGCTAATTCTTTGAGGCTTAAAATTACAGTTCGTTTAAAACTAATTATAATCTGAGCAACCATTTTAAAAAGATCATTTTACATTTTTGTAAACATTATCGAGCACATGGCTTTGCTCTCCTTACAATTCAGCTATTATATCAATGTTTTATTTTCTTATAAATGAACTCGGGCAAAGAATGGGCACTTCAGCCGGTATACTTTTAATGTATCAATGCTGCATAGAGTATTTTATAACTAATTAATTAATACTAAATTAAGAACAAGTTTAATAAGTATTAGCGACTTCGATGGGCTTGTCTTGCAGAGGAATGCTTATGATTAAAAACAGACCCTCCGAGTTCTTTTTCTATATTTAGCTGATATCTATATTTTGTCTTTTAAGCAACCACCGCATTTTGCCATATGTTCCAATTTAAAAATTAGAGAAAGGAAAAATAACATAATAATTATCCTATTACTTAATTTTTTTTTGCTTAAAAGTAACATATATAAAATTTAATACTTATGTCATGAATTTGTACGGTTTATAATAAAGATTGTTGCTTTAGCGTCAAATTGCATTATTATTGCATTCAGTACATTATTAATGTATACGGGGGCGTGATAAAAATTGTGATTGAAAAAGGGGGCGCCAGTATTGAAAGTTTGAGAAGCACTGAACTACATTAAAAAACACTCCAAAACTACTAGTTTAATACTTTATGTCACTCACAAAACTTCTCCTTTTGCACTCATTATCTAAGGTGTACCCCATTTGTGCGAGGACCGCGGAAAAACCTCCCCCACAGGAAGGGGAAAACCTAACCGTACACAACACGTAACTTAGATATTCTAAAAATCTTCTTTGCGTTACAAGATTCACTTTCTTCGTCACATAAAAAAAATCTTCAAAACATCAGGGTCAGCCACCCTGAAATGAGAACTGGATCAGTGGACGAACAAAAAAATTTTCAACATTATAAACATACACAGACAACATTGAACTTGCACACATATGTCAAATGTCAGTTATTTTTAAACATATAAACACATCATCTGGTTTTTCAAAAAAAAAAAAAAACTCCCATTCCATTCACGCAGCACTACTAGTATTATGGTTAATTTCCTATCTACGCCGTGTCCCAAAATCAGATTGTGATGGGGCTTTATCGCACCTTTCACTAAAATCCTCTTGGGGAATCTTTGGGGCCAGAATGGCTTTTCATTTCAATCAGCTCAAGGAGAAAACGCGATATGCAGATTAGAATGATTATATATATTGGAGCTTTAGTATTCGCGAGAGAGTCTTAGGGACTAGGAGAGAGACTTTCTAAGACTTCTGTCTGAGGAGGTCTTAGAAAGTCTTGGGAAGTATTATAAGAACCCTATAGAAGTGGGTTCGAAGCCAGAAGGTTGCCTAGTTGCTAAATCAAGTTGGATTACAGTATTATATAGAAGATATAAAGATTGGTAGCTGTTCGCCGTGGAGTATCGGTAAGCGATATAATATTAAACTTTAACGATAGAGTGGACTCTAGTGAGTTAAGGAATCTGCTATAGATATAGATTCGGAGGTTAATTTATCATAAAGATAGTGAGTAGGATTTAATGCGCTATTTGCTAAGAATTGTAATTTTTGTCACATCACTCCTGATCATTAGCCTCTAAGACTTGTGTTACATTGCTTAATATAAATTGAGATAATAATAAACTAAATTTATTATGGAAGATTTGAGTGGTCAATCTTTTATCCCTACAGACTTATATCGCGTGGATGAGGAACAGATGATACCTCCAGCCCGGGGAGTGGGGATATCACAAAATATATACTAATAATATCTATCAATACGTGAGAGAATACATACACAATTACATACAATTTCAAAACATTCATTGTAAACAAACAATACAAGGAATTCTCGCATCCCAGCTAAGTCTCAATAAGTAGTAAACAAATGTAATCATACAATTGCTTTCCACACTTTGGAATAACTTTACACCAGTGTATCTCAAACTGTGGAGGGCGCCCCTCTTGGGGGCGTGACAACTCTACGAGGGGGGGGCTCGAGCATATTGAAAAGTCGAAAACAAAAGATTATTTAAAAAAAATTTATTAATTTACTGAAAGTAAACAAAAAAAATATATTCTGACATAGTAAAAAATAAAATACACATTTACACTGATGTATTGCGCTTATAAATGTATCGGGTGCTACAGAATGTATTTTATAATTAATTTAACAATACTAAGCTAAGAACGAGTTTAATAATTACGATTGACCCCATGGGATTCTCATATATAAAATTACATACAAAAATTAACACTTTGATTGATGACTTGTACGGTTTATAATTAATTTCTTGACTACCGATTAAAAGTTACGCTATTCACTTCCCAATGTCAACCATTTTCCACGTAGGTGCGCGTATGTGATGTATTGTGGGGAAGAAATAAAGAAGCAAAAATAATATCTGAAATAAGTAAATCTTTTCCAGACATTTTGTCAAGGTCCCTTTATTGCATTCCAAAGCCTTCGGAATAATTTTATGGATAGAAGTGCACAGAAAAGATCGTACTTCGGAAAGACGTATATATACACCCGGGAAATTAACGCTTTGACTGAGCGAGACGTTTATATACGCCGGTGGCACTTAAGAGGTCAAAGTCGTATCGCAGTTTTAGAGCCAAAGTATAGCATTATTGAATTCACTACATTGTTATTGTATGAAGGGGGCGCGATGAAAATTATGATTGAATATTGGGTCGTGAACATTGAAACTTTGAGAAGCACTAATTTACGCACACAAAAGTTCATTTTTCACACAACCAGAAAAATGCACCGCATTGTAGTGTAAAACTTTTGTACAGTAAAAACTTTAACAAAACAAGACTTGCTTCTTGCAAAAATTCACCTGACTGCCTGTAAAAAAAATAATGAGACACAATACAACCTGGCTAAAGATCCTTTATCTTCTTTCTTTTATGTCTCCAATATGGACTTCTAGCGATATTGACCTTCTGCTTCTTGGACTCTCCTCAGGCTCTTGACGACCTTGTTGTCTGGACTGTCGATGATGATTGAAGGAGTAAGGGCTTGCCCTCTAGTATTTTGTCTAGCCTCTTAAATAATTTCTCAATATTGCCCACCACAAATTCTGCTCCATCTGTCATCCTAACAAGTTTTTGAAACCGGGTAATAAACTTTCTGTCCCCAAATAACTCGTTTTCCCCGTGGTCTCATGGACCACCGTTCTCAAGGCATAGGCAAATTCGTAAAGGAACTGGTCCCAAGTATCATGATTATCATTTACAAAACTAGCAATCATTTGCAAAAGATCACGATTAACTTTTCCCGTTCTATTGGACTGGGGTCTATATATTACAATTGTTTTGACATGCTTTTTGCCTAATCTATTACTTAAATGCTCAAAAACTTCGGATATCAATTGAGGACCGTTGTCACCAAACATTTTTACAGGAGCTCCATATAGCAATATATAATTCTCAATCAGAGTATTTGCAATTATTTTGGCGGAAGCCTTTCTGAGGAGTATAACCTCAATCCACTTCTGAAGTGGTCTGTTATTACTAAAATATTTCTATATCTTTCGGGTCGCGACGCTGGGTAGGGGCCTAACGAATCTAATGAAACTATTTCATTCGGATAACTAGTTACAATTGGTATTAAACGACCAGCTTTTGGCAAATGTTGCATGTCAAAACATATTCATATACAGATTTGCGCATATAGGTAAAATAACAAACATCCCTGACGCGTAAATATGTCTTTTTCTTTCCTAAATGACCTGCTATGGGCTTGTCATGAAATTCGCGCATTATCTCACATCACAATGATCGCGAAATATACACTCTCAGTTCTCCAAGAGTAGTTGCATACTTCGCATAAAATAACAAGCCGTCAACTAACTTAAAATCTCGAGACCAGTTCTCACAGACTGTCGCATTGACCGAGCTATCATCAGTGTTTTCAAGATATCTATAGATATGACCTAACTCAGGGTTTTGTCGTTTTTCAGCAATTAATTGCTCTCTGAACAAAAGTACCAAATCTCTAATCACTGCACACGCAATATTTCCCCCCACTATACTTTCAACCGGATTTCTCCATAATACATCTGCTACCACATTTTGAGCTGCCGGACGGTGTTCCAATTCTAGCTTGAGTACCCATCTAATCATTCAACTTGATAAATTTTTACCGTGCGTCAACTTGGTCAAAGCCATATGATCCGTTATCACTTTTACTGGCAGTAGACCAAAGTTGGTGCGAAATTTATTTAAAGCCCAGATAACCACTAAACACTCGCGTTCTGATACAGTGTAATTTCTCTCCGTATTATTGAGCGTGCGGGAGGCATACGCTATGGGTCTCTGCTCTTGGATAAGCACAGCTCCGATCCCAATCGAACTAGCGTCAGTAAACAACTCGAATGGCATATTAAAATCTGGTAATTTTAGTACTGGTGCTTCCATAATCGCCTGCTTAATTGACTCAAAAACAACCTTACGTCTCCTCCGACCAAATTTCTTAAATTTTCTTTTTATTTGATAAAGGGACTCGCAGAGACCTGCGTAATTTTTAATAAGTTTCTGATACCACTGGGTCATTCCTAAAAATTTCGACACCTCCCTTGAATTCTTTGGAGGTTTCATCTCAATTATTGCCTTTACCTTAGATTCAACTGTGGTAATCCCATCTTTGCTAATTACCAGACCCAAATATTTTAAGTTCTCGCAACCAAAATCACGCTTATCTTTGTTCAAAGTCAACCCTGCTTCCTGCAACAACCTAAATACCTCCCTTGAATGTTCGACGTGTTGCGCAAATGATGGAGACGAAATGATGGCGTCGTACATATACACACTCACGTACTTCCCTAATACCAGCCTCCGGATATTTATGGCTTTCTGAAAATTCGGGTCAGCTCCCGAGAGGCAGAGCGGCATGCGCTTAAACGCATAAGTGCCGTTCTTAGTTACGAAAGCACAGTTTTGACTTCATCACTGGGTTTTACAGCCAGCTGAAAGTACCCAGACCGCAGATCTAACGAACTCATGATGTTCGTGTGCAGTATATTAGTGATCAAATCCTCAATGAGTGGCAAGGGATATCTATGGTACTTAGTTATCGCGTAAAGCTTGCGATAATATACCGCAAATCTATAAACTTCCGTATTATCCGGAGGTAATCCGTTATTCTTGCGATACAATACAGCTGAGGACCCATAAGGCGACTGAATCGGTATTATTGTACCTTCCCTTGACATCTTGTCAACATGGTCTATTATCCCATGTTTTACTCTATCATACCGATAAGGTCTCGAAACTACTGGCAGTTTATCGCCAGTGTCAATTTCATGATATAGTACATGAGTGAGCCCCGGTTTATCCGAAAACAGCCTCTTAAAACTATTAAATAAATTTTTAGTTCATTCTTTTGGACCTCTTCCAGTTTCGTTTTTGAGAGATCAATTTCTAAATCCCCCTCGTCTATTGGTAATTCTTCAATCTGCGAATCCAGAATAGCTAATGACTTTTTATCGAAAGTCAGTGTAATTTTTGATCCCCTTATAAAATCAACCCCTAAAATGTGCAAGGATATTCCAAATCCACCAATAAGGGAATTCCAATATTTTGTAAATTCCCTTATTTTGATTTGTAATTTCTACAATTCCTATATTTTTTACAACGGGCGCCCTGTGCCGTCACGACCTCGGCCTGTGACTTCTTAACTGGTTTGTAACCTCTTCAGAAATAAATTATTTTTCTGCCCCAGTATCCCATAAAGTTTTGTAAACATTTCATTCAATAAAATGGGTACATACGGAAGTTCTACAGGGGGCATGCACAGTGCAGAAATCATGATATGAAGATTCCCTTCCACCTGCGATAGATCATCCCCTTCATATCGATCGCTTAAAAGTTTAAATTTCTATTGTTACCTCTAGTCCCACCATTTCTCGAATCCCGGTTAAAATTGTCACTCGGACCCCTATTTCTGAACTGATACCGTCCGCCACGACTCTCGAGCCCACGATCATTTCTATCACAATCCGATTCCTGTGGGGTCTATTCCCGTCTGCATTTCTATAATTATCTCTCCTATCATCATCACCCCTTGCCAATTTCTATTCCTACGATCGTCGTAAGATCTCCGACGTGCATCCCAATCTCGTCTTTCCCTATTACTACTCGCACCTTGGGTGTCTCCCCTCAAATACCTATCTTCATATTTCGTGGTCATTTTTAAGAGCTGCAATCAAGAAGCTGGATTTCTAATTTCAACATATTCCATAATCTGCGGTTCGAGTCGAGCAATAGTAGTCTCGACCAAATCCGCTTCCGACATATTTAGTCCTAGTCTCTAAAGTATTTTCAACAGTTCATAAATAAAGTCCGATGGCGCCTGACCTCTATTTTGATATGACGCAAAAAACCTGGCCTCTGCCTTAGTTCGCACAATAGAAAAACTTTCTTTCAATGCCTGTTTTAACTGATCAAAATCAGTCCCCCCCTGCACGAGGGCTTATCCTAATACCTCATACCAATCCCTGGCACGTCCCGTGAGATGACCTTTCAGATATGCACAAGCTAAATTTGCAGGTATTTGATAAAACATCAGATTGCTTTCGATACCATCTAAAAACTGATCGACATTTTCCGATCAGGAAAAAAAAAATATTCGGGTAAGACTAAATCCCACTCCTATCTCGGGGTTAGAGAATTAAGATGCCCTTGGGACAATCTCGTTGGGCTCCAAAGTAATGATCTTACCCCTGAAGTCTCTTCCTCATTATCTTGTCTATCTAAAGCTGTGGAAGGGAACGAGATGCATGACCAAGATTCTCCATGATAAATCTAATTTATTATCAATTATAATATTCCACAACAAAGTAATCTATAAAAGGAAGCCCTAGGAGTGATATAAAGAAAGCAACTACCTTAAGTGAATAAGCGCACGTAATCAGATTAGTTTAGCTTTAATCAATCCTATCCTATTCATTCTGGATCCACTAATTTAGTCTAGTAGTCAAAATCCGTTGTTTAGTCAAGATGCGTAAATTCTAATTCTTACCATACTAACATTGCATTCAGATGCTCTGCTCCTTCTGATATACATAGAGGACATTTAGGAGAGTGAAACATTAGAAGAGTGCGAAACAAGACAAAGCACGTAGCAAAAACAATGCAGTTACAGCAGTACAACTTATTTACCATAGCGATATTCAATGAAGCGTTTTTATAACTTTTCACGTATTGTTATTAATTGAATTGTTTCAATGAATCTTAAAACAACTTAATGCGATGAGTAAGCATATTCCACATTTTTCTGGGGACAAGTGAAATTTTCTCGCAGACCACTTTGTATGCACGTGAGGAGCAGTCGCCAGTCTGTCAAAAAAGTGTTGGGACACACTACCAGTTGTTAGATTTTTTATCGTAATATTTTAGTTACACGTACCAATGAAACCAAAAAAGTAGTAAATGTTATTTTGGTATATACAAATAATAATTTGAACAAAACTCATACATTAATGCAATTATGGTCAAAATTGAAAATAAAATAAATGTCAAGAAGCGTGCTCAAAAAAGTATAGGGACATTTCCCAATAAATTAAGAAAAACAACTCAAACTAAGAAATTGATATCTTGCTGGGCCACCCTTGCTTTTTATGACCTCTCGAAGTCTATTTGGCATGGATTGAATGAACCTTTTGCAAAACGATCTATTCCACTCTCTTCGACTAAATATTTTCTTAAATCCTGCTTGTTAGAAATTTAGTGCTTGTATAGTTTCTGCTGCAAATAATCCCACACATGTTCAACGGGATTAAGGTCTGGACTTTAAGCAGAAGTCTTAATAACACTAGGACAGCGATAGAGGACCCATAACTTGCAAATACAGCCTCCGACAATAAAGTTTGGTGAATAGTCCTGTAACACAACGTAGATGAAATATTAACGAAAGTAACCTTACTGTCCTTCAAAATAGTCACCTCCCATAACTATGCCCCCCGAGATCTGCTATACATGTCCTGGAAACTCTGCAAGAAGTCTTTTTTTTTTAGATGGAGTTCGAAAGCCTCGTCACGTTTCATTGAATGTCTGAAATAACAAATTTCTTTCCTTTTAACCCCTTCTCTGTCGGCGTCGCATCTCATACGTTTGGCAATTTTGTGCCCGTATAGTCGGCGTCGCATGTCATGCGACGAAGAAAAAAATTGCACCACTGAAATGGAATTGGTCGCTACGCATACGCTTGAGTGAATTCTGCGATTATTTTTTGTATTTTCGAATAGTGCTAAGAGATGGCGCAACAAGTACTATTTTTTCACAATTTTCCCAAGCAAGATTTCCCACTCGAACGAAAACAGAATCATTTTGTACTTTCTATAAATTTGCTCTCGCTAGTGTAATTTTTACACTAACATATAATGTAAGGAAACATAATGTAATGAAAAATGCTGTAATAAATGATTTAGGTTTTGTGAAAAATGTTTTTACATCCTGATGTCCAAGACAGATTGTAAAACTGTTTGCCAAAGGTAAGGTTGGAAAACCACTTTCTAAAATATCTTTCGCATAATTTTAATAGTTTTTTCATGTGCATATTTTTTGTGTTACTTTTATTTTTCAAATATTATCCTCAAAGCAATAACATAAATAAATATAGTATCAGAGTATATTTTCTTAAGCCTAAATCTTGATGCATTGCAGTGAAAATTAGGGATCAGTAGACGGGATATAATATATTGGACCACTCGCAAGTCTAGAAAAAACTGCTTTCTGACAAAAAAAAAATTGCATTTTTAAATTCAGACTAGAGTACGTATTAAATTTCAGCAATAAAAAAAGTTTTTGGACCAGAAATTCGAAAAAAAATCCAAAAGAGAGTTTGAGTCATGGGAATAGGAAGACGTCTGGAGGATTGAGATCTAGCGAGAACGGTGGATGTTCGGTATTCACCCCCCATTTTGGCAGGAACCGTTTGATGATATTGGCTGTATGAGGGTAATCATTGTCATAAAAAAAACCATGAACTTTGTTGTGCGTACTGCGATACCTAGCGTAAACGTTTCATGAAACGGGTCAAAATTTCAATGTACCTTGCAGCATTCATCGTCCAGCTATCATGTGCACAGTTAATAGACTATTTTTCGCGATTAATTCACTGACTTTCTCTATGTTTTCGTCACTGGTCTTTCGTTATGGGGGTTGTCAGAAACACTTTCCCGGCCTCCTCGAAAACGGGTGAACCACTCGTACACACACTTCATGGAAAGTGCTTGATCTATATGAACACACACCAGCATCGCATAAGCTTCTTTTGGTGTCTTGCCAAGCTTAAAACAAAACTTTAAACGGATATTTTGTTTGTTTATTTTCCTGTTCTCAGTTAAGAACCAACGCACTAAACAAGCACTTTGTAAAGCAAGTCTTGCACGGAACACTCAACTGAACCACGGTGGGGACAGATGCTCAACACCTGTCGCTACGCATGTGCACAGTTTTTTTTCGCCAGATCGGCCGTTCCGACTTCAATCACTGAACTTTATTGTCAGAGCTTGTATCTGCAGTATATTTCAGGTCATTATCTTGGTACAGTTTAAAATGTCCAGATTCCCATCTAGCTCACAAATTTCGCTTGAGAATGTCAAGATAATACATATTTATTCATTATACCATCAATAAAATGCAAGTTCCTGACACCAGAGCTTGCCATGCAGTCTCTGACAATTTGGTTACCTCCTCCACGTTTGACAGCAGGTAGTAAATTTTTGACATGCATTGCTGTATTTGATTTCTGCCAAACTTTTTGCTTACCATCCGATCTTAAGATGTCATACCTGCTTTCATCAATAAAAATGCAATTTCCCAATGTTCTGTTGGCTGCCTTGCATACATTTTAGAAAATGCCAACCTAGCTTTTTTATTTGCATTGTTGATGTAGGGCTTTCTTTGAGGTACTCTGTCATGATACTCATGTTTTCTTAAAACACATTTCTGACAGTTTCAAGATTTACTGATTTTCCGAACTTACTTTTACATTGCCTAGTCATTTTCACTACACTAGTTCTTCGATTAATGTGTACTTGTCTCACAATCCACCTCTTTATCACATTCATGAATGCAAATAACAGTAATATCTCGACATGCGAACCAGGAATCAAATCATGTCAATTCATCTTTTGTTTGTCATTTTTTTTTTAATAAAAATTTTCCCAATCACTGAGACTGATGGAATCGGTACCAGATGAAATTGGTAATGTGATTGAAGTTGTTGTGGTCTTTCCAGGCAAATAAATTTAAAAGTGGACAGTGATGGAATTCAAAGACTGCTGAACTTATAGAAATGCATAAGCAAGACATTGACATTTTTTTAACAAAACACTGAATAAAAAAGATTAGCGTGCCACAAGGAATAAAACTTGAGTCGGCAGATTTGTTAGATTTCATGAAACCTCCTACATCTTCAATAACTTTGGCTTACAATTTTGTATATATTTGTTATCCAAGATTTTACTAATTTTTTTTTAAGTCTTTGGCCCCACCTAAAAATAATTTGTACCTATACATGCAGATTTGAGACTTCGACCAATGCGACTATCACTCAACCACACCTATTGTGCAAGTTTGGGATATTACTAAAGTACATGAAAGTATTACTTAGAAATTAGTTTAAGACGAGTACCCATGGAAGTATTTCCACTCCAATCCATTGAACTACTTCCAATTTAACTCCAAAAATTCTCAATTTTTCTCAATAAATTACAAAAAATTTAATAAACAGAAATAACTGTAACAAGCCAATCAAATATTTATATGTAAATACAATTGTTTTCAATAAATTACAAAGGAAAAAAAGAAACTGAGTTTTGTATATAATTTTTTAATACATAGAAGCAGATGTCTAAAGAAGCACAATTTTGACTTGCACAGCTCTGATCTAGATATCGTAGAGCCATTAACATTGAATAGTTATGCATACTAGTGTACATATGCCAACAGATATTCTAGGTTACTTCTACAATTGAAATATGTGCCTTGACTTTTATTACAGGATGGATTTTTCAGGATTGGCATTTTGGTAGTTATTACAGGCAGAAATACTGAAGTTGAATCCAAACTGCAGTACTATACTATCCAAAATGTAATAACATGTGGGGACAAGAAATATCAAACCAAATTATTTGAACAAGTAGAAATATAATCATTCATTAAAGAAAATTCAGGAATTCTTATTTATTGAATAATATTTACAATAAACTATTGGTACTTGACACAGCCTGAAAGGTTTAATACAATTTAATCCGAAAATTATTACAATACACATGCATTTATATACAAGCAAATACAAATGATACAAGTAAAGCATTCACTAAGAAAAAGAATTCAAGTAAAATTTGTCCATTATACACATAAAATGCTTCCCTCCAAAATTGACAATTGCTTCACATCTGATGACCAATTAAAATATGCATTTCAAATTTATAAATTTTTAACAGAATTTGCAAATTCAGTTATTAAAGAGGACTTCAATTGGGGGAGGGTGCTGACCTTGAACAATTTACTACTTGAATATTTCACACGAATTGCCTGTAAAACATAATTAAAATCAGAATCTGTAAAACTCATAAATTAACACTATTTATATAGGTATGAGAAAACCACAAAGATAATTATACATATGCACAACTCTATAATGGATAATTCTGTCAACTAAAGCTTAACCAATTTAATGGTTCATATAAAAAATATCAAAGTTATACTATCTCCGATTAATATTCTTATGGCAGAATTAATTTAATAAAAATATAGTTAATAGAAACAATGATTGATTTAAAACAGTAATTTTGTTCCTTTTATACAAATCTTAAAGTAAGCGATTAAGAAGGCCAATTCAATAGAATACAGAGAGAACCTTGTTCTATCAACTACATAACATAGGATATTTAAGATCAACAATATGTTAGTTAATGTGTATATAACTAACATAAAATATTTGCAAGAAATAGGCATTTTTACAAAAATCCGATTCATTCATTACTTTGATTAAAGTTTTAGAAGTAAAATTATATCTCAATAATTAGTAGATACAAAATACTAATCAAGCTTATGGTATGGATAAGTAAATAAGATACCTTCCAACTAATGTAGCTTATAAATGACATGAATGTTACTTTTAAATTTAATAAATACCTTAATTAAAAGTTTACTAAATAAATTTTTTTTATCCTATGCCAGATTTTTACATGATCACCAGTCTAAACTTGGTTTAAAAAAAAAATATTGCTAATTTACTTAATGACACAGGTAAAATAACCAAAAGTAAATATAATTGTCAGAAGAGAATTTGATACAAAAATATTCTACATTTAAATAAAAAAAGTTATGTATAAGATAATTATATCTGCATTGTATTTAAAATTAAATTTATCTAAAATTTAATTTATTCAAGCAATTACCTGAAGTTTTATAGTTTCGGAATCTTTTACAATTTTGCATAATTTTTTAACTACTGGCAAAATTTTATCTTCAGAATATCCACTGTAAAAGGTCAGAGTTTCAGACCAAGGAGTATCACTCAGCAATCTCAGTGATAAATATAAGGATGCAGCTGCTAAAGCAGATGGTAAATGATGAGCCATATCATATTCAGGAAGTGTCAGTTCAAGGAAATACTTAGCCAAGGCATGAATGGTAGCATCTACCTGAAAGAATTTTATGTAGAAATACAAATTCATTTCATGAAAAAGAAATTAGCATGCTGTACTTTCATATTACTTACGTTTCCAGCTTTAGAATTCCGACGAAGAAAATGCAAAGGTAAAGGTTTACTCAAATTAAAATCAAGGCTTCTTAAAATAATTTTCTCCATTTTTAAAATATCAACTTTTGAATAAGTACTATCAGTGATGTACACAAAGTCGCTTATATCAGGTGCATACATTTCTTCATATTTTGAAGCTATAAACATTGCAGTTACTCCTGCACACTGTAATTGAGATCTTTTCACTTTATCACTCTGAAATAAAAATTGATATAATAGGGTTGTGTCAATTAAGATTAAAAACTATAAAATGATTAAATTCAAGAAAAAAATTGATATGGATTATTTAAACAAGTGAACTTTTGTTTCTAATTGCTAATTTAAGAATTCTGTAAAAATTTTACTTTAAAAGCAAAACAAATATTTAATTTATAAGATTTAAAGAAATCATTTAGAAGTATTAGTGATAAAAAAATTCATACCATAAAAATACATCAGATGAAATGGAAGATATAATTACTTTCCTTTGGGAACTTTTTATTACGAACTTTAAAAACAATGAAAACAGTTGGAAATCTATGCAATTAAATTTTCCTTATTAAATCCTTTATGTATAAAAAACACACACTCCTGGTTTTCTTAATATTTCAAGAATATATGTTAATCTCTTTTAAAAGTGGTATTAATTTTTTTATAAATTCAATACAAGCTTTATATATAATTGCAGATTTTAAAGGGAGAAAAAATTATCATTTGCAGTACTTATGTATTACACCATCAACCAATTTTTGCCAATAAAAAGTCATTGCCAAATATTGTTACCGTTATGGTATATGTGCAGCAAAAATCATTCTTGAACTTTACGGTATTTGTTTAAAGAAATGGGTTGATGGTACCACATAAAAATACCTATAATTTGGATTTTAAATCAATTTAAGTACAAACCAATTTTCTAAATTGAAATTTCTAAAATGGCTATCAAAAAACTTATTCAAGTTAATGGTACGATAGCATTTATGAAGTTTCAAGTCTTATAAAAAATCTAAATATTCACAATGTTTTAAGCAAATTACTCAAACCTGGAGAAATCTGTCAAGTATAGAGATTGTCATATAAAGAGTCTCTTGAAGCAGATGAAAGCGAAGATGTACTTGTACAAGCCAGTCAACTAATACGCCTCTCATTTTCCCCGTAACTTCTGGTTGGCAGTCAAGATGATGCAATTTAATTGGAAAAATAATCTAGAAATTCAATAGAAGTCAGATGGTACAAATAATTGGAGTTTTCCCACAATTCAAAATATTAGATATTTTGGTACTTTCCCCCCCCCATTTTTTGCTGGCTCAAATCTTGCCAAGCAGGCCTTATTAGCAACAAGACAATATATACATAAAAAAAAAAATGTTAAATATTTGTAAGCATTGGTTTTCCTTTAGTTTTTTTTATGTATTACGAAAAAGACCACGAGAGGATTAAGAGACCATGACATGTATTGAAAATATAGTGAAAAAAATGTTATCAGCAGGAATATTCTGTTTGGCATTTGTTGTATCATTTTAACGACTTTATCACCTGCACCATGGAAAAGTACCAATATTTTATATAAATCAACACCCCAAAATTTTATATACCGGATTATTAAATTAATCTGTATAACAAAGCATTAAGCATAACCAAATTATAGCATTTTTCAATTAAAAATAATTTAGTTACTTATAATTTCTAACTATTTGCATAGTAAAAATTTTAATATTCAACAGGAGTATTTTGAAAATGAACCCTATAATAAAAATGCGATTAACATAGAGTTTACTTTCAACTTTACGATTTTATATTCTTATAAGTAAACTTGAAACCAACTATTTAAAAATGGTATTTCATTACTTAATACAATTAAACATTAAGTTTGTGTAAAAGTTAATATAAGCAACTATTTTTAGAAACAGAAGCCTGCTGAAATGAAAAAAGTATTTCACAAGTTATGCAGATCTGGTTATAGAATAAAATCAAGTTGACAAAAGAGATACAATAAGTAAAAAATTCACCTAAAGTAAAAACTCATCCGATTAAATTATAAGCATTACTCAAGAATCAGGCTAGTATGTTATTTTAATACTTACTTCTAGATTTCTTAAATAAGCGTATATTTCATTTATGTAACGACTAACGAGTTGAGGATTTTCACCATCTTCAGCATCGATATTTTCAACATTTTTAGGTATTTCAATCGATATTAGAGAATCAATAACTGGGAGACTTTCTTGAAGTTCAACGACATCTGCTAAAGCCTATAAGTACATCAGAAACCAATATTAAATTCATTAAAATTACTGAAAATTAACTATTGCTTCTAAAAAAGAAACCCGATGTACATTTAAATATTCCAGTAGTCAGCAAACCATCAAGAGAGAAGTAATGAATGAAACAAGATAACAGGTATCAAAGAGCATTTTTATACGCACAAATGAGGACTTCCAGTACTGGTTATGATCAAGACCTGTGCTCCAATTTATATTTATGATATTAAAATAAAGTTTTTTCAAAACAACACCTGACCGTTACCTCAAAAACTAAAAATTGTCAAAGATTACTTTCTTTCTGTAGCCCATTGCAAGAATTGTTAAAATATGTTGGGAATTAAAACTTTTAAGCTTCATTAAGATATTTCCACACTAATAATACCTACAGCTTTATTCTGGAATTCATGCCGACATTAACAGTTAAAACTACCTTTAATTGCTCTTGCATGCAAAAATTTCTTCAATTCATTTTTAGTTGCTTACGTATTAATGTCATGGCAGCCAAATTTACACCATTTTCCCCAACCAAAATATGGCCCCCCTAAATAAAATATGTAGGAATCTGTTGTTTCCACATCATGGTGCAATTTGCTTGGAGCAAATTTTGCTGTATAGTGATGCTAATACAATAGTACTCATTTCAAATTTTTAAACATGCAATAATACACACAAGGGTTTTTACTACTTTTAGAGGTTTAAATATCTCTTGTACAGTAAAGTGTGCATCCGAACGCATGTATGCAAAAAAGTAAAAGTTACTGGAAATTACATCAAGGAATGTCTTTGAATGGCAAAATATTCACCAATAAATTGTGTGGACTTTTACTGCTTTAGAATTTTTTATATTTTGGCCAATTTTCGCTCAATTTTTAAATGAAGAACAATTTAATACAAAGGTAACTGTATTAAGCAAGTTCAATGTTTAAATGTATCGGTAAATGCAGATATATTTTTATACTAGATAAACTTTTAATATTTTTTTTAAAAAATTAAACCAATGGACAGAAGTCCGAATAGCCACAATAGTCTATGAAAAGAACCACAATTTGCCAATGCCTGGATTAGACAAATGAATCCATTACATTTTTGGTAAATATTGTAAAGATTTTATAGTCCTCTCCGCTTTATAAGCACTTTTATATACTAGAAAATACTAAAAGCATACCATTTGTTTTCCCCCTCGACCACCAACAGCCTGAGAGGTCCTGTCCACTCGGAGTTTTGAGAGGTTTTGACCACTTGAAAAACCTTTAGTCTGGTCTCTCACCATGGTGAGTAGACAGAGTCCGCTCGCTGTTATTTCTAGCAGACTTTTCCTCACTACATAATTTCATATTTTATGTAACCACAATTTATATATGCAATTTTAAAATCTAATAATTCTTATGAGGTACATCCTTTTTTGGGATAGGAACTCCGTAACTTACACGCTACTAGAAAATACTCGAAAAGCTTTCCCATCTTTATTCGACGTCCATTTTTAAATGAAAATTGAAAATTAAAGCTCCAGAAAAGTTTTATATTAGTATCACACAGAAATGGCAATTTACAACATTTGTCCCCTGCCTAACTTCAGTAGGTATTGTATTTTCCAAACTTCACTTTAAATTACATTAAACTCAGGACTGCAATTCAACTTCAAATCCAGCTCTTCAGGAAAACTATCTAACCTGTGTGTGAATTGAACTAATTAAATTAACCTTAATTAATTTGATAGTTCAATTTTGTTTGGATTTGTTTCTAGTACAAACAGGAATAGCTACTGTAACATAGAATTCTGCACCTAATCATTAAATAATTTGATTTCTATTAATGTAGAGCTCTAAATTAATACAAGGGCTATTGGTAAAAGACTTTGATTTAATGTGCATCAGCCTCTCTAAAGGGCACATCTCTGAAATGGTTTGGTGCCACACCATAACCATTTCTTTACTTTATTGCCATAAATTTATGACAAAGACCATTTTACTACTGCAGCAACTTCATGTTATAATAAGCTTAGGAGATGTATATATCACGTGTCACAGTGTTCATCCACAATGGACTCAAACTACTCAACCAGCCCCAACATAATTTTACATATTGTATGTCATTTCGTCCAACTTAAAATATAAGATAAGATTTTCTCAATTTTTATCTTTTTTTTTATTGCCAGAAATGCATAGAATCTGGGAAAACTCGCAAAATGTCGGAATGCGTGTGTGCCTGCGGAAGCGGATTTTGTGGACCAAGTTGCATGAAAAATTAGCGTTTGGGGAAATTTCAGGGCGTGGAATCCGAATTTTGAGCGAGTGATTATTAACATCACACTGTTCAGCTACATGAGGGCTTTTGGCAACAGACCACATAATTTTGAACCATGGTCAAGTGACATGGACAACACCCGAGCTGGCACCCCCTCTCCTAACTACCACACCACACCAACAGCAGAACTTTTGAGCTCTAGACAGAATTAACATGCATTGCTCCCCGACACAGCAGGTCTTTAGTGGTATTGGGCTTGAACTTGTTCCAAGGCCAGCCACAATCCGACACCTTGACCACTCGCCCCCCCATCCGAATCGAATCCCAATAATACAATCTGAATCCGATATCCTATGAAAAATTGCTACAACTTTGCCAAATAATGCCGGACAACCGTATTTTAGACACTGGCCTTGCTAGAATTGGTATCTAGACAATGGCCCCTAGCAGAGGCTTACCTTAAAAGCCTTAGAGTGAACACTTGACCCCCGACGTATTTTGAGATGGGCAGTCTGAATCGGATATCCGAAACAAGAAAATGTCGCAACTTTACCAGATAATTCCGGATGACTATCTGTTACGCAGACTATGACAGGAGCTTTCCTCAAAAGTCTTGGAGCGGGAAAAGTACTTATCTGGTCATTTTTGGGAAGGTGAAAGAATCCGAAATCCGATATTAGAAATTCCCATAACTTTGAAGATAATGCCCAACGACCCTAATGTCCTTTTTCCAGTGACTGAACTTGCTGGCTCAGGAGAGCCGAAAGTAGTCACCGGTTGAGTCTAGGAATGGAAAATGAGAATCCGAAATCAGATTTCAGAACCTCCCCCCATAAATTTGCAGGATATTGCCGAAATTAGGTGGAATGACTTTGCATTCGAGTCCAGCTTACAAATTTTCATCCCCTCTAGCGGCTGGATTTGCACACGCTAGGGCACCGAAATTCAGTCCTGTGCATGTTTCGAAATGGGGCAGGAGAATCTTAAATCTGACTTTAGGAGTTCCGATAACTTTACGGAATAATGCTGGATGGCCATAATATGCGTGGACAGTAGTGTTTGTTTAACTTGCAAATGTAGAGACATAAAAAGTGGGCCCCTGACATATTTTGAGAAGGCCGATCCGAAAATTCAATCCAATTCGAGAAATTCTCTTTTCTATGTTAAATGTGGTCAGATGATCGTATTTTAAGCAAACCATGGCACGAGGTATGCAACCTCGTGCCATGGTTTGCTTAAAATACTTGGAGTGTGCAAAGTGCGCTCTTAATGTTTAGGATAGGGAACAAGAATCCGAAATCAGACTTTAGAAACTCCAGTAACTTTGCCGGATAATGCCTCCCCTCTTCAGAGGCAGAACTTACAGGAGCAGAGGTGCCAAAAGTCGGCACCAGGTGCATCTCGGGATGGGAGATAAGAATCTAGATTTGGACTTCAGAAACTCTTAATTTTTCGGGATATTGCCGGAATGAGGTCAAAAACTTTATGTTAGAGTCTCACATTATTCCCTATAGCTACTTAACTTTCAGGTGCAGCCTTGCGGAAATATGAACAGAAAATTGCATCTTCCGACATTGCGGCCACATCGTTAAATGGTAGACAAACTGCACGTTCAGCATTCCAGCTGTCACTAGACATTAAAAATTGCTAAAAATCAACAGTATTAACCTCATTATATTAAATCTTCATATGTTGTTACTAACAACTTTGTAAATAATTAATGTATTATGCTATACTCAAATAAGAGACTAATAAAATACAAAATTGAAAAAATATGTTTTATGCTTAATTTCAACTCTCTAAATTATAACCCAAAATTCATTTGTCTGCATTGAATAGCTTAGAATAACATGAAGCCAATGTATTAAAACAAAGCCACAGCACTTTATTAGACATTTTAGGACGGTAAACAATTTTACATAAACTAGGGAGTGGTACCCCCTATCCACCTAATTATAAACCAACCTCTATTGTACAAATTACACAACTGTTCATACTCATTGCTTAAACTGTAAAACTAATTTGCATGTATTATGTAGTTCTTTTACTAACTATACCTTATATATAAACTTTACTAGAGCATCATACAAAAGTTTTATAAATAGAGACAAAGGACATGCCTCCCCCTATATATATATATATATATATATATATATATATATATATATATATATATATATATATATATATATATATATATATATATATATATATATAGGGATGGAGATTCTTTCTGAAAAAGATCTTAAAATAGATTCAAATTGTAACCAGATGAATCGATTCACAAAAACACCGAGGTCTAAGATAGATTTTTCCAAGTCTGCATTTACAATGTAAATATGAATTCATTTTATGAAAAACAAGAAAGATACCATAATAAACGATCTTACCAGTAAAATCAGGGAATTCGACAATTACAATTATTTTAGTACCATATCAAAGAGTATCGGTATAAAAGACATTTTCTAAATGTATTTGTTACATTAAAACTTTAGAAAATAAATATAACTTAGAGCCAGGGGCCTAGCTAACACCGTATCAGCCATATCGATGATACAGGGCCCCCCTCCAACATGTGTAACTACAATCTATTAACAGGGCTCTCGTATTAAAAAGGGCCCCCTCAGAACTAGCTACGCCAGTGTGCTTATAGTTCCCAATGCTTAATATCCAAGCTTTTTAAAAACAGTCCGTAAGTCTAATGTGATCCAAGCAGTTCTGCTCATCACTTGCAGGCAATCTAAAAAAAGGCGCTCACTAGGAACAGATGATCCCACAATACTCATTCACATCACGGCTATTAAGTGAATGTGACAATTACTTATTATTTCTTACCCTCAATTGCTTATTTTTCCCTTGTAACAAACACTACATACCAATATTTCCACTTATTACAGTACATTACGACAGTCAATAGATCAAGGCATAAACAAATGTCACAATATCAAATACAAATGGTCAAACATTACTTTTTTTTTTAATTTGAGGAGAAGGAAACCAAGCACACAGGCATCTCACGATTTTTTTGAGTAATTCACCCTGTAATATTATGGGTTTTAAAGATAGTACATTCAACTAATTGAAAATAATTTTTATTGCTTTTAAAAAAACCAAGGGGAAAATAAAAATTGAATGTCGATTTTCAAAGATGAAATATTGATCCAGTGCTACATATCGCTTTAAAAAAAAATCCAATTTTGGCCAGAGAAATAGATTCTTCGATTAATCAATCTCGGGTCGCCATACCTACTCACCCCCTAGAGAAAAATCTTAACTTATAGAAATTAAAATATTTACTCTTA
Source organism: Trichonephila clavipes (assembly GCA_019973935.1). Classification (NCBI taxonomy): domain Eukaryota; kingdom Metazoa; phylum Arthropoda; class Arachnida; order Araneae; family Nephilidae; genus Trichonephila; species Trichonephila clavipes. The sequence continues at coordinate 286,239 of BMAU01017665.1, read as the reverse complement.
TAATTAAGAACTGTCAAATAAAATTAACAGCGATTAGAAGATTAACAGATCATGTAAACCAACAATTCATACAGCAGACAAGTATTCTTTTTTTTATATTTAAACCAAGAGATTAATTTGTCAGCAAATTATCAAAAATACAAATTATCACCATATAAATATAAAAAGCATGCTAAATGATTCGATAATTTCTTTTTTGGAAATCAGCAGCTAGAATATAAAGGAACACAACATTTTTCATTCATTAGAAACATTTCAATATCTTGCATCATTACCCTTCCCTACAGTTTTCAGGAATATAAGAAATGGTGAATAACTCACCTCTTTTGCTTTCACTTTGGTCTTTGCAAGTTTAAGATCTTTAACATTTTCTTTAGCAGTAAGAATTTGAGGTTTTTCTCTGAAAGAAGCCTGCAAACACGAGATTAGTATTTAAAAACTCATTAGTGAATACATTACTGAAGAACCTTTACAATAGATTTTAAAAAGATAAGGAATGCATAATATCTTAAGCTTTTTTAAAAAATATATTCTTTGACAATCAAAAATTACACACAATTAAACATTTTACTTCTTGATCCAAAAGATGTATTTTTAAGTTACAGACTGCTAATTTCCCCAATACAGTTAAATAAAAAATTATAGAATGATATAATATATCAAATACAGGTAAAGTCTTATATGCAAACTTTATGCATGAACAAAACCAAATTTCTTTTAGACCAAGTATTTACCAAACTCTTTGTTTTACCTTTCTTATATATGGACTTCATAAAAATTTATAAACGTATTATTACAACAATGCAAACTATACTAACTTGCCAACCACAATTTCTTACGAGTATTGCACACTGAATTGGCAATCATGGCTTCGTTTTATATAACGTTGCCAATAGGTTGCAATATGCAAGTGTACAAAAAAACTTTACTTTAATAAATCTTAAATGAATTAAAACATAATCTCTCCCATACTCCATCAATTACAAAGTAGGACTTCACAGTTTTATAAATTGGATGTATCCAGAACAGTTTAGGAATATTTCAAAGGAATTAAATATAGTCTCAAAAACAGATAATACATAAATGCTCCAATACAAACATTGCAGGAACCTCAAGATATTCTAAAATCTTGAATGAAAAACTGTGCAATTCAATTAAAACTTGCCACTTAAATCCACAAGATAATCTACAGCAGGGATGGCAAACCAATGACACGTGATAAAATATTTTGGGCACGCCAGCAATCAAAATTGTTTGCATTTTATTTCAAAATAACTATGAAAACTAACAAACTTGAGTGATCAGTCGCAGGGCATCACAGGGAGCACACTCGTTTGTTATTGGTTTGTCTTAGTTATGTCCAAGACAACAGTTGCTTCTGATGCAAAATTTGTCTATAAATAGCATAGTCAATTTCGTTGACAACTGTTATATTTACAATTTTTAACCGATACTTAACATGGCTAGTTCAGTAAAACAAAAAGTATAAGATAGTAAACGTAACTGAGAATTTCAAACTTGGTGAATCTAGAAATAAGACACGATTAGTAAAGGCGACACAAAGTGATTTGCGTTTTATGTTCTAAAACAGTGGTATGCAGAATATCGTCTGTAAAAAAAGCATTTTGAAATGAATCACATATCCTCTCAAAAAGTGAACCACAGTAAAAATAATTAATTGCCTGGAAACCATTTAGCAGACTACTCCAATTCAATATACGTTCTACTAAAAGTAACATCTTACAGTCCTAATACAAGTTATTTGTCATCCAATTTGCAACAAAAGCCACATAAATATATTGCTTTAATTTGAATTACAGGTTGTCTAAATTGCAGCTTTACCGAGCAAAAGGTATTTTTTTCATAGTGAATAAAGAGTTTTGAGTTGTTAGTATTTAGTTTTATTATTTTCCCAATAATTGCAAGTCAAAATTATTTGACGGCACGTCTATACCTCATTAAACACTTCTTTAGAAAAAAACGGCACGTTGATCCATAAAGGTTTGCCATCCCTGATCTAGAGAAATCCAAATCTACTGCTCCAAGAATGAAATTCACAAACAAGAAATTAAGTGTCCTTTCACAAGTCAATACAAAAATAACACCTATTATAGCATGAATTTAATTCAAATTTAAGGTTTTTAAAAACAATTTTAATAAAGCACCCATTTCTCTTTTTAATATTTATTCTATTTTTAAATATTCAAAAAAAAAAAAATAGTTACTTGCTAAAAATACTGTTAACACATTTGTGGAATGAGAAGATATTACCAAATGCTACAACAAGCAGTCAATAGGGAGAAACTGTTCAATAAATATATTAGCATAACAGCATTGGTTAAAGTGTAGTATAAGGGGACCACTTGGTACAGTCCTTTTTTCGGCAATTAAAACCGGTCGCCAAGGTACTTTTTTCGGATTTATTACTTACTTTAGAAGGAATTCGATATCTCACCATGACATTTAGAAAGAAAAAAAAGTCGCTAAATTCAAAGTGCCCATCACCCTGCTACACTTTAACTGACAGCGGTCATTTAGTGATAACTTTTGATGGGGAAAAATTTATCAATGGTATAACATCCAAAAACTGAAAAATGTTCGGCCCCATTTTAAACTCCATCATTGATAATAGAAGACAAAAGAAACCAAGGAGTTGGAAAGAATGTGGTATTGTTAGTATTTGGTATAATTTCTTAAGCCTTTAACCAAGATAAGATAAGACACTACCAATTTATAAAACTACTTTCATATTAAAATAATTACAATCTGCATCCGAATTATCAGGTAAAAATTAAAGAATACTGTTAATAACATAGAACTTGAACACATTTAGAAACCTCTATCCTTCCTTTTAAAAAACTTTGACCAAAAACTCAGTTAAATATTAACTTGTAAATATTACACCAAATTAATAAGAGGTAAATTTATTAGAAGGGGAAAAAAATGTACGGTATAAAAAGGTTTCACTGTAAATTTAACAAGTTCGTTCTGCAAGAGAGAAAACGACCAGTTACGACTTGGCAAATCGATGATTTATTAATTTGGGTAATACATGGAAATAAAAATTGCAGCAGATTTATCATGTATATTTTAATGTAAAAAGTAATAACCAAGAAAAATATCTTTCCTACACTTAAATAAATTAATCGTTGTACGCGTGTACGTTAAGAAACAATGAAAAATATAATAGTTTGAGATTCAAAAATTACTTTCACTGGAATATTCTTCCCTCTGTTTTCCAAACCTCGTAATGGTTTTCGCACAGCAGTATTTCTTACGGGTCTCTTGACAGCAAATGGATTCTGATTTTCAACATTCCTGATTGTTTCCTGGAGGAAAGGAAAAGAAACGTACTTGAAAAAGTGTACCGTAAACAATTTAATTATATTTCGCACTAAAAGAAAATATTTATAATGATAGCAACAAGAAATATGCAAACCTTACCATAGCAAACAAGTTTTTTTATTTCAGTAGTGATTAAATTAATGACAATCGAAATAATATATACGTATTCAACTCGGAAAAATTTAAAATAGTAATAGAATGGAGTCAACAGTTAATGAAATTTAAAGTTCGCACACTTTTTTCTGATTGGCTGAATAAAATTTTATTAAAATTAGTTTCAAATAACACATCATAGTCTATATAATAATAATTTAAACGTAATAAAACATAATGATAAATTAGTGCTTATTAATTTTCATAATCCTAAATTTGATTGAGAAGTTTTTTTAATTTTGAATGAAAAATTTGAAAATTTTTGAATGAAAAATTCAAAGAAGATCAAACTATTGGAAGTATTTTTTTCATTTCATTTTGATTTTTAATAAGTATTTAACCCTCTGAGAAAATTTTTAGTTTCAATTGTGATTATTAAAAGTTTTACATATCACTAGTTAAGAAGTGAAGAAAATGTATTTACGTAATGAACGTTGCGTATGCGTAGCGGTTTTTTACTATGCCATGTAAACAACCTGTGTTCCTTTTTAGTTATATTTTTATATTTTTTCTGTTCTGTTTTCGTTAACACTTTGAAAGCACAAATGTGGTATTTTCTTTGGAAGTATACTTTGGCACCTTGCGCTTTCATTTTAATATTTTCCAATTTGCAATGCCATACGGTAGCTCAAGAAAATAAACAATTTGATTTATTGGCACACCAAGATGAGTCATCCATCAAATCTATGGATATTGCACTTTCTAAACGAGAAAATGTCAGTCAAACTCAAAATTCAAGTGTTTCTGTAAACAAAGATTTTTCCGTTGAATTATTAAATAATAAAACACTTCCCCAGATTAAACGACCCTTCACAAATGGAGAATTAAATTTAACTCAGAGCTTACCAACATGGATGGCAACTATAAAAAGTGGTGCATTACAAAGAACCGGCTTCGTTGCATTAGGTTTTATGTCGATTATTGTAGTTTTTTTTGTCGTCAGAGGCATAAGGTAAGGTAATATTCTAATAATTATTTTTTTAAAGCTGTAAAAAAAATTTTCATTGTCAATCAACAATTTTGCATCCTGTCAGAATTTATTGTAGATAAATGAATTGCGTGCATATCATATGCAAAAAATTAAGGACTTCAAACTTTGGACATTGTCGATTCACTATTCTATTAAAAGAGGATAAAATCTTAGTATATTTCAATTGGATTTTCTATTTTAGTTCACACCTTTGTAACTGAGAAATAAGTTTGTGATCTAAAACACGATCCAATCCTTAAATCTCAAGATATGTTATTGATATTTTACATTGATAGAACATATTGAATTAAATTGCATTATTTTTATTACTAAATAAATGACTCAGGGTAATGAAAGTTTTAGGCAACATAAGAGTTGTATTTTAGTTCCAGAATTTTATTATGTAAACAAAACAATTTGTTTTTAGTTAAAAACCACTCTGAGGAAACATCTATCAATATTTTATCAGGAATGTATTTTCTGTTATTTATTCAATTTTTTTTTTTTTAAAAATTGTGTTGTACAGAAATTTAGAAATAAACATATGTCTGAAAGGCATTTACCAAGAGGTGGGGAGGAGAACAAAAGACATTGTCAAATAAATAAAGAAAATTGAGGACACATTTTTTGCTAAAATATTAAAAGCTGAAGGGGTTTTTTTTTCACATAAAAAAGTCAGTATCTTCATATTGTCCTCCCTCATTTTCCCTAAGCAAAAAAATACCACCAAATAGTATAATTTAGTTACTAATAAAGCAGTGTTATTTTTTAATACTATAAGGGATATTTGGCAAATGATATAATTGGTTTTATTTGGTAGTTTTACTAAAAAGTTTGTGGTTGGTGGAATAAAACATACAAGTACCAAAAAAGCAATCCGATTCATCTTTTTCTTTCGCTTTAATTTTTTTAAAAAAAATTTATGACTTAAGATATTTATTTTAAGAATTCTATATAGAGCAAATAAACTTAAAGTATTTTAATTTTTAAGAATTACTGGAAATATGAATAATTCAGTTTTTGCTTCCCTTTTAAAGATTTTGACATTTACTTCTTTTTAGATAAGGCCTAAAGAAGGATATAATAGATTTCATGAGAGAAATGAATTTTTTTTTATTTGAAAGGCTTTTCTACCTTTTGATCAAATGTAAAAATGGTTATTTAACTGAGAGTTGAAATTGTTTTAAAAATCTTGTTAATGTTTTTAAATGGAAACAAAGAAAAATCCATCTAAATAAAAATCTGCAAATCAAAGGGGAAACATTATATATATTTATTCATCTTCCATAAAGCATCTTTAATCTAGCTTTTTAAAGTTATATGTGTGATACTATATCTATTTATTATACAGGGACTTCCAGAATAGTATTGTACACTCAGTTGCTCTGCATTAATATATTGTCATAATATTAACAGTACTATTTATTTTTCATTGACTTAAATATGTGTTAAGGCAGCGGTTCTTAAACTTTTGATTGCCATGTCCCCCCTTTACTGGCATAGCTAGTCTTAAGTGGTCCCAGTATCAAAATTTCTTGGACTTTTTAGGGGGTCCTTAACATTGTAGGATTTTTTGCTTACACATATTTGAGCCCCTGTATCATTGATATGGCAGTAGCTATGCCCCCCTCCCTTATGTATTAATATGACATTGTGGATCTTCAAGATTTTGAACATCCCTCTCCAATTTAATATTCTTGATCAAAATACAAGTTCTAGATGAGTTGTTTCTTTGGGGACAATTTAGTAATCTAGTCTAGAATGGCACATCTTTCAATTTTTTCACAAGGCCTTTCAGAGTCTGTAAAAGAGGACAATCTCATTAAATAAGAGACTCCATGAACTCCCTACAAAGGCGATGCAGACCACAGTTTAAGAACCACTGTGTTGAGGTATCGTATGTTCATTTGAAAGTATTTAAAGGGCTAGCAAAAGTGGTGAGAAACAAACAAGGCGGTAAAATTCTAGTTTAGTTAAATCCTTCTAAAAAAGATACTAAATTAAGTCAAAGTTTCATTCTTCTGAATTGTGGTCAGTATGAGGATAATAGTATGCCAATTTATTAAAAATTAAATATATGCACTAAAATATGACCAAACGAAGCCTAGTGACTAAGTGGTTAGTGTATCGCACTTCCACACCACATGTCCGAAGTTCAAACCCTGGGCTGGGCAAGGATTACTCAGTCTTTCATCTCTTCATTAATTACTCACACAATATTTTATAATAAAGCAGCAAAGGGCTAAGTGAAAGCTGAACTCATGCAACTCATCCAGTTAATCCTGATTGGAGATTGAACTTCCCTGCAAGAAGCAGGTTCTCCTATTAATCCATCAACTATATATCTCTTCATTGGGTCGATAAATGAGTACCAAGATTGCTTGGGGACTTAACACTGAGGATTTCGCGCCAGACTGACCACCTGACCGGAACATCTGCTCATGCTCTTCAGGGCCCAAGGTCACGTATACTGAGTTGGGCACAGAAGGCCTTTGCCCTCATGGGGCTGTTGTACCACTGAGTTAAGTTTAGAACTTGTTATTTCATTTTTCTCTAATATATTCATATTTTGTTTTATGACAATTTTAGTTTATTAAAACAAAAGTCTGAAAACTAAATTCTTAGGACGAAAAAGCAATCAATAGATAGTTGGCTCTTCTCCCACACCAATTTCCAGCCGTTGAGTTTGTTCTGAAGTACAGTTGCTTCACAGTAAAATTTTTATATTTACTTTCTTGACAGACCTTGTATATCAACATTCTCTCTTATATTTTGGTGTTTGTAACTTTTACTTTCTAAGGGATGCTTAAAATACTAACAAAAGAAACCACAAATATTTTATAGTCATGAAGATTATCTTATTCACTAATAAGAATGAAGTATGTAATATTATGAGGAAAGACTTAATAGACATGACATGCTTAGATGTGAAAATAACTGAATTGAACATTCAGAAAATTTTATTTGTTTTTTTCTTTCAATTTCTCCCCAAAAACTGTAGTTCAGGAAATTTTCAAACTATTCCATTATGAGCTAGCTTACAAATTTAAGATAAATTTCTATGCTTTTTTTACATTTCCATTTTACTTATTTCTTAATCCTTCCTAATTACTTATCTCATTTTTTAGTTGATTTTTTAAAACTTTTTATTTTTTAATCTATTTTAGGCTTCGTCGCAAAAAAAGTAAAAGTCGCAAATATGGAATAATTACATCTACAGATATGGAAATGGAACCCCTTGATAAGGATGATGATGATGAAGAAGAGACAACATTGTTTGATGCTCAACATAAATATTCATTACCATAAACCCAGCATTTTCTCATTTAAAATTGTTGCCTAATTTTTTTAATAATAAAAGACTAAATTTTTTAATGATTTTATTTTATAATTTTTGAAATGGGATTATTTTAATACAATATTTTATTAATATTCATAAATAATTTTCTTTAATGTGAAATCATAATAGAAATTTCATTTGCAGTAAGCAAAATATCAAACAGTATGTTGAAATTTTTGCTTTAAATAAGAATATATTGTTTTATCTTTTCATCATTATGTAATAATTTGCATTCTTATGAAAAAAAGAGAATATATCAAAGGAAAATTACAATAATATTTAAAAAAAATCTTTAGCATTCCAACCTAAGTGATCCATTTTATATAATGGCTGTTTATTTTTAAATACAAACATTGTAATAAGATTCTGTCTTATTGTGTATACTTGTTTTTGTATTATCTCTGTCAAGTCTTTTTTTAATCCCCATATACCTTAAGCAGTGCTTAAAGATAATGTCTATGAATATTTATATTTTTCCCTACTTATATTTTCATTTTAATATGTGAAATCTAGTCTTATAATTTTTGTTTTGCTTATTGTGGCATATTTTTCAAATTCTATATTGTCCTGTATTACTTTTTATATAATACTCAAATCAGCTTTTTTTATTAAATGTATTTTATTTTGTAAAGCTGAAAGTTGTTTAAATTTCTTCTGTGTTATGTATATATTTCAGATTATGGGAATTGTTCATTTTCTCCCATTTTTGTTAACAATAGTATTTTGATATTCATGTACACATATTTTTTTGTGTGTAAGCACAAATTTCATTTTATTACTTCATACTTTAATTTGAATGCCATATATATAGAAAGAATATTGTAATGATTATTCTAGTCTTCATCAAATGTATTTGTTTAAACATTATTTTTTTGATTCAACAGAACCAAACGTTCTTAATAAAAAAAATTATTTGAAATTTTTTTTTCTTCTGAAAAATTGTTTGAGTATATGTTAAAAATACTAGTAAAAAACACAAAGGGAAATAGTATGTTTTATAGTCATCTTATTTTACTTTAACAGAATTTGAGAAATACATGGTTTACTCTCAAGAGTGAAGTTATATTTACAAACACATTAGTGCATAGTTCCACATGATTTATTTCAGTGTGATTCAAGCTTTTTGGCAGTGCAATTCTATTTGGGACATTTCATATTTAAGAAACCAATATTTTCCCCAGAAGTTTGTCAATGAAATATTTGTATTTGATAAAAATTTATTCATAATATATTCATCCACCAACCTCAAGATATAATTTATTGTCCCATTTGGGGCCGTGACACATAGATTGAATATCAGTGATTTATTTGAATGTTGAGAATATTTTTGCCTGTTAAGAAGAAAAAATGAATTCACATGTTTGATTAGCTGATGTGTTTTCTGACTTTTTTCTTTTTTCGTAGTATTTGAGATGAATTTATGGGTACAGCTTGATTTCTAAAACATTTTTTAATACAAAATCTTTTATTTATAAAATTGTTTTCTTGTGGACAAATTAAATTTTTGAAAAGTGAATGAATAATGGTAATTAATAATTTAAAATGGCCAATAAGAGAAATACTAATTCTTTTACAGTACTTTAATTATTTTTTATAGTTCTCTATTTAGTTAGCACTTATTTGAGTTGGACTTTTTAAAAACAATAATATCAATTATAATTCAAAATTTATAGTTAAATTGATTTTATACAAGACTTTAATTAGATTAACTGCAAGAGGATGTACCTCCTATCTGCCTGTCAAACCAACCCCCATTGTTCAAATTATAGAACTTTTCGTACTCATTGCTGAAATTGTAAAACTAATTTACATGCATTATGTAGTTCCATTTTATAATTTGTACTTCAATTTAGTGCCCCTTCAAAAACAATGAATGTCCGTAATCACATTTTCCCTTAAATTTTTCTGAATTTTTATTCTGTCTTTGCTTTTGCATCTTGACAGAGTCACATAAACTACCCATGAGTAAATATTTTTTCCTTCGTTGTTACACATAAACTGATTATTTCATAACTAGCCCAGTGATTTATTAATAGTCATGGCAAATGCCAATCTTACATGGAATTGTATACTTTTTGTTTGAATGGCATATCCCAGCCCATCCAGTGTGATTCTTGGTATACTTACAATTTTGCCTTTCTTATCTCCTGATAAAATTTCATGCTACAGTATATTCTGAATATTTTTCACTACCAATCTGTGTCATTACACAGTTCAGTAATTACATAAATTTCGTAATAGCATGACGATACAACCTAATTTCAAATTCAGTTTAGTGGATGACATTCCTAATGGAGTTAACAAAAAATAAATTTATTACATCACACCACAAAAAGCTTTTATATATATATATACCAAGATTATCTATGTATCACATTTTTAAATTAGCTTTAGATATTTTTATTATATATCAGGGACGCAAAACCTAAGGCTCGCTGGCCAACTTTGGCCCGAGATTGTCTATTATGAAAGAAGGGTAATCTAAGATGGAATTGATCTTTGTTAATTAAACAGGGAAAAATCGTTTTAAAAACAGTATTACAGCAAATAATTGTTTTACAGTTAATTTTTTTTTCCAATTTCGTGTCTTTTCAATGATTCCTTCATGGATATCTGCAAGTACGAGTTTTCGTATAGGGGAGGCTCGCGGACGTGATCACCGGAAGCCATTATTTCTTCCATCACATGGTCGATGCAGCGAAAGTTGAACAAATGCGTATTCATGCACGCGAACCGGAAGAGTCGATTCGAAATTATCCTGAGCCAATAAAAAGTACCTATCGAACTCGCGTTTTTCTTCATGGTGAGCGAACCAACCCCGTGGTTTTGCTAGTAGATCGGGAATGCTTAAATCGCTGTTACAGAACAGATTTGATATTCTTTTTTGATTTCGCAATTTTAGTCTAGTATCATTTATTTAAATAGCCAATATAAAGGGATTTTTAAAATCGGAAAATTCAAGATGCATGGATAGATAAATACTGTTTTATCTATTACAATGATACTGTCACATGCTTAATATGTAGTTGCAAGATTGTTGTGGCAAAAGAGTATAACGTAAAGTGGCGTTATGAAACAAAACATAAATAATTTTCATCTATGAAAGGTTATGACCGATCGTAAAAAATCGAACAACTCAAAAAAACTTAGTGGCCAAGCAAATTTTTTTCAAAAATGTACAGTTAATTTGAATTCATAAGTGGAAGTGAGCTTAGGGGGTCGCTGAAATTATCGCTAAAGAAGGTAACCATTCACAGATGGTGAATTTGTTAAAAAGTGTTTGTTAATTGCATATGAAAAACTTTGCCCCGAAACAAAAAGGAAATTTAAAAATATAAGCTTAAAAAGAAAGACTTCAAAGAATTGAACGGTCGAATGACGGCTTTGAAAATCAAGTAAAATCAGCCGCTTCACACTTTGCGTATTTTTCTTTAGCTCTTGATGAATCTACAGATCGAACATCAGTTAGCCAATTGCTTGTGTTTGTTCGTGGAATTCATAAAAATCTTTGTGTTATGGAAGAACTTCTTGAAATGTTTCCCATGAAGGGGCAAACAACTGGAAGTGAACTTCTTTCCAGTTTGATACATTTGTGCGATACAGCTTCCTTAAACATGAACAATTGTGTTAGCATTACCACAGATGGGGCAAAATTGGAATGGTTACATTGTTAAAAGCACGCCTTGTCCATTATGGTGTAGAACTGCTGCAGCTTCATTGCATTATTCATCAAGAGAATTTATATGGTAAAGAATTAGGATTTGCAACCTTAATGCACTGTGTATCTGAAGCAATTAACTTTATTCGTAGTAATGCCCTCAAACATAGGCAATTTAAAGAATTTTTAAAAGATTTTGATGATATGCCTTCTGATATTCTTTATTACACAGAAGTTAGATGGCACAGCCGAGGAGTTGCCCTTAAGCATTTTATGCAACTATTTGATGAAATTGTTACATTTCTAAGTGACTGTGGTAGAAATACTAGAAGGTTAAAAGAAGCAAGTTTCCAGTGTGATTTGACTTTTCTCACAGACAAAACAGGCCATTTGAATGATTTAAACACAAAGCTACAAGGAAAGAATAAATTCATTCTTCAATTGATAAATAACGTAAAGGCATTAAAACACAAAATTATGTTTATTTCAAAACCAGTTGAAAACTAAAAATTTCGCACACTTTCCCTTCTGCCAAAAAATACATGAAGATGTAGTATGAAGAACAAATTCAAATCTTTCGCAATGCATTTGATGGTCGGTTTTTATATTTAAAAATGTACCAAACAAAAATTCGTGTATTTTCTTCTTCATTTTCTGTCGATATAAATCTAGTGAATAAGAGTATGCAGTCAGTCTTAATTGATTTACAGAATTCTGATGTTATCAAAAATCAATCCAAAGAAAAGTCTGTATTAGAATTTTTGTAAAAACTTACCCGAGGATTTTTTGTGCTTAAAGCAAAATGTATATAGCTGCATGTGCCACTTTCTTTGGCAACACTTACATTTATGAGCAAACCTTCTCACTAATGAATTTAAATAGAATAATAAGAAATAGAATAGCAGATGAGAACTTTTCTTCTGTTCTACGTATTGCCACAAGTCTTAAGCTAGATGTAAAATCAATAACTTCAAATATTCATTCCCAGGCATCTCATTAAATTTTACAAATTTTATGTACTAATTTTTTTTCAAAATTTAAATTGTGTTCTCTGAATAGTTAGCAAAACTTTTCCTCTGTCATATAGTTTAAAGTTTGCCGCCTTTTTAGCAGGATCTTTTTTTTTTTTTTTTTTGAGCTTAAGTATTTTTATCATTCCGAAAGTGTTTGAGTTTCATCCATTTATCAACTGTATAATGTGTACATGAGTAAAATAAGTAAAGTAATAATTGTGATAAATGCGTATTGTCATAAAACAGAGTGTTTTCACGTTTATAACATAGTTGCCATCACGAAATACTTTGGCCCTCGATATGACCCTGTTGAATTTTTTGGCCCCTCATCCTAAAAAGGTTGTGCACCTCTGTTATATATATTTAAAAATTACATTTCTATATATACAACAGAATAATTACATATATTTAAGGACTGCATATTAAGGAATCTTAATCCATTCACAAAGGATAAATCAATGTACAATGCTTGAGGGGGGATTTAACAATGAATACCTGAACGAATAAAACTGGAATGAAGTAAATAACTCTAATATTATGCTTTATACCCTTTACTATGAGATCTTTTTTCAGCATTAACTCAATTTTTACTTTTGCTAAAGGATGTTTAAGTTATATTCTTAATTTTTCCATAATTCTCACTAGTGCAGTTAAAGGTATCCGACTACGTTCGGAACCGTGATTTTGCAAAAGCGTATAAATGGATAATATTTATAATATTTAGTGTCACTTAGATTAGAAAATGTATATAAAATTGTTTTAAGAATATTATTACAATAAAAAATTATTTAAGTACAATATTTTGACAAAAAATGGACATAGAATGACCCATTTTCAAAATATTCTCCTTTTGCGAAAAATGCTTCTATTATCATAATATTTTGCCTGTATATAGCTAGACCTCTGTAAAGAGGCTCAGCTAGAATATTTGAAATATATAACTTAGAAGTGGGTTTATTCATATTTTATGACGAGGGGAGAAATTTTAAGAAAAAAACTCCGATAATTATTTCAATTGGTTGTAACTCTAAAAATAATGCAAATTTTTCAAAAGAAATAGTCCAGACTCTCTGGAGAAGTCTTTACTTTATATAAGCAAAATATTATTATTTTAGAAGCACTTTTTATGAAAGGAGAACATTTTGAAAAAAGGTTATTCTAAGTTAATTTTTTGCCAAAAGATTGTACTTAAGGGGAGTTGGAAACCTCTCTCTCTATACTGACAATGTTAAATTGGCTGTTTTCGATGTATCTTTTCTCAAAATTTGTTTTATGTACGTGATTGAAATTTTTCATACTATTAAAGTACACCTCTCTCATTATACTAAAATGAGCTTTTAGCTAATTTTGAATTTTTTAATAAATTATGAAATATTTTATCAAACATTGCGAAATTTGACCCATTTTTTACTTAAAAAATTTGTAAAAATTAAATTTTTGAGTTTTTTACAAAAAGCTCATTTTGGTATATATTAGACATCATCATAAATAATACATAAAAAATTTACATACCTGTGAACAGTAGTTTCACAGAAAAGGTACATCGCCCTTTAAATGTACATTTTGAGATAAATTGATTTTAATGTATACAGTGAGACTTCTAATTGGCTAGGAAATAAAAAAATAAAAGGCTCAATTTAAAATAAAAGATACATGTTTTGGTTTATATCAGTCGTTACACTTTTAAGCAAAAACAAAGTAATTTGTTTACAAATTTCGCCATTAAAATGAACGTGGCCCAAATTCAACGATTATTTAAAAATTCGTTTTTTAAGGGCTTCTAAATACCCTAGAGGTTAAAGTAAGGTATTTTAAAAAAGGTTAAAATCTATACAATTTGAAAATGTAAAAATCTCAAATTGTCAAAAAAATAAGATTTTAGCTTTCCAACACCTCTTAACAAATTGTCCTTAAAACAATTTTATACGTGTATTCTCTAATCTAAGTGACACTAAATATCATGAAAATTATCCATTTATACACTTTTTTAAAATCACGGCTCCGAACGTAGTCGGATACCTGAAAAGATGAGAAAAAAAGACATCTGATAACATATACTGAAGTAGCTTGTGTGTCTGTGTGTGTGTGTGTGTATTCGGTTTTAACAAATATTTGTTTATTCCCAAAATATTTCAGAATTTTATTATATCTTAAAACACTATGCAAATTTATGCACTTACACAATATGTTATTTATAAATTTATTTAGTCAACACTTCAGTAAGTTATCTCGTATGTGTATGAATTTTGGTTAAGTTTGTCTTCAAATTTTCCAGGTGCCCGCGATAGCCGAGTGGTCATGGTCGAGAACTGGTGATAAATGACTGGCATGTGGTTTACATGTAAGTGCCAATATCGTAATGAATATTTTCATTTTATTTTAATTGGTATATACGAAAAATAGAACACATTTTTGCACCAACTAGGTTAGAAATTAATAGTATAGTAAAATATGTGCTGTGTTCTATCTAAGGTGTGCCTTACAAACTATTCTTATTTAAGGCTCAACGAAGTTCTTGGAATTTCATGGCATACTATACGTTATAATACGAGAGCAGAAATATTGCGATTTCTTTTTTTTTAAATTTTGATATACATATACTTGCTAAATAGCCCGGCGGTGCACGGTCTGTTTCGAGTGTATAACTGTTGACCTCTCCTCCACCCCACCCCACCTCCAAGGAAAATTTCCCCTTTTAACACCAGCACTCCCTGTTAATTTCTATATGTTACTAAAATTCCTATTTTTCGAAATTTCTTCCACTTTTCCCCTGCCAGGCGGCTTTCTTTTACTTCTGTTCTATTTTTCGACCGAAAGGGGGAGGAGAGGAACCTTGCTGGATCTTCAAAGAAAAGTGAATAGGTAATTTATGTACGTATAAAATTCTTTTGAGGATTTGATCTTCCCAAATTTCGCACACCGATAACAAAAACAATGGTAATCTTTAAACAAAAAAAAAAAATTAAAGGATTTGTATAAATAAAGTCTGAAAAAAAAACACAATTTTTTTCATCTGAAGTTTTTAAGTAAAATTCCAATTTTTGGTCAAAACACGGATGATAAGGTTTGACACTCGGGAAAGCATCTTTCTCCAGCATTTTATAGACTCTTACGAGTGAATAACTTTTTGCCGCATTTTTCACCAGCAAAATTTTCAATTCACCTACCTTTCAAAGGGGTTGCTTTCTTCACCGTTCTATTTTTAAACCAAAGGGAGACAAGGTAAATCTTGCTGGCACTTGAAACGAAAGTAAATAACACATCACTCAATAAGTCCCTGATCTTTCACATAGATGACCCTTCCTTCTAACTCTTCTAAACTAGTGATGGGAGGCCAGGGCAGATTATTCACCAGACCTCAAAATTTCAAAGTCAGTTTTTTTGGAATTCTCACTGGAAGGTGGAATTCCTTCGGGGTCAATTTGATGAATTTGTTGAATAATTGGGAAAGTTTTTTTTATGGAGATAGATAAGTTTGCGTTCAAAAGTATGTGGTAAATTCGAGAGTTGTTTGATATGGAAATGGTAAATTGAGTTGTAATAATTATACGGTATATTTGAGAAAGTTGTTTTGATGTAGAGAAGGTTATTTTGAGTTAAGGATTTTGGGCAATGGAAAATTGAGTTGTAATAATTATACGGTATATTCGAGAAAGTTGTTTGGATGTAGAGAAGGTAATTTTGAGTTTAGGAATTTTGGGTGATTTCGAGTAAATAAGTTAATGAATATAGATAAGTTGGATTAATGATTGTGTGGTATATTTAAGAATGTTTTGAGATGAATCTAGGAAAGTTCGAGTTGAGGATTATGTGAGATTTTGTGTAAATAAGCTGATGAGCATAGATGGGTTTAGTTAATGGTATTGTGGAGAAGTGTCGATTAATTATTTTGAAGTTGCAGATAAGTTTAGTTAGTGTTATTGAGGTACAGGATATGAATGATCTGAGGTAAAGGCATTTTTGAATGATTAAGGAATCATTTTAAGGTTACTGAGAATTTTGGGTTAACGTTGTAGAACGATATTTGAGTAATTAATTCGATGATTATCGATGAATTGAGTTAGCGGTATTGTTGAAAATTGAGGATCTTTTTTTTGTTTATTTGTTGCGAGTATAGTAAAACATTGTGATGAGTTCGTTTTTTTTTAATTATTTAGAATTGATACATTGTATTACATGCAATGTTAAAAAGTTATGTTGATTAGTGAGGTGAAATTTTTTTGGCGGGAATTATGTTTAATTATGTGTAGCATTTGTAATAATTTTTTTTGCTTTTTTGTTTTAGTTAAAATTACTTTACTCTGTATGTGTCGCCTCATATGTGATGGGTTGCATTATCGATTTCATGTTTATAAACTTTTTTTCTGAAATTTTCAACTGCATTTGCGATTTCTGGAATTCATTTCTCAATATGGAAATTCGCATGTATTTGAATGTGTAAAAGAAAATTTTTTTTCTCTCAAATTTTTTTTTTAAAAAAAGTATTAATCGATATAGTTATTTTTTTAATCGGATTTGCATGTTTTTTTTTTGTCTTAATTGTACATTCTGTCTCTTGTGTTGACGGTGGCTAGCAATCGTCATATCGCAAAAGATACTATGTTCTGTTTTTTTTCCTTCTGCCTTTGTAAACACTGGGGATGCATCCTGATCAAATGCACACTCATAGTTTGCAATTCTAAATTTAATCGCATTAATTTTTTTTTTTTTATTAATTTCAATTGTATAACCAATGCTTGTAGTGAATTTTTTAAATTTCTTAGGCTATTAAGCATTCTTAGAGGTTATAGAATTTTTTTTTACCGTGTACACTATTCGCTTCAATGTATAGATTTTAATTGCAAATCTGAATTTAATTACATTAATTTTTTTTATTTTAAATTGTAACCAATGCTTGTAGTGAATTTTTTAAATTTCTTAGGCTATTAAGCATTCTTAGAAGTTATAGAATTTTTTTTTTTACCGTGTACACTATTCGCTTCAATGTATAGATTTTAATTGCAAATCTGAATTTAATTACATTATTTTTTTTTATTTTAAATTGTTACCAATGCTTGTAGTGAATTTTCTAAAGTTTCTTAGGCTATTAAGCATTCTCGAAGGTTATTTTTATTTCTCTTCACCTACGCACTATTCGCTTGAATTTCTAATTTTATTTTAAAATAATTTTATTTAGTTTTTTTTATTTTACGAAAGATTGTTATCGTTGCTCTTAGTGAACCATTGCAATTTCTTATGCTTTGAGTACTGTTGAAGGTTAAAATAGTAATTTTTTTTGGTGGTCTGAGACATGCACATCATATTAGTCGTGTCAGGATTTCGATGTTATACGATTATGAGGTGTCTGTTTCTTGGTGCCACGTTTGTATTGATTACATATGTTTTCACTTGTACTTATTTCTTATCACAAAGTATTTTGTTCGATGCTCATATGTGTGGTTATTGTGAGTATCGAAGCTGTTATATATGCAATTTTTGAATTTACTATGTGTTACTCGTCTTAATTTTTTTATTATTTAGTGGTACATGATTCTTTGTGACTATTCAATTATTTCTATTTGTTATTTTATGTATGTTGTCCTTGTGAATTGTTTGGTGACCCATTCGACAATTTTTTTTTCGTACATGAATTTAACTGTAGTTGTAGTAGTTAATTTTTTTTTTCCTCTCACCGCTAACGGAATTGGGACTTAATTTTTGGAAATTACTTTATAATTTTTTTTCTTCTTTTCCTTTCTGTTACAATTTTTATTTTAAATTATGAGGGTGGGAGGTTGGTGCTTGGAGTCTGCGGCGGAAGTCAAATGGGATCAAGTTTTTCTTTCTATACACTGGTTTTGGTTTCATGGCTAATATGGTTTCCCTGGGAGACAATTCTTTCTCTTACAGCATACATCAGCTACTTGTTCACCACCTGTCGGGGCCACAGGATGGCCGAGCTCTCGTACAGTTGAAGGACTCCAGTGGATGACATCGTTCAAGGATTGGAGAGCATTTATGTGTTTCTATTTTTCTCTCCTGCAGGGACATTTACAGATGAAGGACTCCAGTGGATTACGTTGTTCAAGGATTAGAAGGAATTGATGCTTTTCCGTTTTATGTTTCTAATGGACAATTCTGTTTATACGATTGTGAATTTTTTGTGTGTGCTGTGAATTTGAGAGAGGGGAGGAGTGATGGGAGGCCAGGGCAGATTATTCACCAGACCTCAAAATTTCAAAGTCAGTTTTTTTGGAATTCTCACTGGAAGGTGGAATTCCTTCGGGGTCACTAGACCCATAAATTGCGGGGTGCGTCAACAAATTTTTCGCGCTTCCGAAAATGCAATGAACCTTGTGCGGTAACTCTGCACTGGTTCTGGACCAATCAGAGGCAATTAAGTGTACAAGGCAAATAGTCCGCTCTAGGATTTTTAGGTGAAAAGTCGTCAAATAAAACGGGACGCACCCCCAATTTGGGGACACTGAGAGATACAGACTGAGCAGATCCCAGACCTTGAGAATCTAAACCTCCGCGGGACTCCGGGCGTCAACCATGTCCATTCTCCTACCCCCACTTCATCTCTCTCTCAAGCTAAGTTAAATTTTAATCTTGTTGTGAAGTAAATTTATAGATACTTAAATAAATTTAATAATTGTTTTAAAACTATACGATCAGTGTATAATTTATTGTAAGATGAGTATTTTACTTTTTAGAATTAGTTAACTTAATTAATAGTCATGATGCGATGTAAATTAGGAAACTGGGTTTAAAGAAATAGAATGTAAACGAAGATAAAAGAGTGTCGTATCACTAGTAGCACTAACTTTTAAAACGGAACGTGTCAACATTTTGTAAAAATATCTTGTTTAGTTGAAAAGTTACAGTGGTTATAGTGAGGCAACTTTTGTTTGTTTAGAAACCATGAATGAAAAAGAATTTCGTGGCTATTTAAACATTGATTTTTGATAGGGAAAAACACTGTTTAAGCAAATCAGTGACTTGATAAGTGTTATGTGGACTCTGCTCCATAGCCAACAATGATTAATAGGGGGTATGCAGACGTTGTCGTACAGACAGTGTCGATTTAAGCTCATTTCGGGCCCTAGGCGCAGAAGATCTACGAGCCTCTTTGGCACTATTCGATCCAAGAAGGGACTCTTGAATCCGGTTAAGACTAGCTTATCCGGGCGCACTAAAAAGAGATACCTGCTTCCGGGGTATATACTAGGTCTGCAATGTTAAAAGACCATTCCATAGCTTATTAGAAATAATAATAATAAAAAAAACTACTTGTAAGTAACATTTTTGATTTATACGAATTAAATCTTTTTCAGGATTTTCAATCTTAAGTTCAGTACATTTATGACATGTGTTTTTCTACAATTATAAATAAAACCCCATAACCCAAGCAAACACTTTAATGATATGGTATTTGATATAATGTTCAGATGCCTAGGAGATTCGTCACTAGCCATAACAACATTAACAATTTTAATCCTTTTTTTTAGATTTTGTCATTTTGCTAGGGCAACATCCACCAGAAAAATCTGCTGAGTTCAAATTTCCATGTTTGCATTTTCGTTAGAAGTCAAATTTCTTTAATTCTGTTGGACACAAAAACTACCCGGCTTCCTTGTTCTTTTATCCACCAAAGAGCAGTACTAGAATCTGACTTAAATATGATTTTTAAATTTGGAAAATCAAGTGCTTTCGTTAGAGAATTTACCAGACTAACTCCCACATAACGGTTATAAATTTACGTGGACCCCTAGTGAAAATTCTATTATCCACTTATCATAATAGGTGAAAAAAGAATAATTTGTTGAAGTTACATAAAAATAGATAGCAGTCCACACTGAGTGCAGCGCAGCAACGTTGGTAAAGGAGTGAGTGGGAAACCACTCTCCCAGTTGATTTAACTCTGTTTCCCTTTCGTAGGAGAGCGAAGAGAAAATGACGTCACATCTCCATGACAACCAAGCCCATCTTTCAACTGGCTATCGCATCTCGACGGAACGAGAAGAGAAGGAATGAATTTCTTTAATAACAAGGATTAAGAAAATATTATTTTTAAGTCCGTTACTCATTACCTCTTAAATAACTGCTTGCGGTTATTGAAAGGAAATTTTAAATAGCCACTTGGAAGAAAGTAAGAAAAGGTAGAGGAGCTTAAAATAAGACCATGAGGGATGAAGTTGCCACAGTAAAAGCTTGCATGGTGGTGGGGGGGGATAATTAGAGTGAATGAAGTTTTGCAAAAGAAAACAACTAGTGTAACAATAAAACAT
The DNA here is from genome assembly GCA_019973935.1 of Trichonephila clavipes. Classification (NCBI taxonomy): domain Eukaryota; kingdom Metazoa; phylum Arthropoda; class Arachnida; order Araneae; family Nephilidae; genus Trichonephila; species Trichonephila clavipes. Next base: position 265,490 of record BMAU01017665.1, on the reverse strand, counting down.
TTTTTAAAAATTGATATAAGAATTTTCTTATTCGTATCAAGACATTCTCATCCTTTTTATAGCTGGGAAATGTTGATGCAAGTGGTTAAGAACTGCTCTAGGTCTCTTAGAAGATCTAGGGATAGAATTGTCATAAGCCGAGATTTCCCTGGTGGATTCATTTGGAATCTGTGGGAACCAGTTAAAAAATTTTCTGATTGTTTTTTGATGAAATCAAGAAACGGTGGAACTTTAAGATCTTTATGCAAGATTTTGTTCTGACAAACCAAGTTGCTGCTCTACGCAGTTGAATGCTTTGAAAAGTGTGCAATCTTTTCAGGTGAGTAACTGCCGCACCTGCCCAGATGAGAGAAGCGTACAGTATGATGGGGTGAAGAATTGCTTTGTATAACAGAACCTTGTGCCTTAATGAGAGCTTGCTCTTGGGAGAAATCTAGCGATTTAGGGTGCTTCTCATTCTGCCCATCTTTTGGTGAGCGAAATGGATATGCTTGGCAAAGTTTAATTTCGCATCAAGTATTAACCCTAGATACTTATACTCAGTAACCCAGGGGACAGGCTGATTAAAAATGGTGACAAGTGGGAGGTTTTCGATGCACCGCTGTCTCGTAAAGAGGAAGCATGCGCTTTTTAGATGCCTTTACCTTTATTTTACAGTCGTTAAGCAAGTTTGGAGTAGGATGCCATAATTTTGTAGCCGCTCAAAATGATATTGCAGTTACGAATGTTTTGAGTGAAAATGGCAGTGTTGTCTGCGTACATCGCTAAGTGGACTTCGGCACCCTTCGGAATATCATTGATGTATAGATTAAAGAGCTTGGACCCTAATAAAGATCCTTGGTGTACCCCACTGAGAATTGGACGTGGGGTGGAGAGATTGTTTTCAAATCTTACCCTAAATTATCGGGAATTTAGGTAGGAGTTCATAATTTTTATGAGTTGGTCCGAAAATCCAAGTTGCATCATCTTGGGTAACAAGCCATCATGCCAAATTTTGTCAAAGGCTTTGGCTATGTCCACAAAAAGCATGCCCGTGGCCTGGTTATTTTGGAAGCTGTGATGAATCAGCTCAGTGACTCTGAGTTACTGTGGAGCACTGAGTGACAGCCATGATGTTCAGGAAAAATAATATTCCTGGCTATGCAGTGCTGATTCAAACGATTCAAAAGAACAGATTTGTACGCTTTGCTCAAGCTACTGAGTAGAGAGATTGGACGGTAATTTTGAGGTCGAGTATCATCAGAATTAAGTTTAAGTATGGGGACCACCACGGCAGTCTTCCAATTCTTAGGGAAATGACAATTCTTCATTAACAAATTGAACAGCAAGACAATAAAAAGAGCGAATTTGAGGGGGAGATTTTTAAGGATGCGATTTGTAATTAAATCCCATACAGGAGATTTATTGATCTTAAGCTTTTTAATATATTCCTATACTTTCCCTGGCGTTATTTTTTCCAGGATTAGACAGGTAGGAGCGTCCAGGAATTTTTTAGTTTTCCTTTGTGTATGAGCTGTAAAACGTAAGCTCCCACATTACAGGCCAATGGCTCTAAATGTAGAGTACTAAGTTTAAACGATGCTATCCTAGACTTTGCTCTAGGGAATACTAATTTTACCTTAGAATCAATTATTTATCAAACAAAACCGGATACAGCATATGCTCCCCCAGCATCATCTACAAAAACATGCAACTCAAAAGAGTTATTCATTTTTACATGAAGAGGAAATACTTCAGTTTTCAGTAGAAAAATACCTTTAAGCCATGTTAAAGTTTCTTGTATACAATGATATACAATGATACAATATTATGACCCAAGAAATTTTTATTTTTCCTAAATTCTGTAGTAGTAGTTTAGGAAGCAATGTTGTCGGCGTTAAGAAATCAATGGAATCATAAACATGGAAACTGGAATTGCACAACGGATTAAATTAATCTCTTAGTTGTTTTCATTTCATAGGTTAACGGCTCTAAATCTGTAACATTTCAAAACATCATTATCTAAATTCCATATTGTTCCTAAAATTGAGATATCTTCTGAATGCTTGTCAACATATTTACAATCAACATTGTTTTCAAAACCACGTAAACTAGAAAGAAAAACAAAGCACTTATTCATAATATACGTACATTTTGCTTGTGCAATGAAGTGATCTAATTCACTAGTATTACTAACTCAACATTCAAAATTGTTTGTAGGAAAAGATTGTTTCATTCTCTGAGCAGCTTCATCCCATTCATTAGAGGAACTTTCCAATAGATGTATCAAGGATATGTTTAATAAATATACGATTTTAAATAAACCCCAAACACAACTTGACAATGTCTAAACTGCTTGTCATTTGGTTCTTAGAAGGGGAGGGGGAGTATAAGAAAATCTTTGTCTTTAGAGGAGCAACAAATAGCGTTAAAAATACCTTTTCTGTATAGTCACTAATTCCAATTGAAAACATTCTAGAACAGGGATGGCGAACCATTGATGGTACGCAACACAATACTTTTTGGCACGCCAGTGATCAAAATGATTTGCATTTTATTTTAAAGTTCTTTGTGAAGAATTATAAACAAGCGCACACCCGTTTTTTATTGTCTTGCCTTAGTTACGTCGCAGACTACAATTGCTTATGATGTAAATTTTGTCTACGCATAGCATAGTAAATTTCATTGACACAACTGTATACTACAAAAATTAAATATCATATCATATATTATTCTTTTTCGCCTAAAAGTCTTGTTAAGCAGAACTCAGTTACTTCTGTATTACGTAAGAGGTTTCGTTTATTCATTATCTTCTCGTTATTATGGGTATTTTGTTGAATGTAATTCAACTGAAAATTTTCAGATGGATGAAAATGTCTTAAACGAGCTGAATGAACCAATTCAGTGTCAGTTTTATTAAGGGCATTAGATCTATCTATTTCAAAAAACACATCAGAACATTTTCTTAAAACGGTATAAGGGCATGAATAAGGGGGACTTAATTTCCTTGTATTGAGGTATTGAAATTCCTCATACATTACAAAGTCACCAACCTTGAAATCAGCTTCCTGAAATTTTTTATCATATCTAATTTTATTTATTTTATAATATTGTTCGGTTCTTTCTTTGGCTAATTTTCTTGCTTCTTCTAAGGGAGGGTATACCTCATTATCTTTTAGCGAAATTTTGAAAGGTAAATTACCATACATTAAGTAGGTTGGAGGGAAACCTGTTATTGTATGTGGAGTTTGATTTTACTGATGGGTTACTTTTTCTAGAATTTTTGTCCATGGGACTTTATTTGAACTATTACTAATTTCACATTTTAAGCGGGTAATGATGGTTTGATTTACACATTCAACCTTTCCATTGGTTTGTGGTCTATGAGAAGTAGTTAATAATTGAGTGACATTATGTTTTAAAAAATGCTTAAATTTTGAAGAGGTGAACGCAGTATTTCTATCACATAAAATTTTTTCCTGTATATGATTCTGAAAGATTTGTCTTAAACAATTTATATAAGTATCTGTTGTTGCATTTTTTTTATGGGAAAGTCCAAATGTACCTAGTTGCATGATCAATAATAATGTGCAAATATTTTTTAACAGAGTTGTAATAATTTAAGCCACCTACACTATCTATCGATAAAAGTTCAAAGGGTTTTTCACAAAGGGGAAGTGATTGCATCAGTCCATATTTTTCTGATGTGACTTCTTATTTATTTGACAAGTTTCACAGTGTTTCACATAATTTGTATATCAATAATAATGTTTATCCAATAATATTGTGGTGATATTAATTTTAACATGGTAGCTATACCAGGATGGCCAAATTTTTTATGACTTGTTTCCATTAATTTCACTCTTAGAGCTTTGGGTACAATTATTTTAGCTAAACCTTGTCTTTTAACTACAAAAACACCATCTCTCTTAAAACATTTAGGAGCTGATGTATTTTCTATATTTTGAAAATGATTTATTTCATTGATATCTAATAAAGGTTCTGGAGGTGTATTAATTACATGATAAGCAATAGGATGTCTTGTTAACATATCAGCTTCAATATTAGTGCTACTTTTCTTATATTTTATATTAAAATCATACATAGAAACTTTTAAAGACCATCTAAAAAGTCTACCCGTGGGATTTTTGAAATTTTTAAGCCAAACTAATGCATTATGATCGGTATGAACTGTGAAATGAGATCCATGAAGATAGCAATGAAATTTATATAAACTATGAATTATATCTAAGCATTCTAATTCATTTATTGTATAATTAATTTTATAATTTCTCAGTCGTCTCGAGTGGAATGCAATCAGATGTTGATTTCCATTGGGTTTTTGTTGTTTGAGGATACATGAGATTGCAGTTTTCGATGCGTCTACTTAAAGATGACAGGGGTAATTTGGATTGAATGTAGCTAAAATGGGCTTTGAAATTAAGCTGTCTTTAAGTTTTTGAAAAGATTGTTGACATTCTGGGGGCCAATTCCAATTTTGATTCTTTTTAAGAGGATTATTTAAGGGGATTCTTAATTTTGCATATTCAGGAATGAATTTGTAATAGACATTAATACTACCGAGAAATCTTTGTAAATCCTTTACATTTCTAGGGGTAAAAGTTTTTAATTATTTCGACATTTGTATTATTTGGAGTGTATGACCCTTGTTTTATTTCATATCCTAAGAAATCAATTGTATGTTTGCCAAATTTACACTTTGAGAATTTTAATTTAATATTTTTTATTCCCCAAATTTTCTCCAAATGTTTTGCATGTTCTTCAATTGATTCCGAAAATACTATTATATCGTCAAAATAATTTAATGCAAATTTTATTTGGTATTTATTTAAAATCTGTCTAATAGCTCTTTGAAATATAACTGGGGAATTTTTATATCCAAAAGGCAGACGATTAAATTGAAAAAGACCGTAATTTGATGTAAATGCAAGTTCTTCAGATTCATTATCATCTAATTTAATGAGCCAATAACCACTACATAGGTCGATGGTTGAGAAAAATTTTGCATGTGTTAATTTGTCTTAAACTGCATCTATTCGGGGAATTGGTTCTTCATCTAATTTTGTGATAGCATTTAGCTTTCTGTAACCGATACATTATCGTGTACGAGCATTATCCTCTTTTTTAAAAGCTAATGTTATACGGGTAGCGTACGAGCTATAAGATGGTTTAATTATTCTTGCTTTCAATAATGCATCTAATTGCTTTTTTATTTCCATATCATCTTTAAAAGATGTCCAATATGGTCGATTTGCAATGGATAATTCTGAGGTAAGTATTATTTTAAGAGAATTACATTTTTTAACTCGCCCACATCAAACTTATTTTTAGCAAAGACATGTTTATATTTATCAATAATCACATTAATAATATCATAATCACTATTAGGAATTATTTCTATATTAAACACATTATCTTAGTTTTCTTAGTGATAATTTTATTATTACTAAATTTAAGAGTTTCATTTTCTTTAATATTTTTCTTAGATTCATAATTTTTTTAAATTTCTTTTCCTCTTTGAAAAATTTTACAATCACTAAAATTAATATTTAATTCAAAAATACTCATAGTTTTATTAGAAATTTTTAAATATTTCAGTTCTACATTTACTATGAGGAATTTAATATCTTTAATAATTTCTTCTATTTTCAATTGTAAAGTAATTGCCTCACTCACCTTAACTTCTCCATTGATGGTGGCAATTTTTGTTTTGATATACTCTACATTGTGGTGTCCCTTGATTTGTGATATTATATTTTTTGGAATAATATTGACACTTGATCCTGTATCCAAGAGGAGGACTTCAACTTGTTTGAAGTTGATTCTTCCCTGGATGATCATAAGTTCTCATGTTTGATGAGGTTGGAATATCGTATTATTGTTTTGTGTTCTTTGACGGGGGTAGAAAGTTGGAGCATCCGGTCGCAAAACTGTCGGTCGTTGTGGAAATCGTTGGTTTCTCGGATATAGGGTTGGCCGCTGAAGAGAAAAGAACGGGTGATGATAAGAAGGTGATGGAAACTGAGGAGAGTATAACTTATATCTTGTATTGGTTATAGTATCCGGATGTTGAGATTGATCATTTCTCCAATTCCATCCTCCCTATTGTTGTCTATGGACAAATTGATTCGTATGATGAGGTGTTCTTGTCATTGGATACTTTGGGTATATAACTTCATTCTTACTTGATTTTGATTTTTCTTGGATATCTAAGAGTTTCATTTTTTTTCCTCAGTTCCTCTATGTTGCTGCAGCTTTGTAACTGTATTTCTATGGCTCTATTTTCTTTTAATCCTTTTATGATGTAATATTTTTCAGCTTCTTCTTCCATGTTTATTCGGGATGCGATTTCTTTTATTCTGTAGAAATATTCTACGTGGGTCTCTTTTGATGTTTTTTCTGTTTTAGATAATTGAAGATGAATCTCCGCTGAATCGACTTGTGTTCCGAATTCACGTATTAAATTATTTTCCAGTTCGTAAAAACTTTTAGGGATCGATTGTGATTTGATGTAAGTCTTCACAGCTCCATCTACTAAATTGGTTATAAATAGGATTTTCTGTTTCTCTGGTATATCGAAGGAATCGCATGTACTTCCAAAATTTCTAATAAATGTTTGGATGGGTATTTCCGGGTTATATTTTTGGAAAAAAGTCTGTAGATCTTCAAATCGAATATCATTTTTAATAATGGTCATGGGTTGTTGTAATTTTCTTCATCAGCATCTAAATTCTCTTCTTGCTTAATTTTATTCTCGCTCTTTGCTTCCATTTTTGAAGTATGACTTTCTGAAATTTTGTTAGAAGAGGACGATTCTATTTCTTTGGCGGTAAGAGCGATTTTCTTTCGGGGATAACTAGCGCGTTTCTTTTTCCGTACCATAGATTAATTCTGGTAACCCAACGTCCTCAGCTAACAAATGTAGAGCGTCGTCGGTATTCCATAAAATTCTTCATATCAGTTATTACTGCAGTTGGCGTTCGTTTTTATAATAAAACATTTTATAAAAAAGATTAATTTTTTACGTTAAGATCGCAGACAAAAATCCTGCCGGCTTTAATTCTGTCATGATTTTGAAGACAGAATCAGATTAAAAGTTAGAAAAAGGGACGATCTTTATTCAATCATTTCTACATCTGTTCTGACGCAAATAGCAGGGAGTAAAAAAGCACGCCACGATTATCAGTTAAAATGGATAACACTTGAAAAACATGTGGTAAGTATCGCGGATTTGAAGAGGGTATTTGAAAGTTAATGCTGACATATGTTGACTATTAAATCTAACGATCTGGAATTAGACATGCTTATTGGCTAGGCCATATGTTCGGAAGAAATAAATAGGTGATTGGTTTGATACTTGAAGATGTGAACTGAGAAACATGAGTCAAGTGCTAGATAGGGAATTTAATTTTTAATCTAATTTAATTATCCTTACATGCATTATCTAGTTAAACAAAGTTTATTTAAATATAATAAAATTATTTCTACATAATTTTAAAAAATGGACAATTTTTAGCATGCAACGTATACATATATTTTTTTGATATTTATTATTGATCAATAATTTCATATTCAAGTTGCTTCGGAGAACGAGTTAATAAGCAATCTTTATCTATCACCATAAGCCATTTTGATTCTTTAATAACTCGTTCTCAGAAGCAACTACAAGGAATTGCTTCAATGAAAAAAAAAATTAAAGTTTCAAGGACATTATAATAATTTAAGGCTCTAAATACACTGTCAGTACCAAAAATTAACTATTTGGCAATAGAAATAACTATTCCATACTTTAAAAAAATGTGAATTTAAAATAAATTAATATATATTTATTCCAACAAAAATATTATCTAGAGCTGATGTTTAATAACGAAAAACTGTCTTTTTTACATTAATAGCTGTCATTTGTGGAAGATAAATTCATTATTACAATCAATTGTTTCAGTAAATATATATTCTTGATAAGAAATCACTTGCTTTTAATAATAAAAAAAATCTAAATTTTCCATTTATTTAAAATATTACTTTTCAGAATAGAGTTAAAATGATACATTTATAATAATTAAAATAATTTATTTGATAAAAATTTAAATTGTTGCGTTACGTATCCGCAATCAGGATAATGTAACTGGAAGTTTTGATGCAGAAATGCCAAATAACACGAGTTGTGGCTTAAATTCCTCCCGTTGTTGTGGTGTGGTAGTTTGGACAGGGAGTGCCTATAAAATTAAAATGACATTTACTTTTAAATAGATGCTTGTTCCTAGCATTAGAATTTTACGAAAAAATGTCTCAAAAAATTAACTTAAAAATTTATCTTACAAACAGTTATATAACCCAGGAATTGTAGACTGAAATTTCAAATTTATTATTCTTTTTCTGAATATATATGTTCCTAAAGAGACTCTTAGTACAGAAATATTTCCCCTTACGCTACCCCGACTTTCGCGAACCCGGCGTTACGCGATTTTCAAATCTCGGCGATTCGCCTTTTGTTTGAAAAAAGAAAAATTAGTAGAACTGGGAAATTGGTATTGTGACTGAAGTTGTCGATCTTGTTAGGGAAATAAATTTAGAAATGGAAAGTGATGAGACGTTCAAGAACTGCTGGATTTCCACAATCAGAAGCTGACAATTGATGAGGTCACAGAAATGCATGAGCAAGATATTCAACTTGAGCCTTTAGACCCAGTTCAAACAGAAGATCGAATGATGGTGGGGAATTTAACAGAAGGCCTTAGTTTAATTGGAAAAGGGTAACAAATTTTGGAAAATATAGACTTCCACCGATGAGCGTATTTCTCAACAAAACAAGGTATAAAAAGAAGAAAAAAAATTAGTATAATGCTACAAGGAAATTTTGCTGGAACACACACACATACAAACAATGTTGTTAGATTTTATGAAACATTCTTTATCAAAATAACTTCGGTTTGCAATTTTGTATTTGGGTTATCTAAGATTTTATTAAACACATTTTTAATCTAAATTATTTTCTTATTCGTCTCCGGTGCCAAATAAAAATAATTTTTATTATTTATATGCGAAATCATGCTCCGACTTACGCGGATATCACTCGGTCCCACCTATCGCTTAAGTTCGGGGTATTACTGTATTTCTCTTACATTTAGTACGGGTCTTATAATCACCAGTCGTCGTAGTAACCTGATACTTAAATATTTTCAAAAACAATAATTATTATTACATTGAAGCTGTATTTTCTTTTCTATTTATTAAGATTTTTTTTTTGAAGTGATAACTTCTTTAAGCGCGTTTTGCTGGAGAGTGAACTTAAATGATGCGTCAAGTTCGGCTTTGTAACGCTCATTCGGCTTTTTTCGTCTTTAGTCGGAAATCGTGCTCGGACGAGGTCGTCCACAACATACACACCACTAAAAAGAAATCGTGTGACCAAAAGACCAATAATTCCTGCAAACAAAAAGGCAGCATAACAATCATATATATTATTTTAAGTCTTAAAAAATACGAAATCATTCGAAATTAAGAACATAATTACCTGTTATTATTTAAAACGTGTTAAATATTAGAGAAGGCATCGTCCATTTCAGTGGGTCAATTTCTTCAAAAAAGAGTCTACTAATGGTGGGGACCCCAAGCATTTATTTTAACTCATAGTAACTACACTCGAGAATAAAATAGAACATCCCATATATCTCTCTAGCTATCAAAAACTCCAATTATCCCCGTGTCCCTTTGTATACCTGACATTGTATGGGTGAAAGGAATGTCCATTGTGACCTCACTCCGGGATGGAGAGAAAGCTTCTTGTGAAAGATGTATAATCATATCAAATTTCATTATTTAACATACGAGGTGTGTAAATTAAATAATGAGACTGATTTTTTTCTCTTGTTTATTCCAATAAACTTACAATTCAACATTGTCTCCTTCAAAGTAACTGCCTTCTGAAGCCACACAGCGCTGGAGAAGTTTCTTCCACTCCTCATAGCACTGGTGGAACTCGGATATTGGAATAGCCTTCAGCTGGTCGGTTACAGCCGTTTGAATGTTTTCCTGTGTCCCAAAATAATGTCCTTTGAGGTGATTCTTCAACTTCGGAAAGAGGAAAAAGTCACAAGGATTCAAGTCGGGCGAATAAGGGGGCTGAGGAGCAACAGGAATGTTCTTACTGGCCAAGAAACGGTTCACTGAGAAAGGTTTTTCGGAACCATTTTGGCGCAGATCTTTCTCATCTTCAATTCATTGGTCAAAATCTGATGAATGGTGGTGTGATTCGAATTCAACTCTTCCCCAATCATTCTGACCGTCAACGACGATCTGAACGCGCAAGATCCCGCACTCTAACGACATTTTCAGCGGTTTTTGAAACTGAGAGCCTTTCGCTGCGAGGTTCATCTTCAATTGACTCTCTTCCTTCTGAAAATGCCTTAAACCACCAAAAAACCTGGTCCCTTGACAAAACACTGTCTCCGTAAGCTTGCTGAAGTTTTGCAAATGTTTCCGTTGCGTTGTGTCCAAGTCTGAAGCAAAACTTGATAGCACATTGGTGCCACTCATTTCAGAACACACAAGAAAAACCTGCTTCACTAAACAAATCACTAGACAATTAACTTGACTCAGCGACTTCAAACTCATACTGATGACGCATCACATATTTACCTCCCTCCCCTCCATGTCCCACTTCCCCAGTGTTGCCAGATCAAACACTACGCTACCAGTCTCATTACTTAATTTACATACCTTGTACACTCCCTTCTTGAACCCTTAAAGTTTCAAGAGAAAAGGAAACTGGCATTTAACACACAGTGTACAAAACAAGGAAATAAGATACGTTAAATGAAATACCACATTCCTACCCAATAATATTTCAGAAAATATGTAAAATTTTTTGTAACCAGAAAATAAAATTCTTTAATTCGATCTAAATGTCGCCCTTAAAATTTGCTGCCCCGGCCCTAGAGCCTCCCCTGGCCCAATCAACTACCTGTCTTACTATCCCTTTGCTTAAATTAATTCATGGATAGAACTGAATGTTGTTAAATTGCAACCAAAATGCACAAAGCCGGATCGGGTCTTTTGAACAAATCACCTATGATTTTAAGTGGGGGTTTTAAAAAGTCGATTTTTAAAAATACTCATCAGAACCTTTAGTTGATTTTTAAAAATCAAAATTCAATTTAATAATGTCAAATGAAAGCATAACGAAATACGGAAGAACGCTTGACGCAGTTTTTTTAGATATACTTAAATAATTTTGAATCTAAAGTGTTTATAACCTATTTCAGCTACCACAAACCTATTGTTTCTTTCCTTGAATACATTTACTACACAAATATGATTGTATATTTCGCAAAAAAATATTACTTTATGAGTACAGAGACATACGAATAAATAATTTTATATAACAATACTAATATATATATATATATCCCCTTTTGCTTTTTATTTTCCCTGAAATAACATTACAAAATTTGAAGTTATTACTTCTTTCGTGGGGTCATAAGCAAATACACTTTTTTTCTCTCATTCGGCGGCTCATATAGAGTATTTATTTTTTATATTAATCTTCCCTTTATTATGTCGTAGTTCAAAAACGACAACTAATTCAAGCATAGCGTTGTAAAAAGGATAATTCTGTCTCTGTCGATGATGACTCGATCACAGTACAAACTTGCTACCCCCATCCACAACTATCAACTATCTCGAGAGTATAACTTGTTTTGACAGATCTTTTTATACTTTGTATTTCCTCTGGTTTGTTGACGCTCTATATATATATCTGAGAAAAACTACTATACTGAAATCAGTGTGAAATTTTAAATACAGGTTAGCGATCACATTGACTTACGACTGTAACGTTTTGGCTGAAACATATGTATACTTGGGTGACAAACAGTTTCTCTTAATTTTCACCTTAACTAAAAAATTATTTTTACCAGACTTATTTGTTATGCTTGAAGTACCCGTTTCTTCTCACGAATTAAACTCGGCTATCACAGCAAGTATGTTTTTTTAAGAAGGGTTCAATCCAGTGAAAAATAGTATTGGTCCCAAAAACTTAAAATCATTTTTTAAATGAGTGCTCCCATTATAATTTTAAATGAGTGCTCACATTATAATTTTAAATGAATTGCAATTTTTTTCGTCATCTTCAAATAGAGAGCTAGCTTTAAAATATATGGAGGGGGGGTAATTGATTGAATATTAACGTCGCACTGTTCAGCTACACGAGGGCTTTTGGCGACGGACGACGTAATTTTGAACCATGGTCAAATGACGTGGACGACACCCCCTCTCCTAACTACCACACCACACCAAACGGGAGGACGTTTCAGCTCTCGACAGATTTAACGTGCAAAATATAGGGGGGTATGCTAAAGTCTGTGAGAAACACAAGATGGGAAGCATATACTAAACCAACAACAGCTATCTCCAACGCATTTAATAAAATTATAGACTCCATATTTGCGGATGATAAACAAACAGAAAATAGAAGAAGTACAAGTAGTAGGTCAAAATACAAAAATTAGCTTCCAAAATTATGGTGGGCAATGCGGGGATCCTGGATTCTAGGTGGCGCAAAGTCTGACTGACACCAAGTACGTACCCTTTGTAAGATCCGGCTTGGGGCCCTAATATTCTCCGTTACACCACTGCCCATTACTACTCCAGAACCGACAAAATTATTCCCCTTCAGGATAATACTCATTCTAATGTTGTGGCATCGGTCAAAACCTACTTGGAAACATTCAGTTGAAAAATTTCTCCCGGTATTCACCAGACATTTGCCTTTCCGATTATCCCTTGTTTCAATCGATGGCACATGGCCTGCCCGAGCAGTGCTTATCATAAGAAGATTGTGACGGGCTCACATGCAATGCAAATTAAGAACCTTTTAAATAGCAGAAGTTTAGCGTAAGCAGTGTGGCCTTTTGGGAAGTGATTATGCTAGTCTGTGTTTCAGCGCGTAAGCTAAAGTAAGAGAAGTTAGCCGAATTTCAAGAGTTCAGTTATTCGTGCCAGTGCGTTCAAGTCAAGGTGGATACTATTCCACGCGAGATAAAGAAAAGTCATTTAGGATCCGAGAGAGATGCTGCTACCCAAGATATAGAGGTAGGATCGTTCTATTAACTACTAGGAACTGTGTATATACAGAGGTAAGGAGTAAGAGTAAAGTTAAATATAGTGTTCAGGATCGCGCTTATTTGGTAATACGTATTGTGTGTTTCTTCACCTCAGATCCGCTAAGTTTAAATATATATATTATCATTGTATAGTGTTTAAGTTAAAATCTTAATACAGAGATTAAGATTATGGCAACGTCTGGTTCTTCCTTCACTCCCACACCCCTAGGTCACGAGGATAACTTAGAAGTAAGGCAACACCCACGGGCTAATGCCTTACAAGATACCAAAAATTGTGTTGATTCACAGATAGTCACAACAGATGAAGCGTTTTTCCGACGCGGCGTCCATACGCTACCAGAAAGATGGGAAAAAGTAGTGGCTGGCAATGGACAATACTTTGAATATAACATATATATATAACGTACCGTTCCTTCACAATAAATGCCAATTTTTTATAAAAGACAGATTAAACTTATTTGTACTTCTTATATTTCATACTTTGCATATTAATAGAATAAAATTTCTCTTGCAAAGAAAAAAAGGGGGCTTTCTGTTCGACTTCCCCCCATCTTTTTATGAAATTTCGTCTAAATCAGCATAACAAATTTTTATTATTTGAAAATAACAAATGCTCAAGAGAGAAAAAAAGGCTTTCCTTTCGAAACTCAAAGATATCAATTGGTAAAATGAGTTTCACTACAGACCTGCGGGAAACACATGTTGAAAAAATGCAAGTCTGTTTAATTTCAAACAATTTAGAATAAGAAAAATACTTGCATTACAAAATTTTCATTGGGATTTCTTTATGGATAAAATTATTCTTTAAATTTATTGAGAATATAAATTAGAAATTAACTCTCAATATACTTATAATTCTTAAATATATATATATATATATATATATATACACACACAAAAAGTTATTTTTAAAATAAAACTCTCATCACATTTTCACAATTTTTTTTTTATTTAATACCAAAAACAAAAATACCCCTATATATATATATTACAAATTCAAATAAATTTTATTACAGTTAAAAAGGTGTATAAAAAAACAGGAAAACCTCCAAAAACAGCTGAACTATAAAAATTGTACCATTGCACAAGCATTTAACTTAAAAACATTCCACATATAAATATACGATAAATAAAAAGGAACTTTAAAATAAAGTACACTTAAATACAATAAATAAATAGCATCACTAATACACAAATACTTTTAAATATATAATTTTTAACAGAAACTCGTCTATTTGTTATTATAAACTTTTTCACCAAACTTATTTTTTGACACAAAGTTATTTTAAATAAATCTTTTCTTTAAAAAATGGCACAAAAATAATATGTCAATGATTACTAATTCTTTTCTGCCACTTTTCTAAAAATTTTATTTTTAAGCATACAATTTTATATGAGGAAAAATTAAATTCTCACTATTAACCAAGGATTTTAATTTAGTATGTTTTTATTCTGTGATAAAAAAAATAAAGCACAGATAAAAAGATACAGTGCTGACTGGAATAATTCTTTTCAAGCAGTGCTATATTTAAACTATGGTTTTCATAGAAAATGTTTTAAAATTATTTCTTAAATACATATTAACACACAATGCTTTTTTAAAGATATGATATACGGTATCCAGCAATTGATATTCTTTTAATAAAAACAATTTTCTCTATATAAACAGAATTACATTTTTAATAAGATATTAAAGAAAATTTTTCAAAGTGTAATCATTCTCCATTGAATTAACCATTGTCTTGCAAGTCTGTTGTTTTGAATACTTGTTGAACCTATATAATAATCTTATACCTAAAACAAATAAAATAGTAGTTTAAAAAGAAAAGATGCAAGATTACAGAATTTTAACAGAAAAAAAAATTTGTGTAGTAATCATAACTACCACATAAACATAAATCCTGTGCACTTAGCTTGGATATTCACACCTTTCTTTGCAATACACTGACATTAATATAAATCTGGAAACGTTTCTTAAGTTCAGTTAATTTTTATATTAAATATATATAATATCTAAACAGCAACACTTATTTATATATTTTATTAATAATATATTCCTTATTATAAATAAAATACTTTAAAAAGGTACTGTTAATGTGCATAACAAAATAACTTGTGATAGTTTAACATTAGTAGTAATTAATTGTAATTTTTTAAAGCTCCAATAAAAATTGTATTTATGACATTAAATGAAGATATCAATTCCTCAAAATAATATGTGAAAAATATATATCAACCCTTTATAAAATAAAAATGAATATTTAGAACTAATATATTTTTGCTTTATTTTCCCATAAATTAATACTCTTATAAACATTTTTCGATCATGTTATTAAGTACTCCCAAAATTTTCTAATGAATGTTTAGGAGAATAGTATAATGTTTTTTAGATATGAAAGGTGTGTGTGGGGGGGGGACATTCTAAAACAATATTTTCCACTTTCAATACAATACAAAACTTCTGAATAAATTATCTTCTGTTTCACTTCCTAAAAAGAAATGCTTTAACCAGCGATCACTTGCACGGGATGTTCTGTACACCCCAGCAACAAGAAAATCTTCCCAGGATTCTAAAAAGAATGCGCGGAACCACGATTTTTTCTGTAGCTGCACATTTTAGGTCATTGAACCTTCAGGCCTGATGCAATCCCTCTTTCTGGAACGATTCGAATGTAATGACCTTCAAAAGTTTATCTGGGGGTCTGAGAACTCTCGCGAGAAGTTGAGCATATGTATACAGTCTGCTCAGAATGTTTGGAGAAAGATTAAAATATTATTTTTCTCTTTCTACTATCATTATCTCATTAATTATAAAGTATATTTATTACTGGTATATATGTTTTACTGGTTTATGAAAAATATAAATTTATGTGTTTTAAAATGAAAATTTTGTATGTTTAGTTTAAATTAATGTTAGTCTCCTTTGTATGCAATAAAATTTAAAAATTTTATTTGTAAAATACAAAAAACATCTTGTACTTTTTAAATATGTATAATAATAACATAATTTTATTTTCATAATTAAGTATGCGTGTTAAAAGTTTGGGGTGTTCTCTACACCCCGCGAGTAACGATGGTAGCAAAAACAGGTGCGAGTGACCGCGGGTTAAGAATACTGTTTAGTGAAAATTTTATTATTATAAAAAGTAATAAATATATTTTTAATACTATAATCATAAGCATTAAACAGGAAAAAATTTGACACTTCTTTAAATCGTAAAAAATCACAACACAAAAATAAACAGAGTAAAAAGTATAAAATAAGCAGTAATAAAATATATTATATAAACAAACAATAAGTAATAAAATTGTTCCATAGCATTGGTGCATTGGTCAGTCTACAAATGAGCCAGCAAAAATTACAAAACATATTTGTTTAAGCCACACATGACAAAAATGCCATGAAGTGCAACAAAAACAAAGTACCATAAACAAATTCCAAAATAAGTATTTTTACTTTGTACAACCTCATAAAAGAATTTTTTTGTGACATACAATATTATGCACAATATGTGGATTCAAAAAAAAAAATAAAATTAGTAATAACGTAGTTTCAATAATTTTTTTTTGTAATTTAATACATATATGCATTTTTAAATCATAATCTCAGATGTGCAAATAACAAATAATGCAATAACTGAAATAAGCATGAATTAATTTTGCAAAAGAGAGAGAGAAACCTGGTTATTTTTACATTTACCAAATAAAAATAATAGGAAGGAAAATCTACATTTATTTTTTAAATTAAACTAAAGTTTATTTCATTGCATCCACAAATATTTATGTTTTCATTTCATTATAATAATTTAAATTCATCACTTACAAAAGCAACAATTTTTGCTTTTCTTTAAATTTAGTCAAGAAGGAAGTATAAATATTATAATTAGAAAACAATTTTTTAAATTTTGTATATGCATATATGCAGTAAATTGGTTAGAGCCATTTCATAAAGTTGATCTGTGATAGTAAGATTTTCATTTCTACATAAACACATCTACTTTTTTCTTTTTTAAGTTCATAAATGCTTTTTTTAAAATTAAAATTAACAAAATTCTTTTTCATTGACTTATTTCTTTAAATCTAATCTTAATTCTTACTTAATAACTAATCCCTTGAAAAAGCAAATACTCATTAATATTGTATAAATAGATTCATCAAATTCTAAACTTTTTTCACACAATGGTTTCCAGTGACATAAGGACTTGAAGAATTCCAGATACAATGTATGTGACCTTAACTATTCTGACACCAGTAATATGATAAAATATAAATTAGAAACTATTTTTTAAGTAATAACTTCTATAATTTTAAGTAGCAAAGTGAATGAAATATTTCTTAATTTATAAGAAATATTTGTAAATAAAATTTAAAGAGTTCTCAAAATATTTATTTCTTGATAATAATAAAAAAGGTTCTTGTAAATAATAACTAATCCCTTTTTAAATTCAATGACAAAAAGTTGATAACTATCTATTATTTTTATTTGTAATTTGGATACTGTGTGTGATATAATTTATAATACATATAATTGAAGAGATGATTTCAACATAATCCACCCCATTAAGTAACATCCACTGGATTTTTCTTGAATTCAAATAAAGTTTTAAAATCTTTATGAAAAACATTTTTTTGATAAGAATTATCCATGCAATGAGAAATATTTATATAAAATGCAAGTAGCCACTTCATTAGTAGATTAATTAATGAAAATTTTGAATACATATTAATATTAGTTTAGTACATAAGTTTAAAATAACCTAAACCTATCAATTAGGAAAAACAAATAAGTTTCTAACAGAATAAAACTAAAATATAGTATTAAAAAAAAGAATCTTC
This sequence comes from Trichonephila clavipes, assembly GCA_019973935.1. Taxonomy (NCBI): domain Eukaryota; kingdom Metazoa; phylum Arthropoda; class Arachnida; order Araneae; family Nephilidae; genus Trichonephila; species Trichonephila clavipes. The sequence continues at coordinate 247,530 of BMAU01017665.1, read as the reverse complement.
TGTGGATTGATTATTACAACTCATATTTGATTGAAATGAATAAACAAATCTACACCTATCAATTGCCTCAGTGTTATTATTTAGAAAGGAATAATTTTAGAATATTTTTTATTCTTCAAATAAAGGGTCAAAACTTGATCAATTACAAGGTACACATATTACAAATATTTTCTAAAGAGACCATACCTATAAATAATGTGTAAAAATAACTACCGAAATCATTACTTATCTACTCTCAGACCATATGAATCTAAATGTGCAAATGTAAAATTTTAAATTAATATTCCAGAATATAAAAGTCACTTAAATAAGCTAGTGATGATAAAAAATTGTATCACTTGTTACAACAATGTTAATGAAATGTTGCTGCTTTAAACATGTGCCAACATCACAGAGATGAGTAAAATGCATTGGTCAAATTCTTCTTGAAAAAAGCATCAGTAAATTCATTTAACAAGAGACTTATTTCAAAACATTATCACTTATTAGCTTATGCTTAATTAGTATCACTTTTGTCTTATAATGTAGATAAAAACTTTTCAGATATTTCTCAACGAGATGGCAGCATAGTTCTTGGAATAGGATTTCTCAATACCAAAGTACTTTCTGCTGATATAATAGGCAAACCATTATCACTGTGAAAGCTCACAAGATGAGTAACACTTTCAAATGTCCGATCTTTTGTTCGAACCTGCAAGAAAATAAAGATTAGTTTAAGCATGTATGTTTTCATTTAATTTTGAATATATGTATAATTAAAATTAAATCTTAACCAGGATAGAAGAATATTATAATTAGGTTATAATATGCAAACTCTAGTAGAATCACCAGCAAATGCAGCTATTCAAAATGTCTATGTTTATTAATTGCAGTTATAGGCCCCCTATCATCAATTACAATAAGCAACAAAAATTTTATGTAATGCAGGGGTGGGCAACTTGTTTTGGCTCACAGGCCATATTGTGGGAGCAGAGGATACTGAAGGACCCCACATTTTTAAAATGATTGCATTCAGAAGTGCACACAGTAATTTTTCAAGGAGTTGAGACTTTCAACCCCTTTGACCTCTAGAAAAATAGTTTTTATACACTTGTTCTTTTCCTCTTGAAAATTGATGAATTGTTTTAAAGACTATGAGAAAATAATAAATTTTCTTCTTTAAATTAAAATTGATACTTCTCATTGGATTGTATGATGAGGGTAGGTTTTTTAGTGCAGTTTTGGTAAAATAGCATAAATAAATAAAAATTTCCAAGAAAAAGTTAATAATTTTAATTTAGAATATCAGAATAATAATTGAAAGCTGATAAAATTATCCTAACTTTATCATCTTAATAGGAAACTACCGAACACTACAGAAACTTTTTTTAAATTAGAAAATAGAAATAATACTTTAAATTTTAAAAAATCATTTAAAATTAATTTACACTAAGGTGATAAAAGTGAGGATGTAAAAATAAATTTGGTATGTCAAGAGACTCAATACGACTTTGCAGTCTTAGCATTCCCGCACAAGAGCAATGCAAAAGGTGATCAGTGAGAGACCTCATAATTCTGAACTATGATAAGACTACTTTCAAACTTGTTCCTTATTCATCAAATATACAAAATTGCAAAAGGATGCTAAGACCAATGAACAATAGAATAGTCCTACTTCCCCTTTGTTTTAAATGGTAATCCTATCTTCTACATAGCTTACATATAAAATTATGTTGACATAAAAATACAATACTGTTGAATATTATTGAAACAAAAATAAATAAGACATCATTTAAATTAAAATAATGTAAGAACAGTTCCCACAAAAAAATAATTTTCATATTTTAAATGTATTAGAATAAATTTATGCTAACTTTCTTTTGTGTATAATCTCTTATAGAAGATGAACTATGTTCTTAACATGTCTATTTTTACCAGTTTAAAAATACATACAGTGAAATACAGTTAATGCGAAAGTGCTCCAGACGAAATATCAGTTAACATGAAACAACACAATGGTCCTGACAAACTTTTCAAAAACCAAAAATTCTCAAGAAAATATTTCCCTTCTAATGAACAAAATACGGAAAACACCAGCTGCACAGGTTAGATTTAAGAGGGGTGTGAAATGAAAGAGAGGTGGTTTCACGTTTTGTAGAAAGGAGGCTAATTTGGCTTTGAAATACCCACAAAACAGCCTCCAACATGAGCTAATTTATTTTATCTGAGCTACTTTAGGCCACGGTAGCCGAGTGGTATAGGTATCGGACCGTGGCTTGCTTTGTCATGGGTTCAAACCCAGTACCACTAAAGACCCGCCGTGTAGGGCAGCGATGCACGTTAAATCTATTGAGAGCTGAAACATCCTCCCGTTGGTGTGGTAGTTAGGAGAGAGGGGTGCCAGCTCAGGTGTCGGCCATGTCACTTGACCATGGTTCAAAATTACGTGGTCCGTTGCCAAAAGCCCTCGTGTAGCTGAACAGTGCGACATTAATATTCAATCAATCTGAGCTACTTTAACCCTCCATCCCTACAAACACCACACAAAAACATCTCATCTCTCCTCAATTGACTTTGAAATTTAGTGACAAATACATTGCAGTGTGTGCAAAATCATTGAGTTTGATTCACATTATTGTTTCTATTATAGAAGAATTTTTTTGTGAGCACAATGGTAAAGAGTTCAGAGGGGAAGCAAACTGCCATTTCGCTTAAAATTAATTTAAAGCCTCTTAAGGCAGTCAACTCAAGCAGAAGGTGGAAAAGGAAGCAAATTACGTAAACGTTTTAACTGTTTTTATTAAATACATGCAAAAACACAAATCTGTGTGATAAAATGCACTCTAATAAACTTAATTTTGTTGCATATTTTTTTCTAATACCCTTTTAACACGAAAAAATATTTCCGTCCCCTCAGTTTCATGTTAAACGATTTTCACTGTACTTTATAATTATCTAAAGTTGCTTAAATTAATTCAAATATTTTCTATAGAGAACAAAACCAAATTCTTAAGCATTCACTAATACTTAACAGAATCAGAATTAGTTTTGGGGATCATAAGCTTGATGAAGATAAATAATTTCATTTAATTAGATACAAATAATTTTTTCCTTTTTGGGCTTATTTAAAATCATTAACTTACTACTCCTTCAGGATCAACAAGCAATAAATGTTTTCTTATTCCAGCTTGCATCCCTGTTAGAACATACTGTCCTGGTGAGCCTTGGGATTCCCGAACAAGAAAATCACCATCCCTCACCACCAGTGCTTCACTTTCTTTTCTACTAATGGGTCCATGGAACCATTCTTCTTGTAGTAAAACTACTCTATGATTAGCAAGTCCAGCTGGCCATTTATGCTTTACTGATGTCACAAATGGTGAAGGAGAAATGCTTGTAGCATGAGGAGGAGGATTTGGAGCCGGCTCCAAAATTCGATGTCTAGGAGGAGGTGGGGGCTGTTTTTGATCAGTTTGTAATGCTGATTCAATAGGTTCTGAAACATTAAAAAAATCAACTCATTAGAATTTTAATTATTCATTGAGTTGTATAGCACACTATTAGTATATGCAAACAAAGAAATTTATAAATCATAATAAAATAAGCATCTTGTACACAAAGACTAAAATACCTAGTCTATTCCATAAAAAAAATTGTATAGAATGCAATACAACTATAGAACAATACAAAGAAATTCCTTTACATAATTGATGCACAGATTTTAAGCTTAAAGGCAACACATATTCCCTGTGATTTATGCATATTTGTATTTATAGTTGTCATGTATTGTTAAAAAGATTGATAAAAGAGGAGGGAAGGGGGATTGGTGCAGAGCATTAGCATCCAAAGGTTAAGCAAATAAAATAAATTTTTGAAAGTATACTTCAGTTTGAAGTGCTTAAAATCACTATGAATGTAGATAACAATATACAAATATTAAAGGCTACAGCCAATCACAATTGACTTTCTGGACATAAATTCGAAAGCTTTGTTGAATTCATCAAACATTCTGAAGAGGACCACATTTAGATACTGAAAAAAAAAGTATCTTTCGTAGGATTATTTTTGATGATGCTTATGTTTCTGTGACAGCAAGGTGATTAACAGATAGTAGACACAGATATGCTATCACATGCATTGAAGGAGATCAGTCAAATGTGCCATTATATTCTTTGGTGTGTTGACCTTACCATTCAATAAGTTTGGTCTTCACGATTGAGTAACTAGATTACAAAAACAAGTCAGACAATTGTCCTCTGCTAATTTGTTCAAGAGATTTTACCACCTACATTGATTGGTATAATTATACAATAGCCCAGCAGAATAAACAAGCAATATTCACTACTGTCAGATTCGTAATTGCAGCTTCACTCGCAGAACATCTAGCAGTAAAGGGCATGGAGTGGCTACATAAAAAGGGGACTCTTCATCCCAAGTATCACTATGTGACAGTGAGGTGCAGTACTAGACTTCATTGTAAAATTTTACATCACAGTAACTGAATCTAATTTCTTTTATATGGATGTAAATGCACAACCCCATTGTTGATGAGCATATGAAGAGTGAGGATATTTCTCATATGGAATATAGCCAGCATATACCTTCAACTTCAACCTAATTGAAGATTGAAATATATTCCTTTAAGAAATGCTATATTACATTTTTACCCATTCCAAGCAGCCTTAGATAGTTTGGAAACTCTTTTAATGGAGGAATAACTATTGGTGGTATCTTTGATGGTTGGTCCTCTCACTGAAAGCATGAACAATAACTGAAAAATTTGTATATAGGTCCAAGTGTGATTACATACCTTATATAAGTGTAGCTTTTAATGTTTTTTTTTTTGCTTTAAACATTTTGTTAATGACCCAGATATGACACAAAAAATTTACATATATACATATATATATTCATTTTTGTTTCCTTTAATAACATATTTACCATTTTCATGAGAATTTTGTCTTTATCAAAGCTTGAATTTTACTTATTTATGAATAACTGCACATGCCTTTGTGAAAGCTGGTGTTATTGTGGAGCAAATCATACAATCCCCCCCCACAGTTAAAGGGTTAACGAATTCATTAACATTAGCAATTAATTTTTTTCGGCTAGTGACAATACTTCTTTTATTTAACTGCAATGATAAGCTTAAAAATTATCAGGTATCTCATTTTTTTTTATAATTTAAGGGATGGCAGAGTAAATGCATTTATAGCTGAACAAGTTTTAATAAACTACTCATCCCTGTTGAAAAAATTTAGGCTTATTGATGAATAAAATGCCATGTAAAACCAAGTAATCAATGCACACATTGATTTTTGAATAATTGTAAACAGTAATGTAGTGCCAGGTACTTCATTCTTTGGATGACATTTTACTGAGCATAAAAAAACTAAAAAAAAAAATTTCTAATCTAAAAGCTAGTTAAAGTTAATATAATAAACTCCCTGCGCAAAACTCCCTCATACTAAATAGGTACATATATATGAGTATAACATAAGTTCTCCATGAATTAAAATAGTTACTTTAAAATAAAACCAACTTAAAACTTTAAAAGATATATTTAGACATCACAACTTAAAGAATGTGCTATAAAATACAAAATACATAAAATATATGATCAGCTCTGTCTTAAAGTAATTATGAAAGTATTTGGCTTCCCTTATTCTGGCAATTGCACAAAACTGTAAAACAAGGAAACAAATTCTCCCTTTTAATTGCTTTTAATACTTTTATATATGTATATCTATAGTTCAAAATCTTTTCAAATATTTTAAATGAAGTTTGTTTACTTACGCATATCAAAAGAATCTGCAGAGCAACTTTGTTCTCTAGATGAAATAATGCTATTTACATATTCTGGAAAAATGATGGGGAAAAGTTATTTTGACTAAATTTATTTTAAAAAATATATTTATCAAACATGCACATTAAGAAATGTAATATAAATCATACCTGGTTCTGCTGAAGGTTTTTGATTTTTTGATGAAGTTTCTGGTTGATCCATAGTAGAATGCTAATGTATTAGAAAGAGGGCGGAGAAACATATCAATTTATAAAAATTAAAATTTAAATATGTATAAAATTATAACTAAACTGCATATTCAATATTTATCTTGACAGTCATCATTCTAAATTACATTAAAAAAACTTCATAGTCAAAAGATTACATAAAATAGGTAATTTAATTTATTACAAGGCGCAATTATCTATATATAATTAACATCAAATGTAAAATTTTATACCTCAAAACCATTTTGTTGGTAATCAGGAAGAGGAGGGAGTGGTGGCTGAATCTCGGGAGATTTTCCTGGTAAATCATTGTAATATTCTGAATCTTCACCCCATGCACATTCATTTCCATTAAATACTGGGTTTTCTAATCTTTAAAAGGAATTTGAACAGGAAAATACTAAGTTATCGTATTCACAGCATTTATAAAAACACAAAACATTACTTTTACAATAAATAAATATAATATAATGCAGTAGAATAAAAAAATGATATATAAATGAAAAAAATTCAGTAAGATTATTTTCAAAAAAACCCATTTAAATGCATTAATAATGAATTAAAAAAATACAAATCATGAATATTCACACAACGAATATAATTGGAAGAAATAAGAAATAAAAATTATGTAATATGCATCTTGACATAAGAAAACTAAGTGAACTATAAAAAAAAACCCTACATAAAGGAACATGCAATACCTGTCAGGAACTGTAATTGCTCGTGGAGTCTTTTTAAGGTATTCCTTAAATCGCAGTTCAAAAGCTTGCCCAATAGTAGTAATAACATCTTGAGCAAGACCACCACCACATTCCAGAACAAAACATGCACGGCCAAAACGACCATCTTTGGCCACATATGCTATAAAATCTAAAGTATCCTGAAAACAAGCATAAAATTACACATTAATTTATACAATTATTGATTAAAATTTAAAAAGAAGCATGTTACTAACATTATTTTATTTTGTAATTTTTTTAATGTAATAAAATATTGAAGAAGAGCAAATTATGAATTCACAATCAAGATTTGAAAAAATAAAAAAAAATTATAAATATCTACCATATTTATTCAAATTTAAGCCCCCACTGACTCTAAGCCACCTCCAAAATTCTCAACATATTTTTTTGAAGAAATAAAAAATAGTGTAAAAAGGTCTTTTGATCTTGGATATTAATGAAATTAAAATAAGAACTAATAAGAAGTGGTTAATTAATTCATTTTACCAGTCCTGGAAATTTTAGATGCATGCATGAACTTGTAATTTCTTTAACATTACAGTATCATGTTCAATTTCCCCATCCAGTAAATTTTCCCGCCTTCAATTCTATGTAACACTTGATTTTCAGTAGTATTAAAATATGAAAAAAATGTTGCTTAGATTTGAATAAATACAGTATATATATACTATAAATATCATACATAATAAGGTTTAGCATGCTATTTTCGGTCCAAGTGAAGGACTCGTTTACTGAAATTAATTTGAAATTGGTGCTAAAACAAAATAAAACAATAAAAAAATGTTCTCTTTAAGCTGTTCCACAAATTTAACATCACTAACTATTAGTCTATAGAATTCTAAAAACATGTGAAAATATAAGATGGGTTATCCCATACAGTTAATAAAAATTAAAAAATAACAGATTAGTTATTCCCATTAAGATAATTAAAAATGGAAGGGGAGGAAAGATGAAACTTTTATTATGTAATTATAATAGGTTTGTAACAATGGGCTACCTGAGAGGTCTATCTTCTCTGGTTTTCTTCCACACCCCACCAAATTGCTACTTTAAACAAGAACACTTTAATATAAGTGAACATCACTGCTGTATCAGCGAGAAAAGCGGAGGATGGTAGATAATTATAATAAGGATAATTATAACAATATAGCCACACATATAATATGTCAGTGGTTCCTAAAGCCTCATTATTGTATCATGTTTTGGAATTAAATACTGTGTTGGTTATTGAACCATTAAAACTGAGGAATTGCACCTTGTTTCAATAAGTAACAAAACTTACTCATTCCCTTTAATTTGTCTTATCATATGCCACATAGACATATAAGTTGCTTGATTAATAAAAGTAAAATAGTTATTACAACTTGAGTGTAATCATTTCAATGGATTGTCCACCCATGCTGCATTTCGATCCCCTAACAATGAGCAAGATCTTCACCTCCAACATGAGAAGATTGTCCCACAACATGTGTTCCAAATAAAAATTAAAACTATGTCAGTTATCCCAATCTTTCTCATTTTATTATAATATTTAAAGTCTTAAAAATGGAAATCTAGGAGATAATTTCCAGTAAAATATATAAAATGAATGGGGAGGGGAAAAGGCAAAGAAAAAGAAAAAGCAATATTATTTCAGAAATTAAATAATTGATGTTAATATCATTAATAAAAAAAATTCACTACTGCTTATATTTTTAATAATATTCATCAAAAAATCTTGTTTAATGAATACATTTTTTGTTTTTCATAGATACATAATAATTATAGATATTTCACAAGGATATATTTAGGAAATGTACCACAGGATACATTTTTTAACATAAGCTGATATCACTCAATAGCAGTATAAGAAAAAAAATTGCACTAAAATACAGTCCTTTCTATGAGATTCAAGCTGATAATTCATTGACTATTATTAAATGAAACATTCATCAACTTGCTTCTTAATACATATTCAGCATGTTTTCAAATGATAAAAATACTGAACAAAATATAGCATGCATTACAATGGCTTTGGCAAAAATAATTGAACCTGGTAAAAATTAAAATTGTTTTGATAAAGTTGCACTGATTATATAGTTAAAGGATATGATATTTTTAAAAAAAAGATCGTTAACAACTTTGGCTATTTTTACTGCATTAAGATAAAACACTTGTATGAATGGTGCCAAAGGAACAAAATTATGATCTCAAAATATTAATATGTATAACAAAATTTTCAAATCATTAATGTCTAGTGTTGCTGATTTTTTTTTTATTTAGGTATCTGAATTTTCCTCTTGATCAACCTAAATTATTTCAAATTTTACCTAATTCTCAAGAAAAGCTTGCAATTTATTTGAGTTAAAAAATTGGGTTCCCTAATATTAAATGAGAGTCTCAAGCTTTCAACACAACAAAATTTTTAACTCAACGTTTTTTGAAGATATTTCTGCCACACAAAATCACCAAATTCCTCTACTCTTATTGCTAAATATACAAAATAATTGAAAAAATTAAATAAATGTAATTATAATAAAAACAAATTGTAACATAATTAAATTATTAGACATTAGGGGGTTTTGGAGTATCATAACTTTTTTTAATTTAAAACATAATCCAATTATCCTCCTTTGTTAAGGAGATATTGAAGATCAATCTTTTGTGTGGTTAGAAATAGTGAGGAGTCTTTAAAGTGTTCATATAATACAGTATAATTTTCCATCATTAATTCACTTATTACAGGATACTGAAAAAATATTATTAAAAACAGTTAATGCAAAGAGAAAAATGTTATGAATAAGCACAAAGCAATCTTAGTACAGCAATTACAGAAAAATCTGTGAAAAAATCTGTGATGGTCTGCTGAAAAACTGGGACATTTATATTTTCATGAAGATTCAGTTTCACACAAAAATGATGAATAACAAAACACATTATGCAAAATGGATTATTCTTTAATTTTAGCAAATTTCTAGCTGTTTTAGCAGGTGTATCTAGTGATAATTGAAAGTGAGAGTTGGCAAACATGGTAAATTGGCAGCATAACACTTCAGTTTGTTGATATTGCTTTGCATTGTCAATTTATTCTTGTTTTCATGAGGTTCCTTTTCAGCGATATAGCAATATAAATAGAGACACAAACAAGTAGTATCTGACATACAGAGGTCAAACGTATGAGTGGTCTGCCAAAATATAAAAATAGCCATTTAGTGGTCCACAAAGCACTTAAGTTTGGCAATTACTGATCTAGTATATGTTCCCTGATCAGTTTTCTTCGAAAATCTATGCAACTAATAAAACTGTATTCAAATAAAATTGGATTACCTTATAGTTTTAATTTACAATGTATATATATAATGAACATTTTAAATGTACCACTGAAGCATTTAATTGTATTCATTTTTATGTTTGTATTATAAATAATTTTTTAAAAAAATCATTTGTTTTATACGACATCAAATAAATAGACTTGTAAGTTTGTGTCAGTAATAAGCATGACCAAAATAAGATCTCACAATTTAAATAAACAATGAAAATTTTTTTAATTAAATGAAAAATAACAAGTAAAAGCCAAATTAGATTATCAATATCTCTGTAAAAATGAACTGCTAAATTGATACTAAATGGTTTTTACAAATACATACATATTTGATTACTTATCAGAAAGCCAATTTAAAAAAAAAATGACTCATAATAACAGTGCCGCAAAAACACAAATAAAACCTATTAACATTTGACAGTATGGAGAATGTTGATTTTGAATTATATAATATTTACACTAATTTTATAAAATATAATTATATTGAACATCACTTAAAACACAGATCAAAAGAAAACTTACTGCATCTCCTCCAGAAGCAAATGATACATTTGGCATTTCATGATTGGCAATTATCTGTCAAAATAAAAATAGATACATTTACACATGAACAGAATTGAAGTTATTTAACAGTTAGGCTAAAGAAAGAAATCTTGAAAATATAAATAAAATCAATAACAATTTTTTTTAGTTAAGACTGATGAGTTAAGAAAATGATCTTTAAGGGGACATGGTATGATTTATGCAAAAAATTTTAATTTAAGGATTTTTTAATTTTTTTTACTGCTTCCTATGTGTGTATACTATGTAAAACAGATTTTGTGCTCAAAATTTCATAAAAAGATAGCCATATAATTTTTTAAGAAAAAAACTTAAAATTTGTTAAGTGATTTTAAAATGCTACTCCTACAAAAATTTACATACATACATGAAATTTGATTAACAAGTACGTCAAATATGTATAACAAAAGCTTGTATGAGTTTTACAATAACATGATTGGTATTCGTACAATACCTCTTTTTATGAATGCTTATTGAAAGTTCCTAAAAAAACCCTATAAATTCTGAGTTCAATTATTTTTTAAAAAATAAATGTTGCTTTGATTCAAAAATGCATACCAACTTTTGTTACATGTACTATTGGCAATACGTTAAAAAAAATTCAAAGCATTAGGCATAATAGAAAAAAAGCCTTAGCATTTAAAATGAAGACCAACTAGTTATTTCATCTTTCTGAGATAAGTAAGTTTAAAGTTTTGATTTGCCGTAGGGATGTGAATAAAAACGAATATAAAAGCTACCATAATTCTGCGTTTAGAGCTTTCAAATTTTGTGAGGTTATACAAAAGTATAATTTAGACTAAAAAAAAATTAGATTTGATTTTTTGACCGATTTTGGACAATTGAATCATACTGTGTCCTCTTAAAATGTTTAATGAATGAAATTTAAAACGTTCAATGTCTTCTTGGGACACACTGAGTCAAGCATCTATTTTGTTTAATATATCTAAACAATATAAATCTTTGCTCAATCATTAAAAGTTATATTTTTAAAAAATCAATGTCTCACAAAAAATGAAAATCCTCCACCAAAATGAAAAATTATATCAGTCAAAATTAAAGTGTAGGATTTAAAATGTTTGAAGCAAACACAGCTAAAAATGGAAGATTCCATCACAATATGCCTTACAGTGAGGGGACAATAATTACAATGAAACTGTAAAAATGAAGTGAACTCCCAAAAGCAATGAATTGCATTTCTCTTAATTTCTTCTATTACAGTCTTACTAAATAGTGTATAATGGGAGAAATTACTTTTAACAAGAATTACTGATACTTATATCCCCATAGCAACTATGTTGGCCAAATCAAACCTAGTCCAATAAGAACTGCCAACGTTTCTTTTACATTTCTTGTTTACTAAATACTCATGTTTAGCACTTATTTTTCAAACAAGATCAGAAAAATTAGCTTTCCTTACTTCCCTTTTACTTAAGACTTTTTTTCTTAATTTCTGAGAAACAACAGCTTTCCTTCTCAAACTATAACTCAATATTATAAAGAGGAGGTAAAATGTTTTTGTATTCTAGGAATTGGAACTTTACACTTTCACATAAGATACTTAAGTTTTCTATTTGACATATATTTTGTTAATTCCTGTTTTCAAGTTTAATCGAGAAAGCATAAATTGTTTTAAAAAGGTCATTTGACAGATACTTTAATTTTACATGCTATTTTGAAAAGTAAAATAACATAACAGGTTAAAAGTGAAAACTGTACTTATCCACCCTTGCCCTTATTGGCAATTTTTTTTATATTAACACATAAATTATTGTATTTGATAAACCTGAATTAACCCCTTTTATTTAACAGCTTTTTGTTAGAATTTCAATTAGTCACGGTATCTAATGGATATATGCTAACATTTACGTTTTTTAATAGATAATTTTAAAAAAATTGTAGCCTTTTTCATTTTACTTTACACAATTAGGAATTCTCCACTAAATCAGTTAAAATTGTTCTAAATATTCAGATAAGCTGATACTATGATTCTAGTACAGAAAACTTAACAGATTAAATAATACAGTTTGGAAATTATTTCGAACATTACATCCATATATAAAGTACAGAATATATTTCCGAAGAAAATATAATAAAAGTACAGTATAACATGAAATAGCATTAGTATGAAATTTTATATTTAAAATGATGTTACATCTTTGCATATGATGTCATACACAAAATATCACAATATACATTTATGATTAATGTTATAAATCAAATATTAATAGGATTATCCAAAAGTAGTTGTAAAAGTATCTTTTCAGATAGTTTAACGTACCTCACCAGATTCCATAACAGTTAAAGTCATATACGAACTTGTAATCACTAAATTTACATTAGAGCCAGCATAATCCATGTTGGGTTTTTCTGCTAACATGCGAATAATTCGTTTATCAATCTGCAAAAATAAATAAAAATGTAATAAAACATTTCACATAATATTCACAAAAAAGGGGTTAATATTTACCTCTAGATTCCAAACAAGTACAACTGATTAAAATGTATCAATTAATATGGACTAATTTATATTATAACAAAAAAATTATAAACAGATGCTTTCTAGCTAAGAATAATGAAAAAAAAAATACATTTAAGATTCAACAGCATCTAAATGATGTAAAATATGACTACGTTAGATAATTTTCAAAAATTAATCTTTTAACATTAATAAGGTTTTGTACAGTTTATTTTGATACATCAATAAATCAAACATAAATAAAACTGAAATCATACCTTTCTTTTCTTATCGATACTTTTTAAGCCAGCAGTTTCACACACTTTATTGATACATTCCCTAAAAATATATATACAACATTTAAATATTAATAATGAATAGCGAAGGAATTTCTAATTTGAAATCACATTAAAACAAGATACTTAAAAATCAAAAATATTTTCAAAAGATATTTTTAGAAAATGTCAAAAATCTTAATGTAATTATAATGATGCAGTATTCTCTAGTTTCAAGAGTTTCGTTTAAAATACATGTATCCTAATCAAGAGATGGCTACATTAGAGCAACATTGAAATACAGATCTAAACTTTCAAAAGAATCAGATTAAAGATCATTTTATCCAATAAAATGACTTTTGAACTAAATTGTAATAATAAAAAAATGTTTTATAATCTTAAAAAGACCTTATTTATACAGCCTGTTTCGGATGCATTTTAATCATAAAAACTATGACACATTACTTTTAAAATTTACAACATTGGACGATATTTTTTCTAGAGAAATAATTTTTTTCCTTATGTGCTACATATGTTGGGTTCTTGTATAGTACAAAGAAGTTACAACTTTGTACTATAGCATTAAAAAATATGGAATAAAAATTTTTTTTAATGTATAAATGAACAGTCAGTTTATAATTTCTTTCAATATTTAGATTACTCTGCACAATCAGAAGATATCAGATTTGTACAATATTTTAAATTTAAGTACATACCAATTGCAAATTTTCCAAGCAGTAGCAGCTTGAAAATATAAGTTAGAACTTTTGAAACCACTACAGTATAAATTTTAAAATTATACCATTAAGTGTGTGTTGTGATCAATACTACTTTATATCATATTCATGATGTTTGTTTGGCACATATTGTCTAACAAGAGGAGAGCACCACACAGGAAATTTATTTGAGGATGAGACTCTTCAAAATAGTAGTACTCCTTTAGGGTGTTTAATCATCAATGTAATAGAGCTGAAGGCATGATAAATTTTGTGTGTATACACACTTTCTTTAATAGGTAATGTGAGTTTTGAGTAAATACTAATTACAAACACAATCAAAATGCTCAAGTACTTTTTTTTTTTTAAAAAAAAAAGGAATAGCACACATGTATAGCATGTAGGGGAAAAAAATCTAAAACATTTACCGTATTTTCCTGTATATAATCCGCAGCGGCGTATTATTCACAAAACCTTTTTTTCGAGTAAAAAAAAATAAACATTGTATAATCCACAGCAGTTTTTACGGCGAATAATCCAAAAATATAAACTGCCGATAATGAGCGTCATATAAGATAAAAAAATACACAATATAATTAAAAATAGAAGTAAGAAATTGTACAGAAAAAAAAATTATTAATCTTTTCTTTAAATATGTATGATAATATTTTTTACGATAATCTCAATAAAAAAAAAATTCTTTGGTACTGCCATCTATGCTTGAGTTGTTAAACAAAACATTGCACGCGGAAAAAAATGTTTCTTTTTTTTTTTTTTTTTTTTTAAATTTAGCAAGTTAACAGCAAAAAAATTAAGATCGAGACTGGTTTTCCATTGTCTCTTTCTTTTAAAATCCATTTATTTATTTCTTCCTCTAATTCTGGCCTGTGAGATTTTCCATGACTATCAGCTCTTTAACGTCGATCACAATTTTCGAAGTTGGTCTTGTTTTTTCTCCACAAACGAATATTCAATTCGTCAACGCCGAAAAACCTTGCAGATTTCCGACTTCGGTAGCCTTCTCTATAACTTTTAACTTGAAGTTTGCAGTGTAACTTAACGCTTTCGCTTCAACATGATGAAAACTTTCAAAGGATGCAATAGCTCTAGTCAAGAGAAAACTGGAAATGGCGCCAGCGACTCGTAACTGTTTTTTCCTTCCGAGGAACCGAATTCGTTTTTGAATGTAATTGGACAAAAACTAGTTATGGCTGACATACGTCATCCGAGTCATGAAAGCGCCATCTATTATTTATTTTATAAAACATAATCGGCATTTCTTTCAAAACTTTATTATTAGCTTTTCTGATGAAGAATGTTTTATCTCGGATAATCCGCTTCGGCATATAATATGCACAACGAAATTGGAAACTTTTTTAACACATAATCCGCAGATTATACACAGGAAAATACGGTATTAATAGTGTTAAAAAAGTACCCCTTACTTGGCAACTTGTGACCTGAAATCAAAGTCCAAACTCTTCATAGAGGTATTAACTTCTAAACATCCAATATACTGGGGAAAAAAGACGTACACATGTTATTCTCAAACTACATTAAAATATTTAATTATTCAGATTTTATAAGAAAATTTGAAACATGGATGTTTATTAAATGGTATACAAATAAATCAAAAATATATTACATAGAGAGAGAGAGAGAGAGAGAGAGAGAGAGAGAGAGAGAGAAGAGAGAGAGAGAGAGAGAGAGAGAGAGAGAAATATTGTTTAACTAAACATTTTAATCATTTATTTGAAGACAAAGTAAGTGCTTCATGAAAATGGATAAACATGATGTTATTACTTCAGAATGTTATAAATAGAAATATATTTATACTTAGTACAAAAATATTACTAAAAAATTATGGCAAGGCAAAAAGTTTAAAAAAAGTGTCAATTTAGTTATCACAAATTAAAACTAAATGATTATCAAATACTAGTACAAAGAAGACAAATGTCATTTAATGATATGTAGCTTTAAAAAAATATATTGTAATAAAGAAACATTTGTAAAATTAAAATTTTTTGTTCGATTAAATAATTATATCAAACTGCAATAATTTATAATTTTAATGAAAATTTGTTTGAATTGTTAGATATTTGTTTTATTGCAAGAACAAGTGAGTAACTAGTAAGCGTGTGCTGAAAAAAGAATTATGATTTTGCAGATGTAAGAAACAAAGTCCGAGCTAATTTCTAAATAATAGATATTGCAGTTACAACAGAATTTTTTTACTTTGGCAAAATTTTTTCAATGGTGTATGAAGGAAATTATGCCTCATCATTGATATATAGATAGAATTTACAAAAAGTCAGCAAGAATTTCAAATGCAAAATTTATTCAAGGTTAAAAAATAAGTAAGGCACAAAAAATTGAAAAAAGAAAAAAAAAAAGAACAGTAGCTGTAAAATAACAAAAGTAAAGTTTTTCTTCTTCAAAAATGAACTTCATAAAAATTAAAATCATTGCTCATTTGTAAATTGTAAAAATAAATAAATAAATAATAATCACAAAACAAGCGTAAAAATATACTATCGTTCAAGCTTAAAAGATGGATAAATTAAGCTACCCCACAAAATCTGAAAATATATAAGAATTAACAAAAGATCAGAAAAATAAAGTATATATATATATAATCAAAGTTATAATAAAGCCTACAAACAGAATGAAAATGATACACAATATGAATAACATACTTTATCATAAAAGAAATATTTATGTCCCTTGAAATTAAACATTCATCAAATACATATAGATAATATGATCAAAAATTTTAAGACAATAATTGGAATAAATCATTACCAATTGCTAACTGAATGTCTTAACAATGAGTTATTCATTCATCTTCCTTGTACACATGCCTTTTAGATAAATCCTACTATTATCATGCATATATTTTAACGAAAATTTGTTGAAAGTTGTTCTTAAAAAAATTTCAATATTTTTTTTATAATGAACAAATCTTAAGGTTCACTACATCCCATACATATTCCATTGGCAAAAGATGAGTCAAGGAAGAATCTTAGACCAAGCAGACCAAGAAAGAATGATATCAATTTGAAAATAAGTCTAGAACTATCAAGTCAATAAATGGCTCCAGGATTATGTGTCACAGATGGCTATTGTGTGCTACCAGTTAAAATTGTATACAGCATTATCTCATGGAATCTTATAAACATAGGAGATAGCAGCTCACAATGACTGATGGATGTTTTAACATCAGAGGCAGGAGTCAAGTCTCTTTAACAGTAGTTAGTAACCTGTTTTGTAAAATTTCAGAGGATCATTTAAACAAAGTAATAAATTAAAACTGCTTTACATCTTTTTGAAAACATCACAGTGTGTTGAAAAGCAAAATAATGCATATTATTGCAGGAATAAATTTTTCTGTTACATATGTTATTATAATGTATTATTCGAAATAAACCTGGGTTTGTATGAATATTGATTTCTTTTGTTGCCCACCTAAAATTAAACTTTTGTTTGTTTGGCCCAAGTTAACCTTTGAGAGCTTGACACTCTTGTTGTAACTGTTTTGAAGTGTTTTTCTTTAAGCTATTCCTGCAATATCAGTCCTGAGACTTGACATCTCTTCTCTGCTACTATCTTTCCTATTTTGGGAGAAATTTTGATATTTTATTACATATTGCTGTGTGCTAAAATACTAACCAGGCCGCAAAAATGTTCAATGTGGGCTGTATGAGGCACGCAGGTCGCGAGTTTGACACCTCTGAATTACACTTTATTGTAGATTATGTTATAACCTAAGCATAGCACATAAAAAACAAGACATTGAGCTAAAAAATGAAATATATACATTGAAGATCTACACTTGAAAAATATTAAAATGCAAATAAGTTTTTTACCCTGATACCATATTTGACTCCACCATAAGTAACCTGAGAGTCAGGATGTAGCCAGCCTCTGGGTGGCTTATTTATAAGACTTCCATTTTTTGACCATTCACTTGGCATCCCAGCTTCACCCAAAACAGGTTGGACATTAGAAGACCACTGAATACGAACTTTTGGCATGCTCAATAGAGATGAAAGTTGTGATCATCTAAAAAATTCCTATCCAGATCCACCTTATGTACCAGCATTCTAAATAGCAAAACAAAAAAATATTCAAATATTTTTAATGTTTTATTTTATGCTAAACTAAGACAATACTATAGAAAGTCATAAAAGAAACATAACATTTATTAATTAAGATTAATTCTGTATCTAAACATGACAAATCTTTTTAAAGGCAACTGGTTAATATTTTGCAATAATTTTTTCTTTGGGCAATATTTTCTACTTATAATCCGTAAAAACTATTTAACCCATTTTTAACTATTGATCCATACATAGATTTAAAAAAAAAAAACATTTGGCACAGCTAAGATATTGGGTATCTATCTTCAACTGATCTAGAATACTGGACTTACTAATAAACCTTAACTTCCCTCTCATTTTTAGGAGGCAATAAACTTAGTGAGCTTTCAAATGACATAAGGAGAATAAACATTCTTAGATAAATGAAATTAAAACTAATGGATTAAAACTTCTTTAAATACAAATGGTTAAAGTGTAGTATAGGGGGCCACTTGGCGGTCCTTTTTTTAGGCGACTTAAAGTGGTCGCCAAGGTACCTTTTTCGGAATTATTTATTATTTATTTTAGAATGAATTCGATATATCACCCTGATATTTAGATAAAATTCGCCAAATCCGAAGAAAAAACACCAAATCAAAAAGTGATCCCCCCTATACTACACTTGAGCCTAATACTCTTTTAACTAATTTTCATTATTATTAAACTCATTTAGATCACTAATTATTTGATACATGCTTTTCTAAAATACTTGTAAATTACTAAAATTTTTTCAGTACCATTAAGCCAAACATGGGACAATTCGTAGAAAACACACCGAATTCGGTTCCACAATTGTGTTCATAGAGAACTTAACTTATCAGATACTATAGCTTATGTTTGTGTTGGCAACAACTCAGAAAAGCAGTTGCTAACCCATGATCCCTATAACCAAGAAGTACCATTTTTTCAATATTCATTTTTTCAGAATAACATAGAAAATTTAAAATTTTGAAGAACATTTTTAAATTAACAGTAAATTAAGACTGAAATTTTCTTCTGAAAAATATAAAACTACAAATGATAATTATCATTCAATTCAATAGTTGTAATTTAAATAAATCTCAAAACTTCACCACATTTTCTCATGAAATGAATACAATTGATTTAAAATTAAAATCACAGAAAATGGTAAAAAAAGAGACTGACATGAAGATCAGCAAATTATGTTTTTCTTTATACCACTACTCTTTTAAAAATAAATAAATACTGTTAACTTTTACTACTCTATATGATTACATAAACAATATATTTTTGAAAGGTGGACAAATTTTTTTAAGTCAAAAATTAAGCAGTATGAATAATATCTACTTAGAATAAATTTTCTGTTATGAAAAGCTTTATTCAATTATTTTCATTCATCCCTGTAATGAAAATATGTGACTATTTAAATGATTATGAAACTCATATGATTTATTAGTAACATGAAAATCTATTGGATATAAGCTATCATAATTACTATACAGCAAAAAAAAAAATAAATAAATAAAAACTAAAGAAAGCAATGTTTTTTCTACCAGTTAATCATAGAAAATATATTATTAGTAAAATATTTTTAAAGGAAGTTTTCAAAATACCTTTTCAATCAGTTTCTAAAAAAATATATGCCTAACGAATCAAATGAAATTATAAAAATACAAGATGTAATAGGTTGGATCCTATTTTAGAATATTAAATACTACGATTTTTTCGATATAATTATCGAATTTGTGATTAAAATTACAAATATTGGCAATTTTAAAAAAGAACTTACTCGAATAAATACGTTTAATAAAAAAAAATTGATACACAAATATAAAAATAAATTTGATAAAACGAAACATGAAGAACTTTTTAAACAATGAAATGTTAGGATTTAGCCGAGAACTCAGAAACTTCAATGGAAGAAAATTCAGAGAGATCGAAGTAGGTTAACTAGTTTCAAAAATACAGGATTGAACAGAAAAACATCTAGAGAAATAACAGAGAAGAATTTAATTTTTCGCATTAAATAAAATACACAAGATTCCATATCGAAATTTCCGACTTTTCCCCAAAGCTTAAGTATTTATTGTTTAGTAAATAAATAAATCGTTCAGCATCTGTAGCTCAAAATGTATTGCAAAATACTTATGTATAAATGAGAGTATTTAAAGCTTTTTATAAACAAAGACATTTATATATTTACCTGACTTTACTCTCGATATAGCTACTTTGTTTATTCGTCCTGATATAATTTTCTTTCACAAAATAATTTACTTACTTAAATCCAATTTTTAATTATAACGATAAATACATGTGCCTGTCTATGCAACAGCCAATCACAACTAATGAGTAGCTCTCTCAGACTCGTCTGGTAACTTTGTGGTTCCGCATCCGAATTCCTTTGACACATGACTCATTTCACTGTTAACTTTCTAACAAGATTTGTTATGAATTCATGCAAAATGGTGATTTACTTACACTGACTTCTTTATAATGAGACGGAATTTCTAAAAATATGAAGAAAACACATTATATCATTAAAAAATTAAATTTAAAAATACATGTTTTATACGTTTGGCAACACCTTGCGTTGTTGAGTAAAACTGATGTCTGGTTTTTGAGTTTCGTTATTGTTTCGAACTTTTACGTAATTTAATTTTTATTATAATTAAGCCTATCCTGCGTTAATTTCTATATCTTTAATTATGAATTTTGAAGATCTAAATGGAGTCTTTCAAGAGTTGTCTTGTATACCAGCTGATCCGCCGGCCAAAAGGGAATTATGCACCCGCTGCAGGTTTGATAGCACTCTAAAAGTTTGATCAATATGTAATTTTATCTGAAGTCTGGGTGCTAATTATTTCTAAGATCAATTTTTCGCATTTTGTTCTATAGTTTGTATTTGGAAAATTACTGGATAACAATTCGTAAATTCACTTAAAATTCCATACATTTTTATTTATTGCATATTTTAGTTAATCCAACTCTTATTCCTGTTTATTTTGCTAACATAATTTATTCTAAAGAATCTCATGTAAAGTTTTGACAGTATATATAAATATTTAAAATTTCAGAACTTTGTTTTTGAATGAAATTTGTGTACATTATTCACCAAAAATACCCATAAACTTTTATTTCACTTTGATTTTATGAATGTAATAGTTTTCTGAAGGTACTATTCAAATATTTTTAATGCAAAAAATATTTGAAAAAAGTGCAAAAGAATATAATCCATGTTTTTTTTTTTGTAAGTTGAAGAAAAATACCTTTTTGTTTCGTAGTAAGTAAAAATTTGGCAAATTGTGATGATTTAAAAAAAATAGAGTTTTATGTTTTAAAATCTAAAATTTAATCCTATAATAATAATTTTTCATGTTATTCATTTTTACTGAAAACTTAGCTCTTATTTAATTTAAATATTCTGCTATGAAAATTGTTTTTTCCTAATTAATATTAATATGAAAAGTATTGAAATATTACCATGTAATAGAATTTTTTTTCTGTCAAAAAAACTATTGACTTGGAATTTTTGTACTATAAAAGGTACTTGCATATTATCCCAACCACATTGGCGACATTTTTGAAACAAAGCTCATGGTTGGCAACTTGGAACGTACAACTTGTGAAATCGGGGTTGCCAACTTGGTGAGTTGTCTTGAATGTTGGGATTGTTGCAATAGTATGTAAGTATCTAGTAAAATTTTAAAATGCAATTTCTTATTAAATGTTTAAGTAAATTTTATGTTATAGTAAAAACCTTTCAAAAAATTTGAGAGAAGTTAGCCTTTTTTGCATAGTTCATTAACACATAGGATTTATTGTTTTTCAATGTGGAAACAATCATTTTGGATTTTATTTAAAAAAGTAGTGTTGAGTTTTGTTGCATTGAAATTTTATAAAGATTTAAACGTATAATGGGGATATTAAAAAAATAAAGGATAATAAAATTAAAATGATATAGATATATTTTATTTTGTTCAAAATTTCATCATAATATTCACTAATATTGATTTACAGTTATATTCTGGCTGCATTAAGAATTTAACATATCATAACTATCATTTAATAAAAAATTTCTATCTATTTTCAAAATTTTTGTTCTGTTAGTGGGGACAATTCCCTTTTTAACTTCAAGTTATGCTAATTTCTATTTCAGAATTAAATTACATTTGAAATATGTAAATTTTATTTAGGAGACCTTTGACGGTTTGTTGGTGTCCATTCCTCCCTAGAGAACCATTGCAAGTGAAGAGTTCAATCATCATTCTTCAACATCCTGGAGAGGTAATTTTTTTTGATTTCATGTTTAAATTTCATATTTAATTGCATATATATTCAATCATCTTTATATATATATTATTTTCAAATAGCATAAGGTGTTAAATGAAAGTAGTTTCTTGTGATTTTTTTAGGAAGTAATTTGTTATCAGTACACTAACTTGAACAGAATGTAGTTTTTTGCCAAAATGGCCACCTAAAGCTAAAAAAAGGTGTTGAAGAAAAATAACTGACACTTGATGAAACAAGTGAGCACATTAGAATTACAACCATTTAAACAGAGATTTAGAAGGTGAAAGAATTAGAAAAGTATTTACATATTTTTCATGTAAAATGGCTCTGTGAAAAGTATGAGTTCCAGGATAGATAAACAGAATATGATGAATTTCTAAATGCCAGAAGGAAAAAAGTATAAAACTAAGTATGCAGTTAAAATTGTTAAGAAATGATAAAATAATAATTTAAAGCAGAATGAAGAATTAAGCATAAAATTAGCAATAAAGTATTATGGAATTTGAAAAAAAAAAAGAAATTCTTTATTAAACAGTAGAAATTCACATTTTGCGATCATTCCTTAGAAAAAAGAATTCTACCTGACAGAGTTATTATGGCAGTGCAAATTTGCACTATAAGATCCACAAAAAAAAAATTAACCATCCATTTTAATATTTTTTTGAGAATTAATTGTTATGTCACTACCACATTAATTATATTTCATGATGACTTGAAATCAGTGAAATCTTAACTAAGATATAAAGAAATTCGAACCTTAAGAAAATAAAATTGATCTAAAGTGGGAATTTGGTAAACCTATTGATTCATAGCAATTAAATGTGAAACCCTTGTTTAAAAAGTGATCCTAGTATTCACCAATAATTGCTGAGATATCCGTTATCCAACCAAAAGAAATTATAAAAATATAACATGAATATTATAACAACAACATCCATTATAGAAATGGTTCACTTTTAAAAAAAATTAATTAATTTCTTAGAGTTAATAGGATTACCACATTAAAAATAAACCAATTTAAAATAATGATCATATATGTAACCATCTTTGCAAAGTACCTAATGATAAAAATCAAGGCAACTATATTGTAATGTTATTGTTAAACTTCGCAAAAATTAAAATGCAATTTGTGAGGTTGCATACCGATATATCAAACTAGTATTTATTTTAATTTTATATTAAATTCTTTTTGATAGTTATAAAAAATCTAATATAATTTATGAGGAATTAAAAATTATTGAATAATATTTGAAAGCATACAATGATCAAAATATTGTTGATTGTCAAACTAATAATAAGGTATTAAACAAATTACTCTTGCTAATGAAGTAATAAAATAATTCAATCTTTACTTGGGTTGGATCCTATTAAGGTGCTCTCCTTGGTGTGAAAAAGGATATGTTTGCTAAATTGGTTACCATAAATCCTATTGCTGTAGAGTAAACAGTGAGAAACTTAACCATTATCTTTTCTGATAAGGAAATAGTGTCTAATGCCAATTTCATTCTTTTTATTATTATTATTATTATTAAACTGGAATTTTCAGTAGGAGAGGGAGAAAATCTACATATTGTTCTGCATAAAGACAATTCCAATTTTTTAACTCTTAACTGCAGAGTTATCAAAAAGAAGTAGATACTAAATAAGTACTTCCACAATTGTAAAATGGCAGACACACAAAAGTTTTACATTTAATTTTTTAAATGACTGCTTCTAAAAGAGAAAAGCATGAACTTTTTTAGTGTAAAATATTTTTTTCATTAGCGCAAAAGAAAATGCAAACGGAACGATTTAGAAATCATACTCATATAAACGTATCGATTTTGACTCATTTTAAAAAAATCGTAAAAAATAGAAAATATAATTTTTTTGTAAAATAATTTATACTGTTTGATGGCAAAGTAAATGATCTTTCCGATTCTGTAATTATTTTTTGTTTGAGTCTCATGAAAAAAATTAGATCGTTTTTAAAAACGTCTGGAAAAAAAAGTAGTTCCAAAATTTTGAACTTAGCCCCTGGCAGTGAAAAATAGTACTAATTATGCTTTTTAAGGTTTTTAATTGATATCTTTTTAACTAATTGGAATATCAGAATATAAATGATGAAAACGGATTCCTCAGATCATTCCTGTTCTTTTGGTACCTTCGGCGAATTTCTGCGTCGTGCGGTTCGTGAGAAGATAGGGTCCCATACATAGATACGTTTGCTTACCTAGGAATTTTAATAGTGTAGATAGAAATTATATGGAGAGTGTGGTTTCTCTTGTTAATATCTGGAATTAAGAAAATATGTTCATGCAAAATAACAAAGAATGAACTTGATAAGTGTTAAGAATCATTTATGTATGTAATAATTATAGGTTATGTTGATTGAATATACTATAATATGTAAATTAATTGGGACAAGCAATTTCTTTTTGTAAATTTTTGATCAACCTTCTTACCACCTTAAACTGGTTTTATCTGCTTTGAGGTGATATGACTGTTTGACCTTGACAATACCAGAGCTGTTTGGCTTAGCTACAATTAGGAGCCTTTGAGTGTAGTTAATGGATGTTAGATTTGTGCTTTATAGCATATGTTACTTTTGTATGCTTAAAAATGGACATGACTTTGAGGAAGGGTGTGAATATTATTTCTCTTAAAAATCCCACTTCTGTGACAATGAGAGATATTACTCAAATCAAGGAAAATCAAAAATTTTGAGAACATTAAAAGAATTTAGACTATTGTTGTCCCCAAAAATGAGAAACAAAAATTGTGTCCTCAAGTGAGAAAACTACTTCAAGATCTAAAAAAATTCTTGTCAAAAATAGCAAAATTAATACAATGAAAACAAGTCCAGACCTTAGAAAAGATTTATTGTCCTCTGGTTTTGATGACTGCAATTCAATTGTAGGCCATATTCTTTCGAAAGTTTGCTGGAAGGCAAGAAAACCAAGAAAAAGCTGTTTTTAATTTCTAAAATAAAAGAAAAAAAACATTTAACAGGGTCTAACAGAGGTAAACCATAGACTTCTGACTATTGGGGAAAAAAGTACTTTCCAGTGATGAAACTCATTTATTTGTTCAGGATTGGGAAAGAAATGTTATTAGATAAGAAAAGGAGTAATGAAGGAAATATGTGGCCTTTTTTATAGACCTGAGGATGTCCAACAAATTGTCAAACACCCCCTGAAACCGATGTTCTTTTTTTTTTTTTTTCCTTAACAAATTACACTGAAAGCTTAGTTCATTTTCAAGGTATGATGAATTTAACCACATGTGTTGAAATGTTGCAATATAGAGTTGTTCCATGTGACCGGGGTAGCCTAGTGGTCAAGGTTACAGACTTGTGGCCCGCATGTCATGAGTTTAAACCTAGTACTGCTGAAGACCTGTTGTGTAGGAGAGCGATGCATGTTAAATCTGTCAAGAGCTCAAGTGTCTTTCCGTTGGTGTGGTATAGTAATTAGGAGAGGGATAAGCCAGCTCAGGTGTTGTCCTCGTCACTTGACCATGGTTCAAAATGACGAGGTCTGTTGCCAAAAGCCCTCAAGGTGCAGAACAGTGTGATGTTAATATTCACTTCCTTCTTCAGGGTTGTTCCATTAAAGCAAACATTTTCCAGGACATTTCAACATGACTTGGTCTCATCATAATTCAAAAATGGTCAAGGCTTTCATTCTGGAAAATCAAATTAATACTCCTAATTGGCTTGGAAATTCATTAGACTTAAATTCCATGGAGAACTTGTGTAATACTTTGAATAAACCTTTAGGTAAGATAACCTACAATGGACAGTATGCTGAAAGAATTTTTTTATTGCATCAGGAATGAAGATGTATGAGTCATTTCCCTATGAGCAGCCTAATACAAACTAGACCTGGAAGAAAAATTGTTAAAATATGAAATATTAAAATTGATGTTGGTTTGGTGAGTACAAACAATTAGATGTTTGAAATTCATAATTTATCCTTCAAAAACAGAGGACGGTCAAGATTTTTTTCACATCAGTTTCAGTGTAGGTATCCATGATGATAATCATGTCCAGTTAAAATTCTAAAATTAGCAGAGAAGTTTTGTCTTAGAAGATTCATTGGAACTGGATTACTGGTTAGAATCTCCCAAATCTTGCCCTTGACATGCATTTGGAAATCATCAAAAAGGCCTGGCCACATGACAAGTCAATAATAGGATGTAGCCATGCTTAACCATAATGTTCCCTCTTTCGTTGCCTGGGATGTTGTAGTAGTTAGGGATCCATTAGAAGATGATTATCCGATAATCACAAGAGTTGAGTTCAACAAAAATCACATGATAAATAATGCTGCAGAAGTGTGGTTAAAAAGGATTAAGTCAAAAATATGTGAATATTTATTTTGTGGGATCAATGCCAAAAATGTGTTTAAGTGCTAAAAGAGGATATACTCTTCATGCTAACATATATATTTATCTGTGTATATAAAGACATAGTATAAATAAAAGCATGGATTTAAAAAAAAGAATGATTTTTCCCTTAATTATTTTGAATAGAATAATAGCTTGTTAGTATTAAAAAATACTGAGTATTTTTAACATTCAATACTTTACAGGAAAAACGATGCCTTCGTACTGCTCCAATGTTAGAATATTCTCTTCCAAAAGAAAATTTTTTATTATTGAAAGGTAGAAGATTTTCATCTGGAATGTAAGTAATGGTTTATATAATTAAGTATAAATATTGGTATTAATTGAAATTTATTTATAAAATTTGAAATAATTTATATATTTCAAAATAATTTATATATTTCAACTTTCTTATCAGTGGTATTGAATGAATGAATTTGTGTTTTAAATTGATTCTTAAAAAATTATTACTTTCTTTATTGAAAAAGTTCTTGCTTTTGGAACTGAAATAAAATGTGTTAATGAAACATTTTGCTGTTGTTTCTAGAGTTATTAGTTTAAAAAAATGAATTCCAGTCTATGTTGATCATTTTTAATGAAAAGAATATTTTTAAAAATAAAACATGGTTTTTAAATAAGTAACTTAAAGTTCCTGTCATGTATAATTTTTCTATAGAAATGAGAAATTAAAAGCTGTTTTTTCTTCACCAAATTCCTTTGTGTGTTACCCTGGACCTGATGCAGTGGATATAGAAACTTTGCCAACCGTCGATGTGAATCATGAGGGTTATAACATAATCATCCTTGATGGAACTTGGCCTCAAGCAAAGTCCCTATATGCAAATTGTGATGAATTAAAAAAAATAAAGCAAGTAGGCTGTTATTCTTTATTGCAGTTCATTTTTCACAGATTTGTTTTGTTATATTTCATTTATATTTTACTGCATATTAACCTAATTGTATTATTTATTTAGTCAAGCAATAAATAAGTCCTACACTTAGTACAATGGTTTAAAAATTCATCATTTACTATACATTATGTAGCAAAGCTTAAAGTGAAAGTTTCAGATATTTGTAATTAAACGTACACTCACATTTCTTTCAAAAATTTCTTGAAATTTAATTTAAATTATATTGACTGTAGATTAATAAAGTATAATTAACAATAAAACATATGTACTATTGTCTATATATATTTTTAAAGTATAAATACAAAAAAATATTGTATAACATCAAAATATTTATCTTTTTGAGAATAAGATAATAATCTTCATTAAAATATTTGTATGTATTTTTTAAAATACATAAATGACATATATTATATAAATTAAATGAAAAAGAGGAAAATTATATGGAACTTGCATATTGTACCATTGACCATTTTGTCAGTTCACAAAATCTTATCAAATGTCATGATATGCTGTATATCTTCAAACACAACAATCTTGTTCACACATGCTTGAAAATAATCTATTTTCATAAGTTGTACTATTCCAGTACACATGTTCAAGCACAACATTCTTTATTGTTCATGCTTGAATATAATATTGTTTTTATAATTTGCAATATCATCTTCTCTTATTTTTGTGAAAAATGATTAAAATTTAAAATCTTTTCTCCACAAAAGATAATGCAATGGAATGATTTGGCCTAATATGTAAGTACCCTAAAAGCTAGTTAAGCAGAATAAACATTGTGGATTTACAGAACAGATTATTACTTATACAAACTTGTGTGGTAAATTATACATGAAGAAGATACACTTTTCATGATTTGGAATGAAGTATGGCATTTTTGCTGCCTGAATAATGTTACTGTTATTATATTTTGTTTATTTCAAGTTTGTGTTTCTTTTTAAAATATATTATTTAATTATCTTTAAACTTTGCTGAGTGATTCCTTGTTGTACTGATACAAGTGGAATATGGATGAGAGTTTGTTTTTTGTGTAAGTGAAAAAATGATAATAGCATTTGGCTGTATTTTTTATTTGGGCAAAATTGGACAATGGTATATTTTATAAATACCAAAAATATTTTGTCAAGTATGCTGTTGTTCGAAATTAAGAGAATCGGAATACTTTATCGAATTTCATGAAAAGAATTGAATGAAGTATAAAAATACCATTTCGAAATAAAATTGCAAATATTGTACATCAAATACTTAAGTGTATGTGTGTGGGGGGCAGAGCTAATTGAGGAACAGGATTTGTATGCATGCATGCCAAAATTTACATTTCATTCATTAGCACACTTGGCCGAATTTCTTTGTGTTTTTTAGCAAGAATCAATAAATTTAAATTTAATCAGTAAAAATGATTAATCACAAATGTTTATATGATAGAATAAGGTTGCAAATTGTGGGTAGGCTAGGAGCAGGCCGGTATCAAATCCAGATTTGTGGAGAATTCAATTTAATGCCAGGTATCTTGTTCAACTTATAGAAACAGATTCAGGACACTGGATCTGTCGAGAGAAATCCTGGGCAAGGCTGTCCATGAGCCACGACACCTAGAAAAGATCTCCATTCATCCATTATAGCAAAGTGTAACAGAGAAGCTTCTCAGTTCTCACCTGAGCTGTATGTGGCCAAAGGTGACTGTTTCCAGAAGACTTCATGTGAGAGGGCTGTTTGTAAGAAAACCTGTTTGCACCCCACTGTTCTGCTATTAGGAGAGTCTGTTTAAAATGGTACAGATATCATAGACTGGATCATGTATCAATTGACGGCCATGCTGTTCACTGATGAGTCCCAATTCAGCCTAATCAGTAATTCTTGCCAGACTTTTATATATAGAGAGAACCAGGGTCTCCCTACCTTCCCTCCAATGTCCGAGAAATTGCCCATTACAACAGCTGAGGCTTGATGGTATGGATAGGCATCACATTGGATGGCTGCGCATACATTCATGTCTTTGCAAGAGGCATTGTGACTGCTGTGAGGTATAGCCATGAGGTCTTGGAGCCCTATGTTCACCTTTTCAAAGGGTGACAATGCAAGGCCACATGAAGCTCATTTGATCGACTAATTTCTGGGAAGTCAGAATATTCGTTGAATGGATTGGCGAGCCAAATCTCCAGACCTCAACCCTATAGAGTGTGCCTGGAACACTCTGGGGAAGGCAATTGTAACTTGCAAATACCCTCCGAGAACCATCCAAGGTCTGAATGAGTGAGACTAATTGCACCAGGAAGGCATAAACTCCCTTATTTCCAGTACAAAATCATGATTTGAGGCCTGTATGTCTGTAAAAGGGGACCATATTCCCTATTAACCATTTATTTTGTTCTGTACTGCAACTGTCGTTTCACACCTTCTGATTCTGATGAGTGTTACTCACCATCATGCATGTGTATTATAAATGTTGAATTGCTATTTTTTTGCATTGTATCAACCCTTCAAGCATACCAAATTTCATAAAAATATACACAGTAGTTCTGGAGAAATTCAATCAAATCCGAAAATTCTCTTGATTTTGAACACGAGTTCCATTCTTAACTCCATTCATACTCCATTCCAACTCATACTCCATTCTTAAAATGTTCATATTATAGGAACAAATTAACATTTGTTTTAAGGATATATAGCAAAAAATAAGTAAAATAAAATTTAAAAGGCCTTTAATTGAAATCCAGTAAAAATTTATTTTTGGCAATAATTACTATATAATTTCAAATGCATTATTTTCTAAAATTTACTATAGGAGAAAAAGCTTGAAATCAATATTTAAATCAAATTTACTTTGACACTTAATAGAATTGAGCAAAGAACAAATTAAGAAATTAGGTACCAAAAAAAATATTTTTTCTGTAGTGAGTTGCATTTTCTTAAGTGAAGGAAAAATTAAACTTAAAATGGGATAGGACATATTGTAAAAGGTTCTATTTTTTAAAGATCTGAATGTGAAATTAAGCTGTATGATCCCCTTTCTCTCTCTCTCTCTCTTTTCAAGTGTAATATTTTGAGTAGGATTGAAATGTTTAGAAATTTACATCAATATATATATATATATACTAGCTGGTATACCCATTCTTTGCACAGGTAAACTGAAAAATTAAGCAATGCAGATTGAAGGATAAAGAAATTTTTAATGAGTTAATTTTACGTGAATTGCCAATTAAACAAAAGAAAAAAACTTTATTAAATTTTAAGTCTGTAGATCTAATAGCTGATAAAAAGGATTTTTTTATTTATAACTTCCTGTAACTCTCTTGAGGGGTGATTTTTGAAAATACCTTCATAAGCTGATCTCTGATCAGCAAAAGTAACATTGTTACAAATTTTTGTGTAATGAATGCTTAAAATAGTATAAATAAATTATATCTGAAAGTGTAATATGTTAGTATTACTTTCTGTTGTATTTATTTTATGTTAAAATTGTAATATTCGCATTTAACACCGTTTCTTAAATTATAATGGTAATTCAATGAAAAACATAGCGAAATGTTGGCGATAGAGTCAAGTTGGCAACTGTCTAGCTACTTTCAAAGCTGAAGTTGTATTAGAGCTTTGGGAAAGATTATGCTTACGCTTTCATGGCACAATTCTTAGTAGGTACTTTTTCTACACTTCCAAAAAATACAGTGGCCGCGGTAGCCAAGTGGTCAAGGTATCGTATCGTTGCTGGCCTTATCACAAATTCGAGCCCAGTACCACTAAAGACCTGCCATGTAGGGGAGCAATGCATGTTAACCCTCTATCTACTGTATTATGATTTACTGCAGTTTTTTTCATGCAATATTTTTTTTTGGATCACTACATTGAAAATTTAAGGGATATACATAAACAAAATACTCAACTTTCGAAAATTTAATCCGTTAGAGCCAATTAATTAAAATTAAATATATTCCACTGTAAAATTAATTATATACACTGTTCACTTAAAATAAATAGTCTAAGGTCTTCATTAACATACAAAAAAATAAGACACTTACATTTTGGCATTAACTATTTATTGGAGACAAAAATGATAATCTTTGCAATCTGCTGAAAACGGAATTTCTGCTATAAAACTATTTGCCATCCCCGTTAAAATACTCATCATAGAACCTGTGCTGCCATATGTCTTGGAAGAGTGGATTTCAAAGAATATTTCTGCTAAGTTGGTGTGGAAGTTAGGAGCGGGGTTGTCATCCACGTCACTTGACCATGGTTCAAAATCACATGGTCCGTTGCCAAAAGCCCTCATGTAGCTGAACAGTGCGATGTTAATATTCACTCACTCATTCCAAAAAAATACAGTACAGTAGTTATTATTTTTACACTTAGAAAATGCAATATCTACGTATTCAATTAAAATTATAGCGTCATAATTAATTACTAATCACAAACAAGTTTTGAAAATTTGTCCAAATGATGTAGTGTGAAAGAGAAAGTTTATTTACTTTAAGTACCAGAAGGTCGCCCAACCGGTATAGTGGTTAGCGACGCTGACTGCGGTGCCGTAGGGACTGGGTTCGAATCCTGGAGAAGACATGGATGTTTGTAAATGTATAGTGCCTTTGCGGCATGGGGGTACTCTAAATAGCCGTCAAGCTGCAAGTCCTCTTGTGTGGTTGGTGGAAGGGGTAGAGAGGTGGGAGGCCCCTGACCACCCCCAGGTGTCCTCCCTCAAAATTGGGGTGGAAACGAGCCAAATCGTACTGTCATCTGTATGGTGCTCAAAGCTACGGCTAATGACAGGCGTTACTTAGCCCTTTGCCATGATGAATTTCGTGGGCCTTGATCTGTCCTTTGCTGATCAGGTGGCATCAGTAACAACAACAAATACCAGAAGTGATAAAAGTATTTATTTTGATAAAAGGATCAATTTGTTGCTACCAAATGTGCATAATAAAATCATAAAAAAAACGTGCATAGAAATTTATTATCAATTTTTATTGTATGTATGGTTCACTATTTTGGCGATAATGGCTTACACATGAAAAAAAATCAATAGTAGCTATTTAAATAGAGATATTTAAAACCTCTACCTTGAAAATTTAGTTTTATTCTGAAATAAAAAAAATAGGAATCACATTGATCAAAGGAATAGATTAGAAGCGAGCACTTGGCATAGACAAAACAATAGGGAAAGTTTTGCTTCACACCTAAAAGATATGCATGCCAGAATTGCTTGCAAGTGGCATAATTTTTTCCTACTTACTTGACAATTATTGTTATATTTTGGACACTTCACACAATATCTTTATAAATTATAGCCTATGAGTTATTCTGATGTATAAGCTATATTATTGTAAAGTTTCATTAAAATCCATTCAGTTGTTTCTGCGTGAAAGAATAACAGACATCTCTCTCTCCATACAAACTTTCACATTTATAATATTTAGGATATAGTATTGATTTTGATGTTTTCAAAATATTTTTTTAAATTCTAGATACAAATCAACTCGAAAGTTGCAAGTGAATATGTAATTAGAACACAGCCTACTGAAAAAGCACTATCCACCGTTGAGACAGCTGCTATAGCTCTTGCTATTTTGGAAGGAAATCCAAATTTGAAAGATGTGAGTGTTTTTATTTTAAAGGAGTTTTACTTTTGTGAAACACCAGGAAAATTATGGTTTCATTTTTTTTTTTTCTAAAAAGAGTTAAAGTTTTGTTTTTACTGACCTTTAATATATTTTATATGAGGAGAAATATTTTTCCTTGACCAAAAATTATTTTAAAACGAGTTATGTATAAATAAGAGACAGTGACGCACACAAGGGGGAGGGTCTTGGAGGTCCGGACCCCCCCAAGCCCTCGATTTTTTTTCCGATTGATTATAATTCTAAGTGTATAGTACGTAAAATGTAATTAAATATTTGTTATTAATGATTAATTTTATTAAATTAATGCTAATTATTTATTCAATAATTAGTTTTTTACTGTGTTTTGTTCTCGAAAATCGATAAAATCAAAAGGAGCTTGATACAAGAATGTTGAACTTTCAACCCCAGACCCCCCCTTGAAAAATTCCTGTGTGCGCTACTGATAAGAGATTATTTATTGTTGCTTTTGTTTATGAATAAAAGATGATAGATCTAAACCATTTTGATATGATTTGATTTCTGAAGAACAAAGTCATTATGAGTATTAAGTAAAATTGGAAAAGATATTAAATAAAGCTTAGTAATGTTGAGATTTAAAGCTAATTTTATGAAATTTTCCAAAGAATTATTACTTAATACTTCCCATTCAGTTTTTATAAATAGAATTAATTTCTAGAGCTATCACATAAATTAATGCTAAAATAATATTTAATTAGGAAATAAGGAAAATGATAGCATGAATATTAAAACATAACAAACAACACACACTGTTCCATTGATTTTTCAGCATGTTGCCAGATTCATATACAGAACTTATGAACATATCATTACTTTTAGCATGAAGGATATAACATATATTATTCCTAACAATATTTGACTTTTGTAAAGTGATAGTTTTCTCACACCTATATCAACAAAAGTTCTTCTAAAATCAAGCAATATAGTTAATTGTACTGTTATGAGTTACACTTGTGTATATGAATACAAATAAAAAACCTAAAATGTAATGTAAATTTAGCTCATAAATATTTAGTCTCTTTTTGGAATGAATAGTTCTTCACAGCAAGTTAATAGATTTTCGATTCTGAAGTAAATCAGTTTCTCTTTAAAATTCTTAGTAACAAATTCTATTTTTTCTTAGGAAACATCTGATTTAGAATGAACTTCTAATGGATACAGACTTTGAACTTGTTTTAGCCTATATCCATTTGCTATTTTCACCTATGTAATGGCTCATATTATCTTGCCCAGGGAATATCTTTAGAGACTAATCTGTTTGTTACACTACTTGCTAAAACACTTTCTCTAACTTCAAATGCTTCACTAATTTTATTGTTTGGTGTTTGCAACAGTCTAAGGCAGGGGTGTCAAACTCTTGCTGGCCGCATGCGGCCCAAAATGAACATTTTTGCGCCCCGGCCAGTATATCGACACACAATTAGTATATAATAAAATATCAAAATTGCTCCCAAAATAGAAAAAATAATAGCAGAGAGGAGATGTCAAATGTTAGGATTTAAACATAAAATTTTTCTTGATTTTTTGTATTTGTTTATTACAATATATTCAAAATATTCCTACGTTTCTCTAAATATATATATGTGTATATATATTTTTTTTTGTGGCTCACTTAAAGTTAAACCTTGTTTTGTTTGGCCCTAGTTATCTATTGAGTTTGACACCTTTGGTCTAAGGTATTCTTGTTTGAAACACGTCCTTAATTTCTCTAATCTTTTCACTAAACTGATATTTTCAATTTGGTCAAAATTAGTTTTGTCATACCTAAAGTGTTCTTTAAAAACATAGTTTTTAAAACAATTATATCAATGACTTCTAAAGACAAATAAATTAATAATGGTTATTCATGACAGATTCGTATTTACAAAACAATGTATTAAGTTCTTAATAGTTTAATGAAATTCAACTGAGATTCCCCCTTTAATGATACCAATCTACATAAACAATTAAAAACAGTAAAAAATGGCACCTTTAATTTGGCAGTTAT
Organism: Trichonephila clavipes; assembly: GCA_019973935.1. Taxonomy (NCBI): domain Eukaryota; kingdom Metazoa; phylum Arthropoda; class Arachnida; order Araneae; family Nephilidae; genus Trichonephila; species Trichonephila clavipes. The sequence continues at coordinate 212,193 of BMAU01017665.1, read as the reverse complement.
TTTCAAAAGATTTAAAAATGTTAATTTGTAGCTTCAAGGAACTAATAAATCACTAAGTTGACAAAGTATTCTCATTATTTATTGAGAACTTGAACGAAATTTATTGAAGAGAGAATTTTATCAGTTTTCTGAATAATCAATCTCTGAAGGATATTTACAGATTCAATAGCCACCTCAATGGACTTAAATAGGGCATTGAAAATCGATTTGAAGATATTCTGAAAATAAGAGATGTTTGGCTGTATAAAAAAATGCTTTCAAAAAGAGCATTCAAAAAGTAAATTACACACATGCACAAAATTTTAATAAGTATTGTGCTATTATCCAACACACATGCAGTACACTGTTTCTGTATATAATGTCTTCGGCACTGCAGATACCTGTTGGAATGTTGCACATATTATCAAATTGTTTTTAATTCAAGAAATGGTGTAAATATTATTGTTTAGTTAGTAAAAATTTTTTAAATTCTATGTTTTTTTATTTTTAATAAGTTTCACCTGATTAATTTATTTAATTAAAAATTTTCTTATGTTGTGTTAAAATTTTTTCTTTTCATTTTTTTATTTTTTCTGTTATATTGAAATGCATAATTTCCAATATAGAATGACTTTATAGTGTCAGCTAAGACCTTTGCTAGACCATAATGATTTTTTAATTTTTATTTCTAGGCCTTGCTGCAGCCTTTGAAAGCATTATGTAATTTTCAACTTGCTCATGGTGCCGAAACTCATCAAAGCAAGGAATTTTTAATTAAAAATGGCTTACATAAATCTCAAATTCAGTACTGTTCATCGTAATATTTATTATATATTTTACCAAAACAGCAACAAAGATTTTAATTCATATTTTATGTGTTAAACTAGTTTTTTCATACTCTGTTTATCATAATGTTGAATTTTTTCCCCATCATACTAAAATAAATCATATTTTTACAAATTCTTTGAAACTATTTTCTACTAGCTTTCACAGATTATAAATGTGGTTTCTTTTTAAATTTATTTTATTTATTTAAATCTGGCTAGTTGTTTTTTGAAACTTGAAGAGAGTTTTAGATTAAATATGGGTTCTAAGGTATTGTAATAAGGGAGCAAAACTTTAAACTAAAAATTTCATTTGGCCCAAACTTGTATGCTATTTTAAATTATAATCTGTTATCTATGTGTATGTCAATTTAAATTATCATTATAGTTTTTATCCATGACATGATTCTGTGATCAAATAAGTGAGCTTTCCCCCTAAATTGAATTATTTGTTTGTAAAGACAAAATTATTTTTTTATTTAAAAAAAAAACATATTGCATTTGTTTTGAATACTTTACAGGGTATAGATGGATGTGATAATGTTGACTTCAAAGCAGTGCTTGATTGGTTAAATGAAGTCAATAATTTTAATAATGAACATGAAATATTAAATGGCAATGAAATCATATAAAATGTTACTGGAATTGTGCAAATGAAACAAACCTCAGAAGAAAACAACTTCATAGCAGAGTTAAATGCAGTCAATGGTCAAACACACATCAAGGTTGTTCTTGATTGCTGGTAGCAAGGGTTCTTAAAGTTTTCTGGGTGGTGACCTCATTTTTTGTATAAACATTTGGTGCGACCCCGTAAGCATTGTGCAATGTTTACATAAACTTGGGTACTTCTATATGTGTTTTATTTGTGGTATATTATTGCTTTACACTAATAAACATCCACAATAAGTTTTTACTTTGAATATAACAATATAGGAATCTTATTAGGTAACTGAAAAAATCATTATTTAATGTAATTACACTGTAAATTATACATGAACTATATTTTGTTTATTAAGTATATTCATTTTGAGATCACTTTTAAAATCATCACATTTTATTAAAAATGGCATATACAAGATTTAAGTATCAATGGGAAGGATTTGCTTGATTATTTTTAATTATGTTATTGACCGCCGGATTAAGTACTTTCTCAATATTCTTTAGGTTTGACTGATACTTTGATTTTAAGAATGTTTAAGATGAAAATGTCGTCTTCCAAAAATAAATTGTACATTTGTGTTTGAAATTACAACAATTTTGAGATTTAGTTGACTATCTTTAGAACTACTAGACAGATTTTAATGAAATTAGGTATGTGCATAGGGTTAATATACAAAAAATAACTATTTCACTTATAATACACATGCAGATTATGCATAATACTCATCGGTGACAGAAGATGTAAAGCAGCAGTTGAAAAGTAGAAAAAAATTGGTTAATAGGGGGTATGGTTCCCCCTCTCTTGCAGATATACAGGCCTCGCACCATAATTTTATATTGGAAATAAAGGAGTTGAGTCCCTGTGGCAATTTGTAATACTCATACAACAATGCTGTTTTCAGGCCTTGGATGGTTCTCTGAGAGGAGTTGGAAATAGCAATTGCCCACCCCAGAACGTGTTCCAGGCATGCTCTACAGCTGTGGTCCGTAACCCCTAGTCTGCGGATCAAATGGTGCTGGGCCGCCTAAAGAACATTAAACTATTGCCATTTTATTTAAAGTGGTGCATTTCTCTCGGATTTGTGCAACTTTCCATAGAAATCACTTTATATTCCACATTAAATCACTTTTATTCATTTTTGGTGTTTCTGTATTTTTTTCTGAAGGCATATTTAAATGTAACTAAATTAAAATTGTTAAATATAAACAATCAACATGTCCCACCCTCAGCGGGCCACAGTAAAATTAGCAAACGTTGACCGGTCTGCAGGGATAAAAAGGTTGTGGAGCACTGCTCTACAGGGTTGAGGTCTAAAGATCTGGCTGGCCGATTTATCCATCCAATATCCTCTTATTTCTAGAAATTTGTTGACCAGATGAACTTCATGTGGCTTCACATTGTAATCCATTAAAATTAAATTAGGGCTTCATCCCTATACCTCACAGTAGTCATAGTGCCCCTTTCAAAGATATGGATGTGTTTGTTGCCATCCAAGGTGATGCTTGTCCAGACTATCAAGCCTCCTCAGCTGTAATAATCGATTTCTCGGACATTGAAGGGCAAGTAGTAGGTCCCTGGTTTTCTCCTTGTGAAAGTACAGTGAAAATCACTGGTTATGCTTAATGAGGGAAGAAAACGTTCACCCTCTAATCCCTGGTTCGATCTCTGCACCATTTTAATTTGACTCTCCTTTTTTGCAGAACTGTGAGGATGCAAACAACAGATCTTGCAAATACCCCGTCTTATCAATCTTCTGTAAATAATCACCCTTCAAATTCTGATTCCTATGGACGGATGCAACTCACAAGAGAGCTGAGGAGCTGTAGTATCCCTGTTATGCCTCGCTATAGTAGACAAATGGTGATCTTCTTTTGCTATCTTGGCTCTTGGATGACCGTCTTGGCTTTCTCTTGAAGGATCCTGTATACTGAAACTGTTTCTCTAAGTTGAACACGACGCTGGCAGTTAAATTGAATCCTCTACAAATCTGAATTTGAGACTCGCCTGCTCTCAGCCTACCCCCAATTCGCCACCCCATTCTATCATCTAAACTTTGGTGGTTACTCATTTTTATTGTTTGAATTTTAATTTAATCCATTGTTACAAGAGGGGGAAAGTGGCCGCGGTAGCTTAGTGGTCAAGGTATCGGATCGTGGCTGGCATGTCATGAGTTCAAGACCAGTACCACTGAAGACTCGCCGCGTAGGGAAGCGATGCATGTTAAACCTGTCGAGAGCTCAAACGTCCTCCCTTTTCTTGTGGTGTGGTAGTTAGGAGAGGGGGTGCAAGCTCACAAGTGTCGTCTTCGTCACTTGACCTTGGTTCATAAAGAGGAAAGGGGGGAAAACAAAAAATTCGACGAGGTATGCTAGCAAACGAATTATGGACTTCTGCGCGCTCGCTTATAAATCTTGTACCTCGAATGGCTCCATCCTCACACATGTATATCCGGCGAACAAGATTTGCATATTTGTTTTGTAGCAGTATTTTTAAATTTCGTTCGATTATTTTCATGAAATTCGACAAAATATGCAAATTTTCTTAATTTTGAACATGAGTGTAAAAAAAGGTAAACTTTGTATTGCAGTTTCAGAAATTGTTAGAAATTCTTTTGCAACTCCTAGCCAAGTCTTCTAAGAGAACTTCGTATTAAAATCAATTTGTAAACCAGAATCTGCTGACAGCTCAACAAGTTGTGACTGATCTTATTGACAAATGAGTGAGCCCAGCAATTTCGAACATTCTTATAAATCCTTCCCCACTATCATTTATTGGGAAATATTTCTTAGTTTTAATTTTTCAAATTTGTCACATAAATAACTTAGTTTTACATCCACTACTTATTATGGAACAAATTTGCAAAATCTGATTTTTGTTCGGTAAAAAAAAAAAAAATTAACTTCATTTAATTCTAAAAATCTTTTCAAACTATGGCTACTTTGATAGCCACCTAACCTCTACATGTAATAATTAGCTGTTGTATTCAAAACCCATATCTTTACAAAGATTTGAGAACAAACGACTGTTTAGATCAAGACTTTAATAAAATTAACTATTTTAACAATATCTTGAAGTACAACATATAACTCATCTGATATTTTTTTAGCCACCTGGGCCTCTCATGCATTGTGCATGTATCTTGCAATAAGTAAAAATTATACATTCCTTGCCACTTTCCTTCGCTTTGTCCAGAAATCCAATTTTTTTACCAACCATCAATTTAGTACTGTCGGTGCATATTCCAACACAATTTTTCTGCTTTAAATTTTCTTCAATAAAAAATCATTAACCATCCAATGAACGACAAAACAAAAATTCTTGAATGCATCCGTCACATATAATCTAACATACACTAATAATTGATCCAAGAGAGAGTTAGTAATATCTGTTTATATTCATCCAACTGGATTGTAAACTTAGGACTCGTTTTAAGCAGTTGATATTGATCTTAACTAATTTCCGAAATTCTTTTCGAAACAGTCATTGGCGTTGCTAGTCCTGAGTAGGCTCTGTGTATCAGAATTCTTCAGAGAGGGGAGGGGACTTTGTTTTGGAACACAAATGAAAATGCTCGCATTAATAAAGTTTATTTGAAACTATCAAAATATTACACATGTAGGAGCCCGTATCAATGATCCTGCGGTAGCTACGCACTTGGAAATGGAAAGAATGCTACTGGATAATGGAATTTTTCGAATATCATCTGCACACCTTTAACTATGAACTACACTGCTGGACAATTGCTAAGGACGGATCACAAATTGCTATGTAGCATAACATTAAGCGAGACATGAGGCCTAGTAGGATAAAATATAGTTGCCACACTGTTCAGACATTAGAATAAAGAATATTTATTGTTCTGGAAAGTACAAAAGCTGTGAAACATCTGAAAGAAAAAAAATGTTCATTTGATCTGCGTACGGAGAAATGGAACAATGCATCTAAAAGTCAGCAGGCACCTTAAAGAAAGGTATCAGTACGGGATATGTCCACCGTGGAGTGTGATGCAACATTCCACACGTCGTACCATACTTTGCACAACGTTATCCAGCAGCTGTTGATGCAGTTTATCCCATTCCTCTGTGAGTGCACGGATGAGGGTGTTCTTGTTTGTCGGAGGATAGTTTAGACCAGCAACTTGCCTCCCCAAAGCATCCCACACATTTTCAATGGGGTTTAGATCTGGAGAACGCGCTGGCCATACGAGACGTTGAATACCCTCGCTGTCTAGACAATCCTGAACAGCGAGTGTTCGATGACATGTTGCGTTGTCGTCCATAAAAACAAATTTATCACCGACAGCACCACGGAAAAGACGAACATGAGGAAGTAGAACTTCATCAATGTATCGTTGGCCCGTCATAGTCCCATTCGCAACCACATGTAGGCGCGTGCGGCCATTGATCATGATGCCAGCCCACACCAGGATGCTGCATGTCGGATATCGGTCCTTTTCCTGGATATTTTCTGGACGATAAGCAGTACCACTCTCGCGCCAGATCAGTTGGCGTCTACAATCCGATGACAGACTGAACCTACTCTCATCTGAGAATAGTACGCATGCCCAGTCCTGTTCAGTCCAATTGTGATGCTCACGACACCATTGCAAACGGGCAGTACGGTGCTGTCTGGTCAATGGGACACACACAACAGGTCTGCGTGCATATAGTCCTCCTCCCCTTAAACGTCTGGCAACAGTTTTTCGGGAGATCTGCTTTCCTGAGGCAGCAAGAAACTGATTTGCCACCTGCTGAGCTGTGGTGCGTCTGTTCCTTTTTGCTGATAGGACGATATATCTGTCTTCTGCAGGCCTCGTACTTCTAACACGACCTCCCCCGTGCCGTCTACTACACATTCCAGTAGTTTTAAATGACTTCCACAGCCGTGAAACAACGCTGTGAGCGATGTCGAACTCCCTGGCAACATGTGTTATTTTTCGCCCTTCTTCGATCTTTCCAATAATTCGGCCACGCATAAAATCATCTATGTGATGTCGGGAAGACATGCCAAAAATTTTAAGTTCGTCTATTAAATCTTTCCTGTAAAACTTTGACTTGAAACAACAACTGTCCACACGCGTCAAGACCTTTAAAGCTCTTATGAACGCTATCACGTGATGAACAGACGTGGAAAAAAAATTTGCATACTCCTTCTTACTAATATCCCGCACTTATTCTAATTTTCCACATTTTGCTTCCTTTCATTTTGTGGTTGCTATGGATGATAGTGTTATCCGTCCTTAGCAATTGTCCAGCAGTGTATTTCGGACATCTTGATAGCAGCTGGCAAAATTAGATTTTCTACAACTGAATAGGCCTTTTTATTTTTTAAGATTAAATAGGCAGCTTCATAAGACGAGGTTTCCGATTATTAGTTTTTGCTGATTAGATATGTTCAAAATATTCTTTCGGGTTTTTTTTTTTTTTTTTTTTGCAAAGCGTTATATTTGTTTTCGTATTAAGATGTTGCTTTAATTTGGCAAGTTTCATGCTTATTGCAGCTAAAATTTCTTTACAAATCAAGCACATACTGGCTTTTCAATTCCATCATTGTTACAATAAGGTAAACCAATATTCCAAATAAGATTCGTCCTATTATCTTTTTTCGTTATTTTAACTGTGCTTGTGCCAAGATACCAACGATAACTGCTCGTTATTTTCAGAAATAACATTTGATTTTCCCAAGCGCGACTATTTATTCATTAATCGTTAAAAAAAAGAAATTAACCTAAATACTTTTGAGAAAGAATGAGGTTTTTACATATGTAACAGATCAAATAAACATACAGCCTATGAAATTTAGACATATACTTACTGAAAAGACTTCAGTAATAATAATGGACAGAACGCTGTGTTGTATCGGTTTAAAAACGCCGTATGTAGTTTTTTTGAACAACCCATCGTAAAAATCCAATTCGCATAGAAAAGTTGACATTCTAAAACTGCAGTCTTGAGGGGCTGATGCCTGTTAAATCTGTTGTAGCTCAAAGTCCTTATGTTGACGTGGCGATGAAATTAGGATGATTGGGTGATAGTTCAAATATCCTATTCACTTGACCACTGTTCAAAACTGCCAGGTACGTCATCGATAGCTCTCGCGTTGCCTTAGAGTGTGACATTAATAAGCGATAACTCATTCTTTTCTTTTTCATTGTTGTTGTTGTGTGTTTTTATCCTGGGATACATATGAAATACTAGTGGAAGAAGAACAGAAACATACAATACAAACAGAAGAATATAGACATTTATTACACATGATGATCCCTGCATGCATATAACATATGGGCTGCGCTGCTTTCCATTCGAAACGGGAATCCATTACATGCGAAAGTCCGACTTCTTTCCCCGAAGAAGATACAACCATGCCTTATTCAGAATTCGAACCCACTTGGTTACAAGCCGAAGGTCATATCCACCATACTGGCTAGGTGACTTCTCTTTTCATTTAAAGTATCAAGTGATTGAGTTTTCAAAAATTTACGTAACGTTGCATAAATATTTTTATCTGAATTAATTTCAGTTTTAACAACTGCTAACCCGTTAGCAGGTTATTGAGTAATCAATCATCTTGCCAGACGCAGAATTTGAACCATCCACAATCCCCCGAAAATGCTGTGGCAAACTACCAATGTACCTGATAATTTTCGAATTCTTTTTCTCGTAAAAAAAAAATCTTCAGTACTAATTCCTTCCTATCAAAAGCAAAATTTTTAAGTCTTCATTTTATTACATCTATCCGTTAATCGTTAATCATTTCTCTGACAATAAGATTTAATCCTTATCTGGGATTTTGATTTGGGGTACGCTGCTATATAATATTGAGTGTTTCTACAAGGCGTAATTTACCATTTGTCTTTGCATTGTAAGACTTCTAAGCAACGCGTACTTTCACTGTAATTTATTCAGTAGAACTGAAAGTATAAATCTACAATTTTTCCTGTCAAATTTTTTTTAATTTTCATTCTTTAGCTACTCGCTCAAGGAACCAGCATGATAACTAGAACTATTGTCGCACTTCCTTAACTTATTTCGGCTTTTTTCAGCTATGATTTTTGCTATTGCATTTAGCAAATAAATATAGCAGTTAATCCTGTTCTCCATTGAAACAGACCCAACAGCAGTATCCGTTTTCATTTAATTTTTTTTTATTACTTTCAGAACTATCATGCAAAAAAAAAAAAAAAAAAAAAAATCTGAGTAATTATTTGTAAAGTTTATTAAAAATTTGATAGAAATTTCATATAGAAAGAATCAGATTGAGATATCCTGTAAGGAAAGCCCCCTCGGGTGCCCTTCTCCTTGAGCAGGGGTGGCCAACCCAAATGACCTCGCGGGCCACTTCGGAAGAACTTGACAATCCCGCGGGCCGCATATAAAAATATATATCTTTATATTAAATTTGGATCTATTACAAACATTTGTTGGGGAGTGAAAATTTAAACATACTGACACATTTTGAGGTGTTCGCCCACGGGTGATACCTTACTCCTAAGTTACCTTCGTGACCTAGAGGTGCGGGAGTGAATGAAGAACCAGGCGTTGCCATGATCTTAAAATGTCTTTATTAAGATCTTAACTTAAACACTAACAATGATAATATTTATATTATAACTTAGCGGATCTCTGAGGTGAGAGAAAACACACAATTCGTATTACTAAATAAACGCGATCTTAACCACTATATTTAACTCTCCCGTCTCTTCCTAATCTCTGTTTACATCACAGTTACTAATAGATATCAGAATTATCCTACCTTAATCTCTTGTTTAACCGCAATCCTCGCGGATCATAAATATCTCTTATTTATCTCGCGTGGAATTGTATCCACCTTGACTTGATTGTTCTGTCACGAATAGCTTCACACTTAATGACGGCTTTCTTCTCTTCCTTCAGTTCACGCTCTTAAACCTGACTAGCATAATCACTTCCCAATAGGTCATACGCTTACGTTAAACTTCTGCTATTTAAAAGGTTTCTAATTTGCATATTCACGTTTAGCTTCTTCATTTGGTTGGAAAGAATTTGCCTTTTTCGGCCCCAAAGAACCCAAGAGGAGTTTTTAGTAGAAAACGCGATGAGCCCGTCACAACATTATTATTATTTTCATTGTTTTTCATGTATAAAAACACAGATAATGTAAAAATAATAATGCAATGATCAAATAATGTTTACTTTATTAAAGTGAGATATTTGTTTCTCAACTCTTTCAGTTAGTTTTTGCAAGTCGATCTTCATGCATGTGTATTTGCGTATCGTAATTATGTAGCAGATTTTCGTGCGTTAAGTTTGAACACGATTTACGTTTGATAAATTTCAATTTAGAAAAAAAAAAGAGATTCGCAGTAACATTAGCAGCGTGATAAAATAATAACAGTTATGAGATTTATTTTTACAAAAAAATCCCCTCTTTTTAAACAAAAAATATTGTACAAAATAGTTGAATTTTGTAAAGTTGTAAAGAATCTCGCGGACCGCAAAACTATTCAAGGTGGGCCACATGTGGCCCCTGGCCGCGGGTTGGACAGCCCTGTCCTAGAGTATCAGCGGGAGCTAGAGGTGTAGGAATAAATGAAGAACTAGAAGCTGCCGTGATCTTAATATGACTTTATTACAGTGCTTCTCAAACTGTGGGGCGCGCCCCGGGGGCGCGATAACCCTTCGAGGGGGGCGCGAGCATCTTGAAAATATAAAAGGCTTAAAAATTTATTTTTTGGAATGAAGTAAAACAAAATGCTTTCTGACAAAATAAAAAATACACATTTACACTGATATAAATTATATATATCATCTGGTTTTCCACTTTTAAAAGATTCCACTTCAAACGCTCATTAGCTATCTTTGATCCCAAAACCAAATAAAAAAAAAAGATATTTTGTTTGCTTTGCTGTAATCCCGCGATGAGAGATTTTTTTATTAATTTTCTTGTAACCTCTAGAATAGTACTTTTGATTATCATCTCTTTGACCTTCAAACTTACTGGTATGCTTAACTCCGTCTACTTTTCTTTTGGAAAAGTTGTAAATAATATTTTTCTGTTGCTTTTTCCCCCATGTAAATTAGTTTTATGATGTATGGATAAGCATTTGAGCACTTTGAAGGATTAATTGGCCAAGATGTATTCGAGCCCAGTACCACTAAATACCCGCCGTGTAGGGCAGCGATGCACGTTAAATCTGTCGAGAGCTGAAACGTCCTCCCGTTGGTGTGGTGTGGTAGTTAGGAGAGGGGGGTGCCAGCTCAGGTGTCGTCCACGTCACTTGACCATGGTTCAAAATTACGTGGTCCGTCGCCAAAAGCCCTCGTGTAGCTGAACAGTGCGACGTTAATATTCAATCAATCATTTGGCCAAGATGTATTTTTATGAGTAATCTGAAATTGCTTTATAAAAAACGTTTTACACAATTATTTTTTTATAACTGACATCGATGTTTTTGTATCGAATACATTTTTTTCATGGGAGCGGTCGCATGAGGCGCTGAATCACTCCAAATTCTGGTAAAACTGTTTATTCGTTAACAGTTTCTTGACAGTATCCTCCGAGAGAGATATGACAGTCTTTCCTCCGATATGACAGTCTTAATGGAAACTAAAATGAATTTGTCACATTTATGCCTCTTTTTTGAGAGTGGCAAACGGTTTTTTACAATCAAGGTACTTGTTTTGATCGAGTTCCCTTCACGACCACTTTTGTTCAGAAATATTTTCTATGAATATGCTATCCTTTCCTCTACGATTAACTTTGTGGTTTTAATTGCTGTGTTGTACAACTTATTATGGTTTATAAATGTAAATGAGCAGAATATAAAAAAAATGGGCATCTGTGATCTCTCTATTGAAGGAAGATGAAACTGATCAAGCAATTGAAGAGAGAACCTGATGTAGTAATGCATATTAATCGTGATATCGAAAGTAAATATGACAAAAGTGATAGACATGACACGTTTGAGTTGAATTGTAATTTTCAAATGCTGCCTAAAGAACTCTATCAAGAAAATTAAGATATCAAGAAAACTAAGAAGCCATAAATGTAACACTTCGCCTTGTCAAAAAGACACAAGCAAGAAAAGGTTACACATGCTATTTGTAGATCATCAAAGAATAGAAAAATTACAATAACGTGAGCCAAATATGACAGTTTTGATTGCAAATAACGTTCTTGTATTGTTAGTGAAAAGTGTCTGTGATTTATGTTCTTTATTAAGGTCACGCACATTTGGAACAGTTTCTTTAGTTTTATTGGATTTTTTCTCAAATCATCAAAGAAAAATTAAAAAGTCCTTTAAAGTAGGTAAGTATATTTTCTCTTAGTTAAATTATTCACTGCAATTGTGATTTTTATCGAGCACAGAAAAAATAATTATAAAAAAAAAGGATTGGGGTGACTTGGTGAAGTGATCGCGTGACCATTAACGTTAGTGTGGAGTGGGCGCATGCTTCCGGGTTAAAAACATTTTGAAGGTTTCTCGCTTTAAATATTAAAAATAACACAATTATTCTTCATTGGAATTTTTCATTCGTTTTCCTTATTTAATATTAATTCTAAATGCTAATTCTGTGAGGCTTAAAATTACAGTTCGTTTTAAACTATTTATAATAGGAACATTCATTTAAAAAATCATTTTATATTTTTGTATGCATTGTTGTGCACTTGGTTTTACTCTTCTTACAATTAAGCTATTATATCAAGAATAATGCATTATTTTTTAAAAAAATAATCGCAGAACGGGTATTTCAGCCAGTCTACTTATAAATGTATCAGTACTGCACAATGTATTTTATAACTAATTTATTAATACTAATTTAAGACGACTTGGTACCCTAAAAATCACAAACCTATCGTTTTTTTTATTTTCATTTAATCTTATTCTTTGCATTATTATCTTTCGATTGATATATCACTTGTGCATGTCGGAAAGTTAGAAGTTGAATAAAACTTCATTTGAAAACAAATTAGGTAATTCAGCCACACCCCCTTTTAGAAAAAAGCTAAAAATGTGTTATGATAAAAAAAAAATCTATTTTATAAATAGAAATAATAACTATAAAAAAGAATGTGTAGTATTAAAAGCAGAATATTTCCGAGGCAATACAATAATGTAATTTTTCTCCCTTGTGAAATGTGTGCATGTAAAATTTTTAAATTAAGGAATTTTATATTAATAATTTTATAATTTCAGTTCTTATTCCTGATATATTTTTCATACAAATGTAATACTTTAATATTATAAGAAGAAAAACAGCTAAAATTTCTGTCGTGACAGAAAAAAAATTTTTTTTTGAAGTTTTTCTTGAGTTTTTTTGTGCAATTAGTACTCTCTAAAAGTTGATCATTTATAAAAATGTGTGGGTTGAAAACATATGAAAATGCAATTATTTTAAAGAAAAACGTATAAGTAATATCTTAAAGTGGTAATTTAAGTTTAATTAAGCTTATAATAATTTTTTCCGAATTATAAACTTTAAAGTGGTTTTTCTCAGTTTGTGTTTTTCGAAACCTTAGTGCATTCAAAATGCTACTCCTTCGACAATTATTTACCAATCACTTCAATTTTTTTCCAGCGTGTTAAAAATAAAGCATGTAATAAAATTAGGGATCCGTTTTGCTATAAACTGAATACTTTTTTTTAAAAAAATAAAATGTAAGACATGTTGGCTTTTTTTCGTTGATTTTTAGCTTGTATATCAACATTTTATTTTTTTCTCGAAAACGAATGAAATTATTCTAAAAATCGATCCCTAAAGTTAAGAACACCCATAAGAAAATTATAAAAATTTCAGGTCAAAAATTAATTTTTACAAAAGGAGTAGGATTTTAAAATAATTTTCCCAATTTTCTTCAAAAATTTAAATTTTTAAAATTGTGTGAATAATATATGAAAATTTTCATCTGGTAACATTTTCTTGAATAGAAACATTGTATAAAATGTTAAAATATAATTTTTAAATACGTAAATAAAGAAGTTTGCTCAAAGGGTGCCAAGTCCCATTAAGAGCAAGTTTAATTATTATTAGTGACTTCCATGGGCTTGTCTTGCAGAGCAAAGGTTTTCAAATGAAGGCTTAATATTAGAAATTGACACTCTGAGTTATTTTTCTATATTTAGCTGAGATCTATATTTTGTCTTCAAAGCAGCCACCGCAGAAAATCCGGTTTCACAAAGGTACGATGTTGAAAAACGGTAAAAAAGTATACGAAATGCTTTTGTTTTCAGTTCAAAAAATTCACATCTACTTCTGCCCAAAATTGAAAGAGAGTTTTATTACAAAATTGTCTTTTAATTTCGCCACTAGATGTGAAATCTATGAAAATTTTCTTCTTCGGTAGTGGAGAGCCCTTCTGGGGTATTTTGAAATGGATCTCTCACCCATTCGTAACTTGCTATCAAGTTGTCCTCAGCAAAAAAATATTTTTTTAAATTTTTTGCTAACATAGCTAAATGATATTCAATAGTTTTATAAACAACTTCCACATGTTGTTCTTCAGTTTTGTAAGTTTTTACACATTTATCCGCATTTTCAAACATTTCTAGGTTTTTGCTTTAAATTTCGGCTCCATAATTCTAATTTTCTACAAAAAGCATTAATTTTATCACTCGTGTCAAACATATGTACATTTGATCCTTGAAGTTGAAGATTCAATATATTTAATTTCTCAAATATATCGACTAAGTAGCTCAACTTCATCAGAAATAAACCATCTCGAAATTTCTCAGCTTCCGGTAGGTTTTCCTCTTCTAGAAAAATGGTAATTTCATTTCTTAATTCATAAACACGTTGTAAAAATTTCTCGCGTGATAACCATCTTGCTTCACAATGAAATAGCAACGATGAATGCACTGCGCCCATGTCTTTGCAAAGTCCAGAAAAGATTCGTGATTTTAGGGGTCTCATTTTTATGTAATTTACTACAGTAACAACTGTCATTAGCACAATATTCAGGCCAGGACTAATTTCTTTGGAAGCCAGAGCTTCTCTGTGGATCATACAATGTGTCCAGATGCACAGTGGAGATTTTTGTTTCACAAGTGCTTGTATACTTTTTTAAATCTTCCTGACATTGTACGAGCACCATCGGTGCATATTCCGACACAATTTTTCCACTCTATATTTGCCTCGTTTATAAAATTATTTAAAATATCAAATAATGCTATTGCTGTTGCTTTAAGTTTTATTGGTTTACAAAAAAGTAGTTCTTCTACTGCTGACATACCATCCCAAAATCAAACATACGCAATGAAATGAGCATCTTTATTGCTATCTTTGGCCTCGTCAAGCTGAATTGAAAACAATTTATCACGCAACTTACCGAAAAGCTGTTGCTCTACATCTTCAGCGATATCATCAATTCGACGGGAAACAGTATCATTTGATAGGGGTATGGACTGCAACTCTTTGGCAAAATTGTCTCCAAACATAGTTTCTACAATCTCAATTGCTGCAGGCAAAATAAGCTCTTCGGCAATAGTGTGAGGCTTTTACACCTGGCTATTTTATGATACTTTGTAAGAAGTAAGTAAAGCTTTTTCATTCACTGACAAAGTTTTTTTTTAAAAATGTTTTTTGTTTTCCATATGATTTTAATTTTGATTCAAAGAACTCTCGAGGTTTGTTAATGTACTCACCATGAAGCGTTTCGAAATGTCTTTTAAGTTTATTAGGTTTCATACTGTCTGCTGCCAATATTTTTGAGCAAATAACACAGGGGCTTTTCTTTTCCATTTACTTCAGTAATGGTGAATCCAAAATTCAAGTATTCTTGAGAATATTTCCTTGATTTAATTTTCGGAAGTATGCACGTCTGTGCACTTGTTGATGCTTTATTATCGTCGAATGTTCGCTTACGACTTAAAAATTTATCCATGATTTTTTTTGTTCCAATTTTCTGCAGTAATACTTAATAGTGTGAATTACAACTAACGCGCAAATTATAAAATGTACATTCAAGATAGATTTGGTAGCTATAGAAGCATCGAATGGACCAAGACTGATTGGAATTGTACGAGGTACAGCATTATTACATGTTTTGCGCAGACGTCCGATAGTTTGGCCAGACTCACGCATACGCCCGCGAGAATGTCAGATGTGATGGATATGAGAGAGCGCAATATAAGGTAGACTATCTTTCAATTTCTACTATAAGTTCACTCTCTCATATATATCTTGCTCAAATTTTCAATCGTTGATAAAATACTTTCTATTCATTCATTGAAGTTCAAATACATTTTTGAAAACTTGTAGTGGGTGACACTTCATGTTAATACAGTTCTTTCAAATTTTAATTCATTAATTAAATTAAAAAAATGAATAAATAGTAACAAACAAAAATTATAGTCCAAAAGCATTTATAGAAAGGAAAACTTTTCGTGCTGTCCCCTGTAACGCAATGGATAGCGCGCTGGGCTTCTAATCTGAAGGACGGTAGTTCGAATTCCATCCGAGATGGCCTAATTTCTAAGAATGTGTGTGATTTCTTCTCTACTTTACTATTTTCTTACACTAATTAAATTTAATTAATGAATAAATAGTAAAAAAAAAGAATATTCCAATACCCCATATATAGAAAAGAAAAGGAAAAATTGCAAGGAAAATCGCTTTCTCTTTTGTCGCTTAACATTGTGATTCTGTCATATGTATTACATATTTGTATTAATTGAAACTATTTAATAGAAAGTAACTAAAATAAGTTTTTCTTTGTTGGCCTAAGTAGGAATTGACTTAAAATTTATTTTTTATATTACTTGTTCTAATGACATTTGTACTTTTAGAAATGCATGATGGACGAAATAAATTTTTAATTAAATGTCATTTTGCAATCTGTCCCAATTTAAAAATGAGAAAGGAAAAATAACATAACTTTATAATTATTACTTAAAAGTAATTTGCTTAAAAGATATATTATATAAAAGTAACGTATAAAAAAATTTAATACTCAAAGTGCATTATTATTGCATTAAATACATTATTATTGGGGGGGCGATGAAAATTATAATTGAAAATTGGGTCGCCAGTAGTGAAAGTTTGAGAAGCACTGTCTTACTTACTTAATTTATTTATTTTGCACAAAAAAGTAGTATACAAACTGTAATACTTATGCTATTAATTGGTATGCTTTATAATTAAGATCGCGTATAGTAGCTTTAGCGTCAAAGTGCATTATTATTACATTCAGTACATTATTAATGTATAAGGGGGGCGCGAAAAAATTGTGATTGAAAAGGGGGGCGCGAAAAAATTGTGATTGAAAAGGGGGGCGCCAGTATTGAAAGTTTGAGAAGCACTGCTTTATTAAGATCTTAAACTTAAACCTCTAACAGATTAGATAATAATAAGATATGTGAGAGAATCTACGGTGGCTAAACACACAATATATATAATACCGAAATAACGTAACCTGGACCACTATCAATAACTAACTCGCCTAAGCTTAATTCCAATGCTATCACAGATCCGAATATTAAATAGTCGCTTCTACTTAATGTCGAATGAAGTAGCGATCATTCTGATTTTAGTTGAAGTTGGGGTTCACTGGAGTGCAATGGTATGCACCTTGACCTAAGGGCTCTCTGTCACGGATAACTTCTGTTGGCTATCACTTAACCTTTCAAAACCTCTTCACACTTGAATCACGGACTATCATAACATTCCCCAAATTGCCACACCGCTTACTCTAAAATTCTGTTACTTAAAAGCTTCCTAATTTGCATCTTTCCTTCACGCTTCACTTCTTGGTATGGTTGAAAAAAAATTGCCATTAATTCTGGCCCCAAAGAACCCAAAAGGACATGTTAATGAAAAGACGCGTGAGCCCGTCACAATCCTCCCATATTATATTAGCATTATATAGAATATTTAATAATTCTCCTAATAATAGAATTTTTACAGTATGTAATGAATCTGGAGTACGAAATCCTATCCTCTCATTTCTAGTACGCAATATATTTGAAATTTAAACATTTTATAAAACATTTAAATTTATTAAAAATATTAAGAATATATTTATGAACAATATATTTTTTCGTACCTGAGAATTTTAATCTTAATTTCTAAGTATATGAGAAGTTATTGCGAAGTTTTAACTTAATTACTAAAAAAACATATTGAGATAGAAACTTACCGTAAAATCCGCCACATATAAAATTCCCCTATACTTTCAAAGTGTATTTTTACATATATTCGCGGTACATCACGCATCCACTTTTTGCGAAGATTTCTTACGTTTTGAAGTCATTTATTCGAGGAATTATTTCAATTTTTTTTAAAAAAAAAACAATATATTTCTAGAAGTGCGAGTCATTTCTTTTAAATAAATAGTATTTTGATGTATGTAAAAGCTTAATTTTTTTTCTATGCTCATCTGTCTTTTTATTTGTAAAGCTCCCTATTTTATACCTGGCACATAACGCGCACCCGTAAATTTCGATCTTTTTTTTGTGTTAAAAGTGTGTAAGTTATACGCCGGATTTTACAGTAACTTTTCATTGTTGTTCTTAAGGTTTCTCTTCTTAGTCACCATCTAGCGCTATATATTTTCCCCAGCTATTCATAATCTTATAAAAACAATCTTTGTAGAGCTCAGTAAATTGTTCTACCTCTTGTATGGCGATATTTGTATTTTCAAATCTCCGACTATGTTATAACTAATTGAGTGCTGAGTATAAGAAAAAGTCGCTTGGGGGTGAGATCGAAAGAATAAAGCGGATTTGACAAAATTTTAAAACACCACCCTTTTGATTCCTTAACCCAGTGCTTCTCAAACTGTGGGGCGCCCCCCGGGGGGGCGCGAGCATCTTGAAAATATAAGGCTTAAAAAATTATTTTTTGGAATGAAGTAAAACAAAATGCTTTCTGACAAAATAAAAAATACACATTTACACTGATATAAATTATATATATCATCTGGTTTTCCACTTTCAAAAGATTCCACTTCAAACGCTCATTAGCTATCTTTGATCCCAAAACCAAATAAAAAAAGATATTTTGTTTGCTTTGCTGTAATCCCGCGATGAGAGATTTTTTTATTAATTTTCTTGTAACCTCTAGAATAGTACTTTTGATTATCATCTCTTTGACCTTCAAACTTACTGGTATGCTTAACTCTGTCTACTTTTCTTTTGGGAAAGTTGTAAATAATATTTTTCTGTTGCTTTTCCCCCCACGTAAATGAGTTTTATGATGTATGGATAAGCATATTGAGCACTTTGAAGGATTAATTGACCAAGATGTATTTTATGAGTAATCTGAAATTGCATTATAAAAAAACGTTTTACATAATTATTTTTTTATAACTGACATCGATGTTTTTGTATCGAATACATTTTTTTCATGGGAGCGGTCGCATGAGGCGCTGAATCACTCAAATTCTGGTAAAACTGTTTATTCGTTAACAATTTCTTGACAGTATCCTCCGATATGACAGTCTTAATGGAAACTAAAATGAATTTGTCACATTTATGCCTCTTTTTTGAGAGTGGCAAACGGTTTTTTACAATCAAGGTACTTGTTTTGATCGAGTTCCCTTCACGACCACTTTTGTTCAGAAATATTTTCTATGAATATGCTATACTTTCCCCTACGATTAACTTTGTGGTTTTAATTGCTGTGTTGTAAAACTTATTATGGTTTATAAATGTAAATGAGCAGAATATAAAAAAAAATGGGCATCTGTGATCTCTCTATTGAAGGAAGATGAAACTGATCAAGCAATTGAAGAACCTGATGAAATAATGCATATTAATCGTGATAGCGAAAATATATGACAAAAGTGATAGACATGAAACGTTTGAGTTGAATTGTAATTTTCAAATGCTGCCTAAAGAACTCTATCAAGAAAATTAAGATATCAAGAAAACTAAGAAGCCATAAATGTAACACTTCGCCTTGTCAAAAGACACAAGCAAGAAAAGGTTACACATGCTATTTGTAGATCATCAAAGAATAGAAAAATTACAATAACGTGAGCAAAATATGACAGTTTTGATTGCAAATAACGTTCTTGTATTGTTAGTGAAAAGTGTCTGTGATTTATGTTCTTTATTAAGGTCACGCACATTTGGAACGGTTTCATTAGTTTTATTGGATTTTTCTCAAATCATCAAAGAAAAATTAAAAAGTCCTTTAAAGTAGGTAAGTACATTTTCTCTTAGTTAAATTATTCGCTGCAATTGTGATTTTTATCGAGCACAGAAAAAATAATTATAAAAAAAAAAAAAGGATTGGGGTGACTTGGTGAAGTGATCGCCTGCTTCGGGTTAAAACATTTTGAAGGTTTCTCGCTTTAAATAATAAAAATAACACAATTATTCTTCATTGGAATTTTTCATGCGTTTTTCTTTATTTAATATTAATTCTAAAATCATTTTATATTTTTGTATGCATTGTTGTGCACTTGGTTTTACTCTTCTTACAATTAAGCTATTATATCAAGAATAATGCATTATTTTTAAAAAATAATCGCAGAACGGGTATTTCAGCCAGTCTACTTATAAATGTATCAGTACTGCACAATGTATTTTATAACTAATTTATTAATACTAATTTAAGACGACTTGGTACCTAAAAATCACAAACCTATCGTTTTTTTATTTTCATTTAATCTTATTCTTTGCATTATTATCTTTCGATTGATATATCACTTGTGCATGTCGGAAAGTTAGAAGTTGAATAAAACTTCATTTGAAAACAAATTAGGTAATTCAGCCACACCCCCTTTTTAGAAAAAAGCTAAAAAAATGTGTTATGATAAAAAAAAATCTATTTTATAAATAGAAATAATAACTATAAAAAGAATGTGTAGTATTAAAAGCAGAATATTTCCGAGGCAATACAATAATGTAATTTTTCTCCCTTGTGAAATGTGTGCATGTAAAATTTTTAAATTAAGGAATTTTATATTAATAATTTTATATATAATTTCAGTTCTTATTCCTGATATATTTTTCATACAAATGTAATACTTTAATATTATAAGAAGAAAAACAGCTAAAATTTCTGTCGTGACAGAAAAAAATTTTTTTTTTTGAAGTTTTTCTTGAGTTTTTTTGTGCAATTAGTACTCTCTAAAAGTTGATCATTTATAAAAATGTGTGGGTTGAAAACATATGAAAATGCAATTATTTTAAAGAAAAACGTATAAGTAATATCTTAAAGTGGTAATTTAAGTTTAATTAAGCTTATAATAATTTTTTTTCCGAATTATAAACTTTAAAGTGGTTTTTCTCAGTTTGTGTTTTTCGAAACCTTAGTGCATTCAAAATGCTACTCCTTCGACAATTATTTACCAATCACTTCAATTTTTTTCCAGCGTGTTAAAAATAAAGCATGTAATAAAATTAGGGATCCGTTTTGCTATAAACTGAATACTTTTTTTTAAAAAAAATAAAATGTAAGACATGTTGGCTTTTTCGTTGATTTTTAGCTTGTATATCAACATTTTATTTTTCTCGAAAACGAATGAAATTATTCTAAAATCGATCCCTAAAGTTAAGAACACCCATAAGAAAATTATAAAAATTTCAGGTCAAAATTAATTTTTACAAAAGGAGTAGGATTTTTAAAATAATTTTCCCAATTTTCTTCAAAAATTTAAATTTTTAAAATTGTGTGAATAATATATGAAAATTTTCATCTGGTAACATTTTCTTGAATAGAAACATTGTATAAAATGTTAAAATATAATTTTTAAATACGTAAATAAAGAAGTTTGCTCAAAGGGTGCCAAGTCCCATTAAGAGCAACTTTAATTATTATTAGTGACTTCCATGGGCTTGTCTTGCAGAGCAAAGGTTTTCAAATGAAGGCTTAATATTAGAAATTGACACTCTGAGTTATTTTTCTATATTTAGCTGAGATCTATATTTTGTCTTCAAAGCAGCCACCGCAGAAAATCCGGTTTCACAAAGGTACGATGTTGAAAACGGTAAAAGTATACGAAATGCTTTTGTTTTCAGTTCAAAAAATTCACATCTACTTCTGCCCAAAATTGAAAGAGAGTTTTATTACAAAATTGTCTTTTAATTTCGCCACTAGATGTGAAATCTATGAAAATTTTCTTCTTCGGTAGTGGAGAGCCCTTCTGGGGTATTTTGAAATGGATCTCTCACCCATTCGTAACTTGCTATCAAGTTGTCCTCAGCAAAAAAATATTTTTAAATTTTTTTGCTAACATAGCTAAATGATATTCAATAGTTTTATAAACAACTTCCACATGTTGTTCTTCAGTTTTGTAAGTTTTTACACATTTATCCGCATTTTCAAACATTTCTAGGTTTTTTTGCTTTAAATTTCGGCTCCATAATTCTAATTTTCTACAAAAGCATTAATTTTATCACTCGTGTCAAACATATGTACATTTGATCCTTGAAGTTGAAGATTCAATATATTTAATTTCTCAAATATATCGACTAAGTAGCTCAACTTCATCAGAAATAAACCATCTCGAAATTTCTCAGCTTCCGGTAGGTTTTCCTCTTCTAGAAAAATGGTAATTTCATTTCTTAATTCATAAACACGTTGTAAAAATTTCTCGCGTGATAACCATCTTGCTTCACAATAAAATAGCAACGATGAATGCACTGCGCCCATGTCTTTGCAAAGTCCAGAAAAGATTCGTGATTTTAGGGGGGGTCTCATTTTTATGTAATTTACTACAGTAACAACTGTCATTAGCACAATATTCAGGCCAGGACTAATTTCTTTGGAAGCCAGAGCTTCTCTGTGGATCATACAATGTGTCCAGATGCACAGTGGAGATTTTTGTTTCACAAGTGCTTGTATACTTTTAAATCTTCCTGACATTGTACGAGCACCATCGGTGCATATTCCGACACAATTTTTCCACTCTATATTTGCCTCGTTTATAAAATTATTTAAAATATCAAATAATGCTATTGCTGTTGCTTTAAGTTTTATTGGTTTACAAAAAAGTAGTTCTTCTACTGCTGACATACCATCCCAAAATCAAACATACGCAATGAAATGAGCATCTTTATTGCTATCTTTGGCCTCGTCAAGCTGAATTGAAAACAATTTATCACGCAACTTACCGAAAAGCTGTTGCTCTACATCTTCAGCGATATCATCAATTCGACGGGAAACAGTATCATTTGATAGGGGTATGGACTGCAACTCTTTGGCAAAATTGTCTCCAAACATAGTTTCTACAATCTCAATTGCTGCAGGCAAAATAAGCTCTTCGGCAATAGTGTGAGGCTTTTTACACCTGGCTATTTTATATGATACTTTGTAAGAAGTAAGTAAAGCTTTTTCATTCACTGACAAAGTTTTTTTTTTTTAAAAATGTTTTTTTTTTCCATATGATTTTAATTTTGATTCAAAAAAGAACTCTCGAGGTTTGTTAATGTACTCACCATGAAGCGTTTCGAAATGTCTTTTAAGTTTATTAGGTTTCATACTGTCTGCTGCCAATATTTTTGAGCAAATAACACAGGGCTTTTCTTTTCCATTTACTTCAGTAATGGTGAATCCAAAATTCAAGTATTCTTGAGAATATTTCCTTGATTTAATTTTCGGAAGTATGTACGTCTGTGCACTTGTTGATGCTTTATTATCGTCGAATGTTCGCTTACGACTTAAAAATTTATCCATGATTTTTTGTTCCAATTTTCTGCAGTAATACTTAATAGTGTGAATTACAACTAACGCGCAAATTATAAAATGTACATTCAAGATAGATTTGGTAGCTATAGAAGCATCGAATGGACCAAGACTGATTGGAATTGTACGAGGTACAGCATTATTACATGTTTTGCGCAGACGTCCGATAGTTTGGCCAGACTCACGCATACGCCCGCGAGAATGTCAGATGTGATGGATATGAGAGAGCGCAATATAAGGTAGACTATCTTTCAATTTCTACTATAAGTTCCCTCTCTCATATATATCTTGTTCAAATTTTCAATCGTTGATAAAATACTTTCTATTCATTCATTGAAGTTCAAATACATTTTTAAAAACTTGTAGTAGGTGACACTTCATGTTAATACAGTTCTTTCAAATTTTAATTCATTAATTAAATTAAAAAAAATGAATAAATAGTAACAAACAAAAATTATAGTCCAAAAAAGCATTTATAGAATGGAAAACTTTTCGTGCTGTCCCCTGTAACGCAATGGATAGCGCGCTGGGCTTCTAATCTGAAGGACGGTAGTTCGAATTCCATCCGAGATGGCCTAATTTCTAAGAATGTGTGTGATTTCTTCTCTACTTTACTATTTTCTTACACTAATTAAATTTAATTAATGAATAAATAGTAAAAAAAAAAAGAATATTCAATACCCCATATATAGAAAAGAAAAGGAAAAATTGCAAGGAAAATCGCTTTCTCTTTTGTCGCTTAACATTGTGATTCTGTCATATGTATTACATATTTGTATTAATTGAAACTATTTAATAGAAAGTAACTAAAATAAGTTTTTCTTTGTTGGCCTAAGTAGGAATTGACTTAAAATTTATTTTTTATATTACTTGTTCTAATGACATTTGTACTTTTAGAAATGCATGATGGACGAAATAAATTTTTAATTAAATGTCATTTTGCAATCTGTCCCAATTTAAAAAATGAGAAAGGAAAAATAACATAACATTATAATTATTACTTAAAAAGTAATTTGCTTAAAATATATATTATATAAAAGTAACGTATAAAAATTTAATACTCAAAGTGCATTATTATTGCATTAAATACATTATTATTGGGGGGCGATGAAAATTATAATTGAAAATTGGGTCGCCAGTAGTGAAAGTTTGAGAAGCACTGTCTTACTTACTTAATTTATTTATTTTTGCAAAAAAGTAGTATACAAACTGTAATACTTATGCTATTAATTGGTATGCTTTATAATTAAGATCGCGTATAGTAGCTTTAGCGTCAAAGTGCATTATTATTACATTCAGTACATTATTAATGTATAAGGGGGCGCGAAAAATTGTGATTGAAAAGGGGGCGCGAAAAATTGTGATTGAAAAGGGGGCGCCAGTATTGAAAGTTTGAGAAGCACTGCTTTATTAAGATCTTAAACTTAAACCTCTAACAGATTAGATAATAATAAGATATGTGAGAGAATCTACGGTGGCTAAACACACAATATATATAATACCGAAATAACGTAACCTGGACCACTATCAATAACTAACTCGCCTAAGCTTAATTCCAATGCTATCACAGATCCGAATATTAAATAGTCGCTTCTACTTAATGTCGAATGAAGTAGCGATCATTCTGATTTTAGTTGAAGTTGGGGTTCACTGGAGTGCAATGGTATGCACCTTGACCTAAGGGCTCTCTGTCACGGATAACTTCTGTTGGCTATCACTTAACCTTTCAAAACCTCTTCACACTTGAATCACGGACTATCATAACATTCCCCAAATTGCCACACCGCTTACTCTAAAATTCTGTTACTTAAAAGCTTCCTAATTTGCATCTTTCCTTCACGCTTCACTTCTTGGTATGGTTGAAAAAATTGCCATTAATTCTGGCCCCAAAGAACCCAAAAGGACATGTTAATGAAAAAAAAGACGCGTGAGCCCGTCACAATCCTCCCATATTATATTAGCATTATATAGAATATTTAATAATTCTCCTAATAATAGAATTTTTTGCAGTATGTAATGAATCTGGAGTACGAAATCCTATCCTCTCATTTCTAGTACGCAATATATTTGAAATTTAAACATTTTATAAAACATTTAAATTTATTAAAAATATTAAGAATATATTTATGAACAATATATTTTCGTACCTGAGAATTTTAATCTTAATTTCTAAGTATATGAGAAGTTATTGCGAAGTTTTTAACTTAATTACTAAAAAACATATTGAGATAGAAACTTACCGTAAAATCCGCCACATATAAAATTCCCCTATACTTTCAAAGTGTATTTTTACATATATTCGCGGTACATCACGCATCCACTTTTTGCGAAGATTTCTTACGTTTTGAAGTCATTTATTCGAGGAATTATTTCAATTTTTTAAAAAAAACAATATATTTCTAGAAGTGCGAGTCATTTCTTTTAAATAAATAGTATTTTGATGTATGTAAAAGCTTAATTTTTTTCTATGCTCATCTGTCTTTTTATTTGTAAAGCTCCCTATTTTATACCTGGCACATAACGCGCACCCGTAAATTTCGATCTTTTTTTTTTTGTGTTAAAAGTGTGTAAGTTATACGCCGGATTTTACAGTAACTTTTCATTGTTGTTCTTAAGGTTTCTCTTCTTAGTCACCATCTAGCGCTATATATTTTCCCCAGCTATTCATAATCTTATAAAAACAATCTTTGTAGAGCTCAGTAAATTGTTCTACCTCTTGTATGGCGATATTTGTATTTTCAAATCTCCGACTATGTTATAACTAATTGAGTGCTGAGTATAAGAAAAATCGCTTGGGGGTGAGACCGAAAGAATAAAGCGGATTTGACAAAATTTTAAAACACCACCCTTTTGATTCCTTAACCCAGTGCTTCTCAAACTGTGGGGCGCCCCCCACTGGGGGCGCGAGCATCTTGAAAATATAAGGCTTAAAAAATTATTTTTTTGGAATGAAGTAAAACAAAAATGCTTTCTGACAAAATAAAAAATACACATTTACACTGATATAAATTATATATATCATCTGGTTTTCCACTTTCAAAAGATTCCACTTCAAACGCTCATTAGCTATCTTTGATCCCAAAACCAAATAAAAAGATATTTTGTTTGCTTTGCTGTAATCCCGCGATGAGAGATTTTTATTAATTTTCTTGTAACCTCTAGAATAGTACTTTTGATTATCATCTCTTTGACCTTCAAACTTACTGGTATGCTTAACTCTGTCTACTTTTCTTTTGGGAAAGTTGTAAATATATTTTTCTGTTGCTTTTCCCCCACGTAAATGAGTTTTATGATGTATGGATAAGCATGTTGAGCACTTTGAAGGATTAATTGACCAAGATGTATTTTATGAGTAATCTGAAATTGCATTATAAAAAACGTTTTACATAATTATTTTTTTATAACTGACATCGATGTTTTTGTATCGAATACATTTTTTCATGGGAGCGGTCGCATGAGGCGCTGAATCACTCCAAATTCTGGTAAAACTGTTTATTCGTTAACAATTTCTTGACAGTATCCTCCGATATGACAGTCTTAATGGAAACTAAAATGAATTTGTCACATTTATGCCTCTTTTTTTGAGAGTGGCAAACGGTTTTTTACAATCAAGGTACTTGTTTTGATCGAGTTCCCTTCACGACCACTTTTGTTCAGAAATATTTTCTATGAATATGCTATACTTTCCCCTACGATTAACTTTGTGGTTTTAATTGCTGTGTTGTAAAACTTATTATGGTTTATAAATGTAAATGCAGAATATAAAAAAAATGGGCATCTGTGATCTCTCTATTGAAGGAAGATGAAACTGATCAAGCAATTGAAGAACCTGATGAAATAATGCATATTAATCGTGATAGCGAAAGTAAATATGACAAAAGTGATAGACATGAAACGTTTGAGTTGAATTGTAATTTTCAAATGCTGCCTAAAGAACTCTATCAAGAAAATTAAGATATCAAGAAAACTAAGCCATAAATGTAACACTTCGCCTTGTCAAAAAGACACAAGCAAGAAAAGGTTACACATGCTATTTGTAGATCATCAAAGAATAGAAAAATTACAATAACGTGAGCAAAATATGACAGTTTTGATTGCAAATAACGTTCTTGTATTGTTAGTGAAAAGTGTCTGTGATTTATGTTCTTTATTAAGGTCACGCACATTTGGAACGGTTTCATTAGTTTTATTGGATTTTTCTCAAATCATCAAAGAAAAATTAAAAAGTCCTTTAAAGTAGGTAAGTACATTTTCTCTTAGTTAAATTATTCGCTGCAATTGTGATTTTTATCGAGCACAGAAAAAAAAATTATAAAAAAAAAAAAAGGATTGGGGTGACTTGGTGAAGTGATCGCCTGCTTCGGGTTAAAACATTTTGAAGGTTTCTCGCTTTAAATAATAAAAATAACACAATTATTCTTCATTGGAATTTTTCATGCGTTTTCTTTATTTAATATTAATTCTAAAATCATTTTATATTTTTGTATGCATTGTTGTGCACTTGGTTTTACTCTTCTTACAATTAAGCTATTATATCAAGAATAATGCATTATTTTTAAAAAATAATCGCAGAACGGGTATTTCAGCCAGTCTACTTATAAATGTATCAGTACTGCACAATGTATTTTTATAACTAATTTATTAATACTAATTTAAGACGACTTGGTACCCTAAAAATCACAAACCTATCGTTTTTTTATTTTCATTTAATCTTATTCTTTGCATTATTATCTTTCGATTGATATATCACTTGTGCATGTCGGAAAGTTAGAAGTTGAATAAAACTTCATTTGAAAACAAATTAGGTAATTCAGCCACACCCCCTTTTTTAGAAAAAAAAGCTAAAAATGTGTTATGATAAAAAAAATCTATTTTATAAATAGAAATAATAACTATAAAAAAGAATGTGTAGTATTAAAGCAGAATATTTCCGAGGCAATACAATAATGTAATTTTTCTCCCTTGTGAAATGTGTGCATGTAAAATTTTAAATTAAGGAATTTTATATTAATAATTTTATAATTTCAGTTCTTATTCCTGATATATTTTTCATACAAATGTAATACTTTAATATTATAAGAAGAAAAACAGCTAAAATTTCTGTCGTGACAGAAAAAAATTTTTTGAAGTTTTCTTGAGTTTTTTTTTGTGCAATTAGTACTCTCTAAAAGTTGATCATTTATAAAAATGTGTGGTTTGAAAACATATGAAAATGCAATTATTTTAAAGAAAACGTATAAGTAATATCTTAAAGTGGTAATTTAAGTTTAATTAAGCTTATAATAATTTTTTTTCCGAATTATAAACTTTAAAGTGGTTTTTTCTCAGTTTGTGTTTTCGAAACCTTAGTGCATTCAAAATGCTACTCCTTCGACAATTATTTACCAATCACTTCAATTTTTTCCAGCGTGTTAAAAATAAAGCATGTAATAAAATTAGGGATCCGTTTTGCTATAAACTGAATACTTTTTTTTAAAAAAATAAAATGTAAGACATGTTGGCTTTTTCGTTGATTTTTAGCTTGTATATCAACATTTTTTTTTTTTTTCTCGAAAACGAATAAATATTCTAAAATCGATCCCTAAAGTTAAGAACACCCATAAGAAAATTATAAAAATTTCAGGTCAAAAAATTAATTTTTACAAAAGGAGTAGGATTTTTAAAATAATTTTCCCAATTTTCTTCAAAAAATTTAAATTTTTAAAATTGTGTGAATAATATATGAAAATTTTCATCTGGTAACATTTTCTTGAATAGAAACATTGTATAAAATGTTAAAATATAATTTTTAAATACGTAAATAAAAAGTTTTGCTCAAAGGGTGCCAAGTCCCATTAAGAGCAACTTTAATTATTATTAGTGACTTCCATGGGCTTGTCTTGCAGAGCAAAGGTTTTCAAATGAAGGCTTAATATTAGAAATTGACACTCTGAGTTATTTTCTATATTTAGCTGAGATCTATATTTTGTCTTCATAGCAGCCACCGCAGAAAATCCGGTTTTCACAAAGGTACGATGTTGAAAACGGTAAAAGTATACGAAATGCTTTTGTTTTCAGTTCAAAAAATTCACATCTACTTCTGCCCAAAATTGAAAGAGAGTTTTATTACAAAATTGTCTTTTAATTTCGCCACTAGATGTGAAATCTATGAAAATTTTCTTCTTCGGTAGTGGAGAGCCCTTCTGGGGTATTTTGAAATGGATCTCTCACCCATTCGTAACTTGCTATCAAGTTGTCCTCAGCAAAAAAATATTTTTTTTTTAAATTTTTTGCTAACATAGCTAAATGATATTCAATAGTTTTATAAACAACTTCCACATGTTGTTCTTCAGTTTTGTAAGTTTTTACACATTTATCCGCATTTTCAAACATTTCTAGGTTTTTTTGCTTTAAATTTCGGCTCCATAATTCTAATTTTCTACAAAAAGCATTAATTTTATCACTCGTGTCAAACATATGTACATTTGATCCTTGAAGTTGAAGATTCAATATATTTAATTTCTCAAATATATCGACTAAGTAGCTCAACTTCATCAGAAATAAACCATCTCGAAATTTCTCAGCTTCCGGTAGGTTTTTCCTCTTCTAGAAAAATGGTAATTTCATTTCTTAATTCATAAACACGTTGTAAAAATTTCTCGCGTGATAACCATCTTGCTTCACAATGAAATAGCAACGATGAATGCACTGCGCCCATGTCTTTGCAAAAAGTCCAGAAAAAGATTCGTGATTTTAGGGGTCTCATTTTTATGTAATTTACTACAGTAACAACTGTCATTAGCACAATATTCAGGCCAGGACTAATTTCTTTGGAAGCCAGAGCTTCTCTGTGGATCATACAATGTGTCCAGATGCACAGTCGAGATTTTGTTTCACAAGTGCTTGTATACTTTTAAATCTTCCTGACATTGTACGAGCACCATCGGTGCATATTCCGACACAATTTTTTCCACTCTATATTTGCCTCGTTTATAAAATTATTTAAAATATCAAATAATGCTATTGCTGTTGCTTTAAGTTTTATTGGTTTACAAAAAGTAGTTCTTCTGCTGACATACCATCCCAAAATCAAACATACGCAATGAAATGAGCATCTTTATTGCTATCTTTGGCCTCGTCAAGCTGAATTGAAAACAATTTATCACGCAACTTACCGAAAAGCTGTTGCTCTACATCTTCAGCGATATCATCAATTCGACGGGAAACAGTATCATTTGATAGGGGTATGGACTGCAACTCTTTGGCAAAATTGTCTCCAAACACATAGTTTCTACAATCTCAATTGCTGCAGGCAAAATAAGCTCTTCGGCAATAGTGTGAGGCTTTTTACACCTGGCTATTTTATATGATACTTTGTAAGAAGTAAGTAAAGCTTTTCATTCACTGACAAAAGTTTTTTTTTTTAAAAATGTTTTTTGTTTTCCATATGATTTTTAATTTTGATTCAAAGAACTCTCGAGGTTTGTTAATGTACTCACCATGAAGCGTTTCGAAATGTCTTTTAAGTTTATTAGGTTTCATACTGTCTGCTGCCAATATTTTTGAGCAAATAACACAGGGGCTTTTCTTTTTTCCATTTACTTCAGTAATGGTGAATCAAAATTCAAGTATTCTTGAGAATATTTCCTTGATTTAATTTTCGGAAGTATGCACGTCTGTGCACTTGTTGATGCTTTATTATCGTCGAATGTTCGCTTACGACTTAAAAATTTATCCATGATTTTTTTGTTTCCAATTTTCTGCAGTAATACTTAATAGTGTGAATTACAACTAACGCGCAAATTATAAAATGTACATTCAAGATAGATTTGGTAGCTATAGAAGCATCGAATGGACCAAGACTGATTGGAATTGTACGAGGTACAGCATTATTACATGTTTTGCGCAGACGTCCGATAGTTTGGCCAGACTCACGCATACGCCCGCGAGAATGTCAGATGTGATGGATATGAGAGAGCGCAATATAAGGTAGACTATCTTTCAATTTCTACTATAAGTTCACTCTCTCATATATATCTTGCTCAAATTTTCAATCGTTGATAAAATACTTTCTATTCATTCATTGAAGTTCAAATACATTTTTTGAAAACTTGTAGTGGGTGACACTTCATGTTAATACAGTTCTTTCAAATTTTAATTCATTAATTAAATTAAAAAAATGAATAAATAGTAACAAACAAAAATTATAGTCCAAAAGCATTTATAGAAAGGAAAACTTTTCGTGCTGTCCCCTGTAACGCAATGGATAGCGCGCTGGGCTTCTAATCTGAAGGACGGTAGTTCAATTCCATCCGAGATGGCCTAATTTCTAAGAATGTGTGTGATTTCTTCTCTACTTTACTATTTTCTTACACTAATTAAATTTAATTAATGAATAAATAGTAAAAAAAAAGAATATTCCAATACCCCATATATAGAAAAGAAAAGGAAAAATTGCAAGGAAAATCGCTTTCTCTTTTGTCGCTTAACATTGTGATTCTGTCATATGTATTACATATTTGTATTAATTGAAACTATTTAATAGAAAGTAACTAAAATAAGTTTTCTTTGTTGGCCTAAGTAGGAATTGACTTAAAATTTATTTTTATATTACTTGTTCTAATGACATTTGTACTTTTAGAAATGCATGATGGACGAAATAAATTTTAATTAAATGTCATTTTGCAATCTGTCCCAATTTAAAAAATGAGAAAGGAAAAATAACATAACATTATAATTATTACTTAAAAGTAATTTGCTTAAAAGATATATTATATAAAAGTAACGTATAAAAATTTAATACTCAAAGTGCATTATTATTGCATTAAATACATTATTATTGGGGGCGATGAAAATTATAATTGAAAATTGGGTCGCCAGTAGTGAAAGTTTGAGAAGCACTGTCTTACTTACTTAATTTATTTATTTTGCACAAAAAAGTAGTATACAAACTGTAATACTTATGCTATTAATTGGTATGCTTTATAATTAAGATCGCGTATAGTAGCTTTAGCGTCAAAGTGCATTATTATTACATTCAGTACATTATTAATGTATAAGGGGGGCGCGAAAAAATTGTGATTGAAAAGGGGGGCGCGAAAAAATTGTGATTGAAAAGGGGGGCGCCAGTATTGAAAGTTTGAGAAGCACTGCTTTATTAAGATCTTAAACTTAAACCTCTAACAGATTAGATAATAATAAGATATGTGAGAGAATCTACGGTGGCTAAACACACAATATATATAATACCGAAATAACGTAACCTGGACCACTATCAATAACTAACTCGCCTAAGCTTAATTCCAATGCTATCACAGATCCGAATATTAAATAGTCGCTTCTACTTAATGTCGAATGAAGTAGCGATCATTCTGATTTTTAGTTGAAGTTGGGGTTCACTGGAGTGCAATGGTATGCACCTTGACCTAAGGGCTCTCTGTCACGGATAACTTCTGTTGGCTATCACTTAACCTTTCAAAACCTCTTCACACTTGAATCACGGACTATCATAACATTCCCCAAATTGCCACACCGCTTACTCTAAAATTCTGTTACTTAAAAGCTTCCTAATTTGCATCTTTCCTTCACGCTTCACTTCTTGGTATGGTTGAAAAAAAAAAATTGCCATTAATTCTGGCCCCAAAGAACCCAAAAGGACATGTTAATGAAAAGACGCGTGAGCCCGTCACAATCCTCCCATATTATATTAGCATTATATAGAATATTTAATAATTCTCCTAATAATAGAATTTTTACAGTATGTAATGAATCTGGAGTACGAAATCCTATCCTCTCATTTCTAGTACGCAATATATTTGAAATTTAAACATTTTATAAAACATTTAAATTTATTAAAAATATTAAGAATATATTTATGAACAATATATTTTTTCGTACCTGAGAATTTTAATCTTAATTTCTAAGTATATGAGAAGTTATTGCGAAGTTTTAACTTAATTACTAAAAAAAAACATATTGAGATAGAAACTTACCGTAAAATCCGCCACATATAAAATTCCCTATACTTTCAAAGTGTATTTTTACATATATTCGCGGTACATCACGCATCCACTTTTTGCGAAGATTTCTTACGTTTTTGAAGTCATTTATTCGAGGAATTATTTCAATTTTTTTAAAAAAAAAAACAATATATTTCTAGAAGTGCGAGTCATTTCTTTTAAATAAATAGTATTTTGATGTATGTAAAGCTTAATTTTTTTTTTCTATGCTCATCTGTCTTTTTTTTGTAAAGCTCCCTATTTTATACCTGGCACATAACGCGCACCCGTAAATTTCGATCTTTTTTTTTTTTTGTGTTAAAAGTGTGTAAGTTATACGCCGGATTTTACAGTAACTTTTCATTGTTGTTCTTAAGGTTTCTCTTCTTAGTCACCATCTAGCGCTATATATTTTCCCCAGCTATTCATAATCTTATAAAAACAATCTTTGTAGAGCTCAGTAAATTGTTCTACCTCTTGTATGGCGATATTTGTATTTTCAAATCTCCGACTATGTTATAACTAATTGAGTGCTGAGTATAAGAAAAAGTCGCTTGGGGGTGAGATCGAAAGAATAAAGCGGATTTGACAAAATTTTAAAACACCACCCTTTTGATTCCTTAACCCAGTGCTTCTCAAACTGTGGGGCGCCCCCCCCTGGGGGGGGGCGCGAGCATCTTGAAAATATAAGGCTTAAAAAATTATTTTTTGGAATGAAGTAAAACAAAATGCTTTCTGACAAAATAAAAAATACACATTTACACTGATATAAATTATATATATCATCTGGTTTTCCACTTTCAAAAGATTCCACTTCAAACGCTCATTAGCTATCTTTGATCCCAAAACCAAATAAAAAAAGATATTTTGTTTGCTTTGCTGTAATCCCGCGATGAGAGATTTTTTATTAATTTTCTTGTAACCTCTAGAATAGTACTTTTGATTATCATCTCTTTGACCTTCAAACTTACTGGTATGCTTAACTCTGTCTACTTTTCTTTTGGGAAAGTTGTAAATAATATTTTTCTGTTGCTTTTCCCCACGTAAATGAGTTTATGATGTATGGATAAGCATATTGAGCACTTTGAAGGATTAATTGACCAAGATGTATTTTATGAGTAATCTGAAATTGCATTATAAAACGTTTTACATAATTATTTTTTTATAACTGACATCGATGTTTTTGTATCGAATACATTTTTTTCATGGGAGCGTCGCATGAGGCGCTGAATCACTCCAAATTCTGGTAAAACTGTTTATTCGTTAACAATTTCTTGACAGTATCCTCCGATATGACAGTCTTAATGGAAACTAAAATGAATTTGTCACATTTATGCCTCTTTTTTGAGAGTGGCAAACGGTTTTTTACAATCAAGGTACTT
Organism: Trichonephila clavipes; assembly: GCA_019973935.1. Taxonomy (NCBI): domain Eukaryota; kingdom Metazoa; phylum Arthropoda; class Arachnida; order Araneae; family Nephilidae; genus Trichonephila; species Trichonephila clavipes. The sequence continues at coordinate 177,759 of BMAU01017665.1, read as the reverse complement.
GTTTTGATCGAGTTCCCTTCGACCACTTTTGTTCAGAAATATTTTCTATGAATATGCTATACTTTCCCCTACGATTAACTTTGTGGTTTTAATTGCTGTGTTGTACAACTTATTATGGTTTATAAATGTAAATGAGCAGAATATAAAAAAATGGGCATCTGTGATCTCTATTGAAGGAAGATGAAACTGATCAAGCAATTGAAGAACCTGATGAAATAATGCATATTAATCGTGATAGCGAAAGTAAATATGACAAAAGTGATAGACATGAAACGTTTGAGTTGAATTGTAATTTTCAAATGCTGCCTAAAGAACTCTATCAAGAAAATTAAGATATCAAGAAAACTAAGAAGCCATAAATGTAACACTTCGCCTTGTCAAAAAGACACAAGCAAGAAAAGGTTACACATGCTATTTGTAGATCATCAAAGAATAGAAAAATTACAATAACGTGAGCAAAATATGACAGTTTTGATTGCAAATAACGTTCTTGTATTGTTAGTGAAAAGTGTCTGTGATTTATGTTCTTTATTAAGGTCACGCACATTTGGAACGGTTTCATTAGTTTTATTGGATTTTTCTCAAATCATCAAAGAAAAATTAAAAGTCCTTTAAAGTAGGTAAGTACATTTTTCTCTTAGTTAAATTATTCGCTGCAATTGTGATTTTTATCGAGCACAGAAAAAATAATTATAAAAAAAAAAAAAAAGGATTGGGGTGACTTGGTGAAGTGATCGCCTGCTTCCGGGTTAAAACATTTTGAAGGTTTCTCGCTTTAAATAATAAAAATAACACAATTATTCTTCATTGGAATTTTTCATGCGTTTTCTTTATTTAATATTAATTCTAAAATCATTTTATATTTTTGTATGCATTGTTGTGCACTTGGTTTTACTCTTCTTACAATTAAGCTATTATATCAAGAATAATGCATTATTTTTAAAAAAAAATAATCATAGAACGGGTATTTCAGCCAGTCTACTTATAAATGTATCAGTACTGCACAATGTATTTTATAACTAATTTATTAATACTAATTTAAGACGACTTGGTACCCTAAAAATCACAAACCTATCGTTTTTTTATTTTCATTTAATCTTATTCTTTGCATTATTATCTTTCGATTGATATATCACTTGTGCATGTCGGAAAGTTAGAAGTTGAATAAAACTTCATTTGAAAACAAATTAGGTAATTCAGCCACACCCCTTTTTAGAAAAAAAAGCTAAAAAATGTGTTATGATAAAAAAATCTATTTTATAAATAGAAATAATAACTATAAAAAATGTGTAGTATTAAAAGCAGAATATTTCCGAGGCAATACAATAATGTAATTTTCTCCTTGTGAAATGTGTGCATGTAAAATTTTTAAATTAAGGAATTTTATATTAATAATTTTATAATTTCAGTTCTTATTCCTGATATATTTTTCATACAAATGTAATACTTTAATATTATAAGAAGAAAAACAGCTAAAATTTCTGTCGTGACAGAAAAAATTTTTTTTTTCTTGAGTTTTTGTGCAATTAGTACTCTCTAAAAGTTGATCATTTATAAAAATGTGTGGTTTGAAAACATATGAAAATGCAATTATTTTAAAGAAAAACGTATAAAGTAATATCTTAAAGTGGTAATTTAAGTTTAATTAAGCTTATAATAATTTTTTCCGAATTATAAACTTTAAAGTGGTTTTCTCAGTTTGTGTTTTTCGAAACCTTAGTGCATTCAAAATGCTACTCCTTCGACAATTATTTACCAATCACTTCAATTTTTTCCAGCGTGTTAAAAATAAAGCATGTAATAAAATTAGGGATCCGTTTTGCTATAAACTGAATACTTTTTTAAAAAAAATAAAATGTAAGACATGTTGGCTTTTTCGTTGATTTTTAGCTTGTATATCAACATTTTATTTTTTCTCGAAAACGAATGAAATTATTCTAAAATCGATCCCTAAAGTTAAGAACACCATAAGAAAATTATAAAAAATTTCAGGTCAAAAAATTAATTTTTACAAAAGGAGTAGGATTTTTAAAATAATTTTCCCAATTTTCTTCAAAAAATTTAAATTTTTTAAAATTGTGTGAATAATATATGAAAATTTTCATCTGTAACATTTTCTTGAATAGAAACATTGTATAAAATGTTAAAATATAATTTTTAAATACGTAAATAAAGAAGTTTGCCCAAAGGGTGCCAAGTCCCATTAAGAGCAAATTTAATTATTATTAGTGACTTCCATGGGCTTGTCTTGCAGAGCAAGGTTTTCAAATGAAGGCTTAATATTAGAAATTGACACTCTGAGTTATTTTTCTATATTTAGCTGAGATCTATATTTTGTCTTCAAAGCAGCCACCGCAGAAAATCGGTTTCACAAAGGTACGATGTTGAAAACGGTAAAAGTATACGAAATGCTTTTTGTTTTCAGTTCAAAAAATTCACATCTACTTCTGCCCAAAATTGAAGAGAGTTTTATTACAAAATTGTCTTTTAATTTCGCCACTAGATGTGAAATCTATGAAAATTTTCTTCTTCGGTAGTGGAGAGCCCTTCTGGGGTATTTTGAAATGGATCTCTCACCCATTCGTAACTTGCTATCAAGTTGTCCTCAGCAAAAAATATTTTTTAAATTTTTGCTAACATAGCTAAATGATATTCAATAGTTTTATAAACAACTTCCACATGTTGTTCTTCAGTTTTGTAAGTTTTTACACATTTATCCGCATTTTCAAACATTTCTAGGTTTTTGCTTTAAATTTCGGCTCCATAATTCTAATTTTCTACAAAAAGCATTAATTTTATCACTCGTGTCAAACATATGTACATTTGATCCTTGAAGTTGAAGATTCAATATATTTAATTTCTCAAATATATCGACTAAGTAGCTCAACTTCATCAGAAATAAACCATCTCGAAATTTCTCAGCTTCCGGTAGGTTTTCCTCTTCTAGAAAAATGGTAATTTCATTTCTTAATTCATAAACACGTTGTAAAAATTTCTCGCGTGATAACCATCTTGCTTCACAATGAAAATAGCAACGATGAATGCACTGCGCCCATGTCTTTGCAAAGTCCAGAAAAGATTCGTGATTTTAGGGGTCTCATTTTTATGTAATTTACTACAGTAACAACTGTCATTAGCACAATATTCAGGCCAGGACTAATTTCTTTGGAAGCCAGAGCTTCTCTGTGGATCATACAATGTGTCCAGATGCACAGTGGAGATTTTTGTTTCACAAGTGCTTGTATACTTTTAAATCTTCCTGACATTGTACGAGCACCATCGGTGCATATTCCGACACAATTTTTCCACTCTATATTTGCCTCGTTTATAAAATTATTTAAAATATCAAATAATGCTATTGCTGTTGCTTTAAGTTTTATTGGTTTACAAAAAAGTAGTTCTTCTACTGCTGACATACCATCCCAAAATCAAACATACGCAATGAAATGAGCATCTTTATTGCTATCTTTGGCCTCGTCAAGCTGAATTGAAAACAATTTATCACGCAACTTACCGAAAAGCTGTTGCTCTACATCTTCAGCGATATCATCAATTCGACGGGAAACAGTATCATTTGATAGGGGTATGGACTGCAACTCTTTGGCAAAATTGTCTCCAAACATAGTTTCTACAATCTCAATTGCTGCAGGCAAAATAAGCTCTTCGGCAATAGTGTGAGGCTTTTTACACCTGGCTATTTTATATGATACTTTGTAAGAAGTAAGTAAAGCTTTTCATTCACTGACAAAGTTTTTTTAAAAATGTTTTTTGTTTTCCATATGATTTTAATTTTGATTCAAAGAACTCTCGAGGTTTGTTAATGTACTCACCATGAAGCGTTTCGAAATGTCTTTTAAGTTTATTAGGTTTCATACTGTCTGCTGCCAATATTTTTGAGCAAATAACACAGGGGCTTTTCTTTTCCATTTACTTCAGTAATGGTGAATCCAAAATTCAAGTATTCTTGAGAATATTTCCTTGATTTAATTTTCGGAAGTATGTACGTCTGTGCACTTGTTGATGCTTTATTATCGTCGAATGTTCGCTTACGACTTAAAAATTTATCCATGATTTTTTTTTTTTGTTCCAATTTTCTGCAGTAATACTTAATAGTGTGAATTACAACTAACGCGCAAATTATAAAATGTACATTCAAGATAGATTTGGTAGCTATAGAAGCATCGAATGGACCAAGACTGATTGGAATTGTACGAGGTACAGCATTATTACATGTTTTGCGCAGACGTCCGATAGTTTGGCCAGACTCACGCATACGCCCGCGAGAATGTCAGATGTGATGGATATGAGAGAGCGCAATATAAGGTAGACTATCTTTCAATTTCTACTATAAGTTCACTCTCTCATATATATCTTGCTCAAATTTTCAATCGTTGATAAAATACTTTCTATTCATTCATTGAAGTTCAAATACATTTTTGAAAACTTGTAGTGGGTGACACTTCATGTTAATACAGTTCTTTCAAATTTTAATTCATTAATTAAATTAAAAAATGAATAAATAGTAACAAACAAAAATTATAGTCCAAAAGCATTTATAGAAAGGAAAACTTTTTCGTGCTGTCCCCTGTAACGCAATGGATAGCGCGCTGGGCTTCTAATCTGAAGGACGGTAGTTCGAATTCCATCCGAGATGGCCTAATTTCTAAGAATGTGTGTGATTTCTTCTCTACTTTACTATTTTCTTACACTAATTAAATTTAATTAATGAATAAATAGTAAAAAAAAAAGAATATATTCAATACCCCATATATAGAAAAGAAAAGGAAAAATTGCAAGGAAAATCGCTTTCTCTTTTGTCGCTTAACATTGTGATTCTGTCATATGTATTACATATTTGTATTAATTGAAACTATTTAATAGAAAGTAACTAAAATAAGTTTTTCTTTGTTGGCCTAAGTAGGAATTGACTTAAAATTTATTTTTTATATTACTTGTTCTAATGACATTTGTACTTTTTAGAAATGCATGATGGACGAAATAAATTTTTAATTAAATGTCATTTGCAATCTGTCCCAATTTAAAAAATGAGAAAGGAAAAATAACATAACATTATAATTATTACTTAAAAGTAATTTGCTTAAAAGATATATTATATAAAAGTAACGTATAAAAAATTTAATACTCAAAGTGCATTATTATTGCATTAAATACATTATTATTGGGGGGCGATGAAAATTATAATTGAAAATTGGGTCGCCAGTAGTGAAAGTTTGAGAAGCACTGTCTTACTTACTTAATTTATTTATTTTGCACAAAAAAGTAGTATACAAACTGTAATACTTATGCTATTAATTGGTATGCTTTATAATTAAGATCGCGTATAGTAGCTTTAGCGTCAAAGTGCATTATTATTACATTCAGTACATTATTAATGTATAAGGGGGGCGCGAAAAAATTGTGATTGAAAAGGGGGGCGCCAGTATTGAAAGTTTGAGAAGCACTGCTTTATTAAGATCTTAAACTTAAACCTCTAACAGATTAGATAATAATAAGATATGTGAGAGAATCTACGGTGGCTAAACACACAATATATATAATACCGAAATAACGTAACCTGGACCACTATCAATAACTAACTCGCCTAAGCTTAATTCCAATGCTATCACAGATCCGAATATTAAATAGTCGCTTCTACTTAATGTCGAATGAAGTAGCGATCATTCTGATTTTAGTTGAAGTTGGGGTTCACTGGAGTGCAATGGTATGCACCTTGACCTAAGGGCTCTCTGTCACGGATAACTTCTGTTGGCTATCACTTAACCTTTCAAAACCTCTTCACACTTGAATCACGGACTATCATAACATTCCCCAAATTGCCACACCGCTTACTCTAAAATTCTGTTACTTAAAAGCTTCCTAATTTGCATCTTTCCTTCACGCTTCACTTCTTGGTATGGTTGAAAAAAAATTGCCATTAATTCTGGCCCCAAAGAACCCAAAAGGACATGTTAATGAAAAAAGACGCGTGAGCCCGTCACAATCCTCCCATATTATATTAGCATTATATAGAATATTTAATAATTCTCTAATAATAGAATTTTTACAGTATGTAATGAATCTGGAGTACGAAATCCTATCCTCTCATTTCTAGTACGCAATATATTTGAAATTTAAACATTTTATAAAACATTTAAATTTATTAAAAATATTAAGAATATATTTATGAACAATATATTTTTTCGTACCTGAGAATTTTAATCTTAATTTCTAAGTATATGAGAAGTTATTGCGAAGTTTTAACTTAATTACTAAAAAAACATATTGAGATAGAAACTTACCGTAAAATCCGCCACATATAAAATTCCCCTATACTTTCAAAGTGTATTTTTACATATATTCGCGGTACATCACGCATCCACTTTTTGCGAAGATTTCTTACGTTTTGAAGTCATTTATTCGAGGAATTATTTCAATTTTTTTTAAAAAAAAAACAATATATTTCTAGAAGTGCGAGTCATTTCTTTTAAATAAATAGTATTTTGATGTATGTAAAAGCTTAATTTTTTTTCTATGCTCATCTGTCTTTTTATTTGTAAAGCTCCCTATTTTATACCTGGCACATAACGCGCACCCGTAAATTTCGATCTTTTTTTTTTGTGTTAAAAGTGTGTAAGTTATACGCCGGATTTTACAGTAACTTTTCATTGTTGTTCTTAAGGTTTCTCTTCTTAGTCACCATCTAGCGCTATATATTTTCCCCAGCTATTCATAATCTTATAAAAACAATCTTTGTAGAGCTCAGTAAATTGTTCTACCTCTTGTATGGCGATATTTGTATTTTCAAATCTCCGACTATGTTATAACTAATTGAGTGCTGAGTATAAGAAAAAGTCGCTTGGGGGTGAGATCGAAAGAATAAAGCGGATTTGACAAAATTTTAAAACACCACCCTTTTGATTCCTTAACCCAGTGCTTCTCAAACTGTGGGGGCGCCCCCTGGGGGGCGCGAGCATCTTGAAAATATAAGGCTTAAAAAATTATTTTTGGAATGAAGTAAAACAAAATGCTTTCTGACAAAATAAAAAATACACATTTACACTGATATAAATTATATATATCATCTGGTTTTCCACTTTCAAAAGATTCCACTTCAAACGCTCATTAGCTATCTTTGATCCCAAAACCAAATAAAAAAAGATATTTTGTTTGCTTTGCTGTAATCCCGCGATGAGAGATTTTTTTATTAATTTTCTTGTAACCTCTAGAATAGTACTTTTGATTATCATCTCTTTGACCTTCAAACTTACTGGTATGCTTAACTCTGTCTACTTTTCTTTTGGGAAAGTTGTAAATAATATTTTTCTCTGTTGCTTTTCCCCCCACGTAAATGAGTTTTATGATGTATGGATAAGCATATTGAGCACTTTGAAGGATTAATTGACCAAGATGTATTTTATGAGTAATCTGAAATTGCATTATAAAAAACGTTTTACATAATTATTTTTTTATAACTGACATCGATGTTTTTGTATCGAATACATTTTTTTCATGGGAGCGGTCGCATGAGGCGCTGAATCACTCCAAATTCTGGTAAAACTGTTTATTCGTTAACAATTTCTTGACAGTATCCTCCGATATGACAGTCTTAATGGAAACTAAAATGAATTTGTCACATTTATGCCTCTTTTTGAGAGTGGCAAACGGTTTTTACAATCAAGGTACTTGTTTTGATCGAGTTCCCTTCACGACCACTTTTGTTCAGAAATATTTTCTATGAATATGCTATACTTTCCCCTACGATTAACTTTGTGGTTTTAATTGCTGTGTTGTACAACTTATTATGGTTTATAAATGTAAATGAGCAGAATATAAAAAAAAAAAAAAAGGCATCTGTGATCTCTCTATTGAAGGAAGATGAAACTGATCAAGCAATTGAAGAACCTGATGAAATAATGCATATTAATCGTGATAGCGAAAGTAAATATGACAAAAGTGATAGACATGAAACGTTTGAGTTGAATTGTAATTTTCAAATGCTGCCTAAAGAACTCTATCAAGAAAATTAAGATATCAAGAAAACTAAGAAGCCATAAATGTAACACTTCGCCTTGTCAAAAAGACACAAGCAAGAAAAGGTTACACATGCTATTTGTAGATCATCAAAGAATAGAAAAATTACAATAACGTGAGCAAAATATGACAGTTTTGATTGCAAATAACGTTCTTGTATTGTTAGTGAAAAGTGTCTGTGATTTATGTTCTTTATTAAGGTCACGCACATTTGGAACGGTTTCATTAGTTTTATTGGATTTTTCTCAAATCATCAAAGAAAAATTAAAAGTCCTTTAAAGTAGGTAAGTACATTTTCTCTTAGTTAAATTATTCGCTGCAATTGTGATTTTTATCGAGCACAGAAAAAAATAATTATAAAAAAAAAAAAAAGGATTGGGGTGACTTGGTGAAGTGATCGCCTGCTTCCGGGTTAAAACATTTTGAAGGTTTCTCGCTTTAAATAATAAAAATAACACAATTATTCTTCATTGGAATTTTTCATGCGTTTTCTTTATTTAATATTAATTCTAAAATCATTTTATATTTTTGTATGCATTGTTGTGCACTTGGTTTTACTCTTCTTACAATTAAGCTATTATATCAAGAATAATGCATTATTTTTTAAAAAATAATCGCAGAACGGGTATTTCAGCCAGTCTACTTATAAATGTATCAGTACTGCACAATGTATTTTATAACTAATTTATTAATACTAATTTAAGACGACTTGGTACCCTAAAAATCACAAACCTATCGTTTTTTTTATTTTCATTTAATCTTATTCTTTGCATTATTATCTTTCGATTGATATATCACTTGTGCATGTCGGAAAGTTAGAAGTTGAATAAAACTTCATTTGAAAACAAATTAGGTAATTCAGCCACACCCCCTTTAGAAAAAAAAAGCTAAAAAATGTGTTACGATAAAAAAATCTATTTTATAAATAGAAATAATAACTATAAAAAGAATGTGTAGTATTAAAAGCAGAATATTTCCGAGGCAATACAATAATGTAATTTTTCTCCCTTGTGAAATGTGTGCATGTAAAATTTTAAATTAAGGAATTTTATATTAATAATTTTATAATTTCAGTTCTTATTCTGATATATTTTTCATACAAATGTAATACTTTAATATTATAAGAAGAAAAACAGCTAAAATTTCTGTCGTGACAGAAAAAAATTTTTTTTTGAAGTTTTTCTTGAGTTTTTTTGCAATTAGTACTCTCTAAAAGTTGATCATTTATAAAAATGTGTGGGTTGAAAACATATGAAAATGCAATTATTTTAAAGAAAAACGTATAAGTAATATCTTAAAGTGGTATTTTAAGTTTAATTAAGCTTATAATAATTTTTTTCCGAATTATAAACTTTAAAGTGGTTTTCTCAGTTTGTGTTTTTCGAAACCTTAGTGCATTCAAAATGCTACTCCTTCGACAATTATTTACCAATCACTTCAATTTTTTTTCCAGCGTGTTAAAAATAAAGCATGTAATAAAATTAGGGATCCGTTTTTGCTATAAACTGAATACTTTTTTTTTTTTTTTTAAAAAAAATAAAATGTAAGACATGTTGGCTTTTTCGTTGATTTTTAGCTTGTATATCAACATTTTATTTTTTTTTTTTCTCGAAAACGAATGAAATTATTCTAAAATCGATCCCTAAAGTTAAGAACACCCATAAGAAAATTATAAAAAATTTCAGGTCAAAAATTAATTTTTACAAAAGGAGTAGGATTTTAAAATAATTTTCCCAATTTTCTTCAAAAATTTAAATTTTTAAAATTGTGTGAATAATATATGAAAATTTTCATCTGGTAACATTTTCTTGAATAGAAACATTGTATAAAATGTTAAAATATAATTTTTAAATACGTAAATAAAGAAGTTTGCTCAAAGGGTGCCAAGTCCCATTAAGAGCAACTTTAATTATTATTAGTGACTTCCATGGGCTTGTCTTGCAGAGCAAAGGTTTTCAAATGAAGGCTTAATATTAGAAATTGACACTCTGAGTTATTTTTCTATATTTAGCTGAGATCTATATTTTTGTCTTCAAAGCAGCCACCGCAGAAAATCCGGTTTCACAAAGGTACGATGTTGAAAACGGTAAAAGTATACGAAATGCTTTTGTTTTCAGTTCAGAAATTCATCATCTACTTCTGCCCAAAATTGAAAGAGAGTTTTATTACAAAATTGTCTTTTAATTTCGCCACTAGATGTGAAATCTATGAAACTTTCTTCTTCGGTAGTGGAGAATCCTTCTGGGGTATTTTTGAAATGGATCTCTCACCCATTCGTAACTTGCTATCAAGTTGTCCTCAGCAAAAAAATATTTTTTAAATTTTTTGCTTACTTAGCTAAATGATATTCAATAGTTTTATAAACAACTTCCACATGTTGTTCTTCAGTTTTGTAAGTTTTTACACATTTATCCGCATTTTCAAGCATTTCTAGGTTTTTGCTTTAAATTTCGGCTCCATAATTGTAATTTTCTACAAAAAGCATTAATTTTATCACGAATGTCAAACATATGTACATTTGATTCTTGAAGTTGAAGATTCAATATATTTAATTTCTCAAATATATCGACTAAGTAGCTCAACTTCATCAGAAATAAACCATCTCGCGAAATTTCTCAGCATCCGGTAGGTATTCCTCTTCTAGAAAAATGGTAATTTCATTTCTTAATTCATAAATACGTTGTAAAAATTTCCCGCGTGATAACCATCTTGCTTCACAATAAAATAGCAACGATGAATGCACTGTGCCCATGTCTTTGCAAAGTCCAGAAAAGATTCTTGATTTTAGGGGGGTCTCATTTTTATGTAATTTACTACAGTCACAACTGTCATTAGCACAATATTCAGGCCAGGACTAATTTCTTTGGAAGCCAGAGCTTCTCTGTGGATCATACAATGTGTCCAGATGCACAGTGGAGTTTTTTGTTTCACAAGTGCTTGTATACTTTTAAATCTTCCTGACATTATACGAGCACCATCGGTGCATATTCCGACACAATTTTTCCACTCTATATTTGCCTCGTTTATAAAATTATTTAAAATATCAAATAATGCCATTGCTGTTGCTTTAAGTTTTATTGGTTTACAAAAAAGTAGTTCTTTTACCGCTGACATACCATCCCAAAATCGAACATACGCAATGAAATGAGCATCTTTATTTGCTATCTGTTGCCTCGTCAAGCTGAATTGAAAACAATTTATCACGCAACTTACCGAAAAGCTGTTGCTCTACATCTTCAGCGATATCATCAATTCGACGTAAACAGTATCATTTGATAAGGGTATGGACTGCAACTCTTTGGCAAAATTGCCTCCAAACATAGTTTCTACAATCTCAATTGCTGCAGGCAAAATAAGCTCTTCGGCAATAGTGTGAGGCTTTTTACATCTGGCTATTTTATATGATACTTTGTAAGAAGTAAGTAAAGCTTTTTCATTCACTGACAAAGTTTTTTTAAAAAATGTTTTTTTTTTTTCCGTATGATTTTAATTTTGATTCAAAGAACTCTCGAGGTTTGTTAATGTACTCACCATGAAGCGTTTCGAAATGTCTTTTAAGTTTATTAGGTTTCATATTGTCTGCTGCCAATATTTTTGAGCAAATAACACAAGGGCTTTTCTTTTCCATTTACTTCAGTAATGGTGAATCCAAAATTCAAGTATTCTTGAGAATATTTCCTTGATTTAATTTTCGGAACTATGCTCGTCTGTGCACTTGTTGATGCTTTATTATCGTCGAATGTTCGCTTATGACAAATTTATCCATGATTTTTTTTTGTTCCAATTTTCTGCAGTAATACTTAATAGTGTGAATTACAACTAACGCGCAAATTATAAAATGTACATTCAAGATAGATTTGGTAGCTATAGAAGCATCGAATGGACCAAGACTGATTGGAATTGTACGAGGTACAGCATTATTACATGTTTAGCGCAGACGTCCGATAGTTTGGCCAGACTCACGCAGACGCTCGCGAGAATGCCAGATGTGATGGATATGAGAGAGCGCAACATAAAGTAGACTATTTTTCAATTTCTACTATAAGTTCCCTCTCATATATATCTTGTTCAAATTTTCACAATCGTTGATAAAATACTTTCTATTCATTCATTCAAGTTCAAATACATTTTTTAAAACTTGTAGTGGGTGACACTTCATGTTAATACAGTTCTTTCAAATTTTAATTCATTAATTAAATTAAAAAATGAATAAATAGTAACAAACAAAAATTATAGTCCAAAAGTATTTATAGAATGGAAAACTTTTCGTGCTGTCCCCTGTAACGCAATGGATAGCGCGCTGGGCTTCTAATCTGAAGGACGGTAGTTCGAATTCCATCCGAGATGGCCTAATTTCTAAGAATGTGTGTGATTTCTTCTTTACTTTACTATTTTCTTACACTAATTAAATTTAATTAATGAATAAATAGTAACGAAAAAGAATATTCAATACCCCATATATAGAAAAGAAAAGGAAAAATTGCAAGGAAAATCGCTTTCTCTTTTGTCGCTTAACATTGTGATTCTGTCATATGTATTACATATTTGTATTAATTGAAACTATTTAATAGAAAGTAACTAAAATAAGTTTTCTTTGTTGGCCTAAGTAGGAATTGACTTAAAATTTATTTTTTATATTACTTGTTCTAATGACATTTGTACTTTTAGAAATGCATGATGGACGAAATAAATTTTTAATTAAATGTCATTTTGCAATCTGTCCCAATTTAAAAAATGAGAAAGGAAAAATAACATAACATTATAATTATTACTTAAAAGTAATTTGCTTAAAATATATATTATATAAAAGTAACGTATACAAAATTTAATTCTCAAAGTGCATTATTATTGCATTCAGTACATTATTATTGGGGGTGGCGATGAAAATTATGATTGAAAATTGGGTCGCCAGTAGTGAAAGTTTGAGAAGCACTGTCTTACTTTATTTATTTTGCAAAAAAGTAGTATACACACAAACTGTAATACTTATGCTATTAATTTGTATGGTTTATAATTAAGATCGCGTATAGTAGCTTTAGCGTCAAAGAGCATTATTATTACATTCAGTACATTATTAATGTATAAGGAGGGCGCGATAAAAATTGTGATTGAAAAGGGGGGCGCCAGTATTGAAAGTTTGAGAAGCACTGCCTTAACCACATCTTGAGATGAGTGAAAAAGTGTATTACTGGCAAGAAGACATACGCTTTCGATACTCACGCAGCGTTGGGTTTTTTAAATAAAAGTATCACCCAAATTGTTCAGCGATTTGCTGTAATAGGCACTAGTGATGATTTTTTTTTGTTTTTCCAGGTAGTTTGATACTATGATTCCAAGTTAATCCCACAAAAAACAGACGCATAACTCCCTGCCGACTTTTACACCTTAACCTTCTTTGCCAGAAGTGAGTCGCTGTTCTTCCTCTCTTAGTTCATCTGTTTGATTTCTAGATCATATTGAAAGATCCAAGACTCATCTATAGTTATCTGGTGGAAAAAAACACATTTTTGTTTTTCTGTAAAAGATTCAATATCTCTATTGACATATTGTGCCGCGTTTGCTTCTGAAACGCAGTCAATAATCGTAGAATTCAAAGTACCTCTGGCGTATGCAGCTCTTGAATAATTTTCCTCACTCATTAATGTAACTAAGATTCATACTTATTAATGATCATTTGGATTTATTTCTTAAATCGACTGTGAGAAATATGTGGCCAGTTTAAATATTCATTTCGATTTCATAACAGTATTATACGAAGGACTATAATTTCCATAAATAGCCATCATTCCATCCTGATTTACTAAGCATTGTTATATTTCAAATGAAGAAATATTATACTTCTAAGCTCTATTTTCTTCATACAGCAAATTACTTCAATCTACGGCTTCCTGAAAACGGGAAAATATGCATTAATAACTGTAATTTATAGCATTATGTAGATAAGGGTGTGTGTTAATATGTAGAATAAATTTTATCCAGGGATCTGGATTATATTTTTTGTTAAAACTTCACGATACATCTACATAGAAATTAAGGGTTTGATTTGGGAATAGATGGAGATTTTTGTAAATAAATTTTGATTGTAGATTATTTCTAATTTTGTCTAAAAATATTTTTTCCTCTTTTTTATTTTTCTTCTTTAAGCTCTTTGTAATACGAGCTCGTTTTCTTTGTACATGCACGTAAGAGTTTATTTTATGTTCTCAAGTTCAGAACTTTTTCCGTAATTAATACTTGATCATCTATATTTGATAAAATAATTTGTAAATGACAAAAACGTGCATAAAAATTAAATTTAATCGTTAAAAACCAAGAAAAACTTAATATTCATCATTCTCAAAATGTCAACCAACAGTCAACAATATTCCTCATCCTCGAATTTGTTGTCATTCCGCTCTTCTCTAGTTTCGGTTTCCCTATTGATATTTACGAAGCTGAACCATCCATTCCTTTAGCTACCTATGTGATTGAAAAAATCCTTCAAAATAAATAAACAAATAGTAATAAAATAAATTCCGAAGAAAGCTAGTTATTCTTTTATATATCATTTAAGATAGATTGATATTATGTAACTTCTCTAAATTAAAGGAAAGATTATTTCTTTGATATGCACTTCATTCATCTCACTAAATTGTTGAAATTTCTTTTATGGGGAATATTTTGAAATAATAATGAAGTTCGACTTTGGGTTGGAAGATGCGTAAAATTCAAGTGAGAGATGTATTGATCTTTCTAAAATCATAAACAGTTTCGTTTTTGTTTTCTAGCTTTACGATCATTCGGTTGTTTTAACTCTAGGTATTCTCTTCACATTTGAATATTATCCAAAGAATACCCATTTTTATTTGATTCGTAACTTAATCTTCTTTTTAGTGTTAATATCACATTTATTTTACCTCAATTATTTACATTTTCAAATCCGCCAACGTGTTAATTCTCTTAGTCATTGGTTGGCCTCTTTCAAACTTATAGCGACAATGTAAATTAATGAATGTTTAATGTAGAGTGGCAACAATCTTATTGTCAGCTTCGCACAATTGTTTTGTTGAAGATTTAAAGAATGTTGTGAAATTTCATTATTTGTAGAAGATATATTTAAAAATTACATGCAGTATTTTTATCAATTAACCACAAATCCTTTTAATATGATCTATTTTTTAAAATATGTAATTTTAAATAAAATGTGATTTCTTATTTAACTGTTTATTGATGTTTTATATACTGTTGCGATCGCAATGTTGTAAGGTCGTTTGCTAAGAAAATTGAATAAATAGAATGAATCCTGATAGAATACTTTTTTAAATGGAATCGCTTGTAAGTTGAAAAAAACTATTGTTTACTGTTTAATGATGCAAATGTTACTTGCATTTTTTTTATGCATGTATGGTTTTCTTTCCTTGACACAGTTACATGAATTATCGAAATTTTTTTTTCCCTCGGATTAACATATAATTTGTCTTATTTATTGTAATAGTTTTTGACATTACTTATTTATTTTAGGTTTGTGGGAACATAAAATGTTTTCTTGGTTCTTAGCAGATTTAGAAGAATGTTGTCTTCTCCAGCAAAGGTATTAATTGTGTTATTTAGTTTTGGCAATTTTAAATAAGTATTGCCTTTTCAAATTTCTGTACAAATCTTTATACTTCTTTTATCTTTACAGTTGAGGAACTATAAATCAGCCTGTTTATTGGTGATATTCCTGTGGTTGATTCACCATCTTGGCCGCAGGGGATAATTATTTACTTTCTCTAAATTAAAATTACACTAAAGGTTGTAAACAATGTAAAGGCCATTATTAATAGTTGAACTAAATTTCTTTAACATAATTATAATTTCCAAAAAATGATTTTTCTGTAGTCTATTTCTCTTGTCTCATTCAAATACTTAATTTAATAATTAAAGCGTATTAGAAAATGTTATTTCCTGAAAATATTAAAAAATTGGTTTAATATAAAGTAATTTTTCAAAACTCATTATTATTATATCTCTCTAAAGAACAGAGAGATACTACAGTTTTCTTCATCTTATTTAATTTTTAGAAATTTGTGTCTCCATTAATGATGTCCTCCAGTTAATAATAGTTTTGAATTTTTGAGAATCAATGAAGCTCTGAACTGCCAGGTAATAATCATAATGTGTATTTATGAATTAAATGAATTGTTTATGCTCAGTTTTGTGCTATATTTAATTTTATTCATCTGTTTAGTAAAATAAATGTAGAAATGGAGCATATGTTTCAAGCATTTTCTTCAGCTTCCACTGTGCCTCCTGAATCTAAATTGCAGACTTATTTAAATGTATGTACTTTTATCCATATTCTGTTTTTAGTGATTCTTATTAATTTACATATACATTCTTATTACTTTCCCCATTATTACTTTTTTAAATGCTATTTTTCTATGATTATTCTAGATACAGGAATGTGAACAAATTAAATTTAGATATTAAAATTAAAATTAAATTAATCCTGCTCGTAATACCCATATATTATGGTTAAAAGTCCCAATTGTAGATTGAACTCATTTGGGATTTTCAAGGAACTAATTTGATTGTTTTTGTTTCGTTATTGTTAAATTTTGCTTTTTTAAGTAATATTGCATGTATAAAATATTGTTTGTACTAAAATGAGACTATTCAGCTTTTTTGTGCTTTAGTAAATATTTAAATAGATATTAAAAATAAAATCTGTTATGTGAATTGGATTTATTTTTGCATACTTAAATAGATCTCTTTTAAATTAGTCCTGCTCTTAATACCCATATATTATGGTGAAAAGTCTCAATTATAGATTGAACTCATTTGGGATTTTCAAAGAACTTATTTGATTGTTTTTATGTTTCGTTATTTTAAATTTTATTTTTTTAAGTAATATTACAAGCACAAAATATTGTTTGTACTAAAATGAGACTATTCAGCTTTTTTGTGTACTAGTAAACATTTAAATTGTTTGTTTACAATTGTCTTTGAATAACAATAGTTATTATTCGTATATCTGTTATAATATTGTTATATCTCATGTTTGATAGTCAATTCAACAAAATACTGTTGAGGATGGCAACTTCTATTCTGATACATCAATGGCTGGTACTGAACCTAATGCATTATCATCATTATCTGTGGACCTGACTGGGAAGGTAAATGGAAAACTTAAATATTTTCAATATCTAGTATGTTTGTAATATTATAAAATACTACACTACAAATATGTAATGTATCAACAAAATTCCTTGTATGAAACTTGTGATTCTTTATATTTTTTAAAAAAAGATCTAGTAGTATAGAAAATATATAACATATAATTTTCTGTAAATATTTTGTGATTCACAGAGAACCCTTCTGTAAGTTCTGATTCAATTATACTTTTAGAAAAAAGTGATAATTTGTTGTACATATATATTTATGATATTTGTTTCAAAACTTGTAAATATGCAAAAATATTACCAAGCAAAACTTATTTTTGAATTATTAATTGTGAAAATTAAGGAGAGTTTAGTTAAGATATTTGCAAGCTTTTGCATTAAATGATTAGTATCATACAGGTGATTTAATAATAAATGTATGTCATGTTTCAATGTTTTTTAATGGGAAATAATGATATTCCTGCTATAAAGTTCGATTTAATTTTGAATACTTAGCAAATAATAGTTTATTAAATCTGTTAGTTGATTTTTATTGGATCTTCATTATGAATTACTGATTTAGAATTTGCTAATATATATATATATATATATATATATATATATATGTATTTCATTATACTTTTACTATCAGAGATTGAAGTAAAAATAAAGTATACAATTATCTTGAATCATTATCCTCTGACATGTCTCTTTTAAATTGTTATCTTAGAATGTATTCTTTTAGTTAATTTTTTGTGACCATAGTAGCCTAGTGGTCAAGGTAATGGACTCATGGCTGGTGTGTCACGAGTTTGAGCCTCGTGCCACCGAAGACCTGCCATGCAGAGGAGGCCAATGCATGTTAAATGTGTAAAGATGGGTCTTAATAACTTGAAATTTTTGTTGCATTTGGATGCAATTGATATTAGTGTTAATGGCTGAATGGTTGCTAAATAATGGTTTCAAAGGTTTGATTAGCATTAGTTTGTAGAAAGATTTGTAATATTGAAATGAAACTTTTTTGCGCCTGGGAGTGAATGAGAAATTTGCCCAGTTTTGCGTAACAGTAAAAAACCGAACGGAAGTAGATTTCTCCCCATCCCTTGAGTCGTCGTCACGATGACAGGATAGCGGATAGGTGGAAAAGGGGGGAGCGAGGACACCACGTGACTTATGTCACATCCGTGAAAAAGTTGGATGATTGCCCACCTCTCTGATTACTCAACTTGCCCACCTTCTAATTGGGGGTCCTTTTCTCCCAGACCCGGAAACGTCTATGCATTACGGTGTAAACAAAATGGCTCTCGTAGTAAAAGGGTGCCTTTTTGAAATATTTCCTTAAAATTTTGGCTACATGGCTAAGTGTTTGGCGGCTAATTTGTTTTGTTAATTTTCATTTGCATTGAATTATTATTAGTTCTAGTCAGAATGCCTGAATTAAATGCACAAAGAGGAAAAGAGTTTTGTGAAAGAAAGAAAAAATAAAAACTAGCAGCAATCCCAGTCGTAAAAGTGACAAAAAACCAGAAAAATAGTGCAAATTCCTCAAGTGCTACTGCCAAATTGCCATCAGAGTACATAAGAGAATATCGAGTACGGTGGAAAAAAAAAAACACTGCAAAATACTCTTAATGCCCAATTTAAGGGATGGGAATGCTATTGAGTCTCTTCTAATGACAGCACAGATTAATACGGACTCTTTGAACCACCCTGTGCCATTAACTACTGAACCCTCAACAAGTCTAGTGTGTGTTCGAACTGATGCATGTTAAATCAATAATAAATTCTATCTTACGTTACAAAGACTATGATTCCCATAAAAATGCTCACAAAGATTTTCAAAAGCGATTGTTGATAATCCTTTCGGTCACAGGAATTCAATTTATGATAGATTATGGTTCAGAGATGATTTGAGAACGCACAAAAATATTTTATAACATAATTTACCGGGAATTAATTTAGAAGACACATTAAAGCATGCTACAATTGCCGACAAAGTTTAAATAGGAAAAGTATACCAAATTTATCAAAATATAATGGTTTTATACCCAGAAATTCCAGCACATCTTTCTACTTTGGATTTGGTACCAGAAAGACTCATTTCTCTATGAATACCTTTCATGCAAATTAGGTGATTAAGACAAGTACGCGGTCAGTTTGGATTATTAGGGCAAATAATCAATGTTCCAACGTCGCCAAAGAAGTTTCACTTCTATCACGTGGCGTTCCACGTACCATTTTTTTTTTAAATTTTAGAATTAAAGAGATAATGGTTTCAGTTTAGTTAATGTTTAAAATTTCATATAGATTTGATCTTCAATGCCAAGGATATTTTGTAAAACTGTAAGGGATAAGCTTGTGTTTTTATTTTGTAGTATTGCTCCTCCCTTTCTTGGTCCTATAATTACAATTTATAAACTAATATATAACCTCTTGGATCCAATTGATTTTAATTTCTTAATTAAATATTTCCTGAATTATTAGAGTGAAAAGTGTAAAATTTTGGAAAAAGAGTTGATTCAAAATATGTAACAACTTTGGTATGTTATATAATGTATATTTTTTCACAATTATATTTAATAATTCATGTTTTTGTAATGTTTTATCTATGTAACTTTTGAATTGAGGGAGGGGGGATTTGCTTGGTACAAAAGATTAAAAGATTGTTGTGTAGAAGATTTTTTATTATTATTTGAGACATACATTTATTATTAGAAGATTCATTTCTTATGCTTCCATATTTCAGAAACTTACTTATGGAATTTTATTAAATTTAAAATGTAAGCTAATTTAAGGTTTTTTTAATGCTTGATTTTAATCCTGATTAAATGATTGTTTTGGAATTAAATTTGTTAACAGTTTAGCATTTTATAATTTAGTTCTTTTTGACCCATTAGCATTGATATTCAGTTTTTCTCAATCATGAGAAAAATTGCAGGAGTTATTAAAGATATTTTAACGGAAAAATTATCTTTCATTAGGAACAATAAAAAACTGAAAACAAATAACTTGAGTTATTGGAAGGTTTCAAAAATCATGTTAGCAAATTAAAGGGGTTAAATTGAATATTAAAATGTGTTAACTAAATTTTGTGTATATTTCCTTGTTATTGTGTGTTTTTACATTACCATTTTATATGCACATAACATTTAAAAATACATGATTAATTTTTTTTCTTAGAAAATATGTCTATTTCTCAATGTTTCAGATGTATCTTTGACTTTAGACTTATTCTCTGTTGATTTCATATAAATTTGTTACAACTACTAACTTTATTTTAAATTTTTTTTTAAAGACTTTCAATAGTTCTGTAACTTTTAAATAGTTTTTTAAGTTTTTTGAAGTTTTCTAAATTATTTTGATGAAGTTATTTAGAGCCACATGTTTGTGCTATTATTCTGTTTATTGTTTATTTATACTGTATTTGTACATTGGTTTTTTAGGCTGTAAATTCAGATGTAGGACAGTATGGCAACTCTCTTATGGGTCGCATGACTCATAGTCTTAGCTCTCCTTCCTTTTCTCAGTATTCTGTACAACCCTCTCAGTTAGTCAGCACTCCTTTTGGACATTTTGGATTGGGTGAGATAAAATTTTTTACAATCATAAGTAGTTTTATGCTTTCAATTTTGTGTTAAATGTATGCCTTACTAAAAATCATTTGCCTTATTCTTTTTAATATTTTTTATTTTCTGATTGATATAAAATATCTAAATTTTGAAGCTATATGAAGATTTTTTAACTGTAATTTTTAAAAATTTCATATAATTATTAAACTGTGAATTTATATCTTTAAGATTTATGTATAATTATGTAATGAAATATTAAATTAGATACTGGATAACTTAATTTTTGGCATATTACCTTTAATTATGGTAATGGAAAGAAAAAAAAACTTTTCCATATAATGTATTGCAAAAATTGTAATTCTTTAAAATATAATTTCACTTTTTTTTTTTAGTCTTCACTATCTAGTTTATTTTCATCCTTCAGATATCTGTGATGCTCTTTTTTGTGCTATTTTTAGAAAAATATGTATGATCTTGAATTCTTGAATATTTGTTTAGATGAAATTTGCTGATAATGTTTGATTATCTAGTTGTAAGACTATTTTAAATTTGAAAGATTTCTAAATCATCTATATGTAACTTAAATATTCAAATTCATTAATGACATAAAAATGTCAGATTTTTAAAAATAACCTTTTCATGCTATTAATTAAATCCTGGGAACTATGAAAATCTGATTTTGATGTAGTTGTAAAATAGTTTTCAAAATCATACTGAGTAAAAAACACCTGTAATATGTAATTATTAATGTAAGAATCTTAAATTGTCAAATATGTAGCAATTTTTTTGAATTTTTTTTATGCTTAAAAAAATTACAATGACTGTAAAATATTTTTTTTATTACCATTGATGTTTAATAATTTTTTAAAATTTTTGTTGAATTTTCCTTTTTTTTTAATTGAATTATTTTTCATCTTTTAATTTTTATGGAGAGAGTCACAATGTAGCTACATTTTTTTCTAAAGGCTTACCAAAAATGTGTACTTGTAAAAGGTTTTATTAGCTGGTTTGCATATTAGAAATAACAGGGAAAGTAAACACAGACTTGAAATATTAAGGAAATTGATTGAAAGAATATTGAAGAAATTGAATATGATTTTTTAAAATAGTCTGTGTGAAAATAAATTATTGGATTTGCAATAAATTTTTTCTCATCTTAAAATTATATATTCAAAATGGCATGTTAAAAATTCTAAGATATTAATAATTGTAATATCTTGCTATCTCATTGATTCAGATGTATTTATGCAATAGTATTATGTTAATAGCTGTAATTATTTATGTTCTTAGTTCTTTCTTTAATAGCATCAGAAATTCTGTATAATTTTATTTTATTTCAGTTATGATTGCTTTATTAATAGCTCATGTGTGTGATCTATTTGTAAATTTAAATACTTGTGTTATCAGAGAATTATGTCATATAGTAGTAGTATGTGGTAAAATATTGCCCTCTTTGGCTCTTGTTTTATGAAATATGACAATCACTTAACATATGCTCTTAAATAAATTTATGCCCAGTGTTTTTACTGCTTTGTCTAGTATTTTCTTAACAATTTAAGCTAAGAAATTGTTTTCCTCCTTAAAGATTGTCATAGATCTGAACAAAATAAAAATTTTCAGTGTATTAAGTAATTTTATATGCCAAAAAATCTGTTTTTCTTATTTATACCTATTTAAGACAAAGGTTTCTAGATATCCATGTTATTTATAAGATGCTTTTATAATTTGTCATAGTTTTCTATACTTTAGGAAATTTAAAAGTTTTATATATGTTGAGATAATCTTCATATTTTATCAGAAATTACTGAATACTTTTAACTTAACATTTTATAGTACAAACTCTTAAAATTTAAGAAACTTTTTGTGAAATCATAATTATCCTTTTTTTGATTTATTTAGATGTAAACAATCGTATACCAAGATGTTCACCTCAGCAGTCTCCTCTCCTGGGTAAAAGAACTTGTTCTCCTGGGCCCAAGGATTATTCCGTGCCTAGCCCATCTCATGAACAGTACTTACCACCTGGCGCAATGATTCAGGTACTTGTATTCTTTTAATTATTTCAGAATTAATATAAGTCAATAATTAATTTTACTAATTTCTGTGTAAAACATGAAACATCTTTGTTTCCTAACAAGATAATTTTTCGGATTTTTCTACATTTATTCAAAATTATTTTCTAAGGTCATAAATAACTCATTTATGCTATTGTGCCAGTGGTTACAAATTATATCAAAGAAATGCAATGGGAAATTAAATATCTGAAATACATTGAAGAACTTTCAATGGCAGTTTAAAAGGTGGCATATTGGCATTGATAAAATAAGAAAGCAAAGAGTTGTGGTATTGTAGGTAATTTCTGGACCTAAGTAATTTTTAGAAGCTCATCTGGTAAATATAATGGCTATATTTTCAACACAAAGGTCCAGCAATTGTAAAATTAAAAGATAATTTTTTTTTGAAAAGCCATTTTTTAAAAGAATGATTTCATGATACTAGCTAGTAAAAAACGAATTCAATATTGAATAGTAATTCAATATCTTATTCTGTAATATAAAGCTATTTATGAAAATTCATTCTTAGGTTACATATTTGTCAAAAGTGCTCTCTTTCTAATAAGGTGGCCACAGTAGGTGAAGTAGTCATGATCATGCCTGTCATGGAGCAGTAGTCATGAGCTCATGACAGGCAGTTTCTGATGAGTTAAAGATTTGAGATCTGTTGCTGTTAAAAACTTATCATGTAGAGGAACTGATGTGTGTTAAATCTGTTGAGGCTCAATGTCCTCATGTTGGCATAGTGGAGAAGTGTAGGGTGTGTCAGTTCACAGGGGTTGTCCTCATCACTTGATGAGGATTCAGAATTATGTAATATTTTGCTAATAGCCTTTTTGATGCTTCAGAGGGTATCACAACCAGTCTTTATGCTGATGTGTTTCAAAGCAGTACACTTACAATAATGAGCTCCCAAATACTTATGAAATCAGACTCAGTGATCCATGAGAAAACCTCACTCTCACGATGTACAATCATACTTTTGCAAATGATCACAAGCTTATTTCTTTTGATGTACCCACATTATATAACCTCTATAGTGCATATACCCCACTTTGGAGACCACCAGTCTAAGCAAACAAGTTTTAAGCTACGAACACTGCATGTCTATGACATTCATTCATTCTATCATTTCCCAGCAAATTTTGAGAAAATTCTACTGAATTTCATGTGTGAATTTGTTTTTGTTTCATGCTGCAAAAAGATTTATATGCTTAATTACCAATATTATCTTTGACAAAATAATTTTAAAATATTAATTTCTTAGTTTTTATTTGAAACTGCATTTTAAAAATATTCATTTTGAGAAATTTGGAAATTTTTACTGAGCATTTTTATTTCATTCTGAACTAAGATTTTCTATTTCGTTTTGGATTTATAATTGTTAATTTTGATATATCCTTCACAGGAATCAGTAGGTGGAACAACATACTTTTATTCTCAGGAAGAAACCAATCCCTCCGAAATATCTCCTATGATTTTGCCTGATGTGAGTGTGTATCCTGGAAACCCATCCTATATAGAGCACATGAGATTAAAAGCTAATGCTCCTTCTTTTTTTCTACCTGATGAATTAAGAATGGTAATAATAACCATGAAATTATCCTCCAAAGTTTTTAAGCTTTGCATATGGGAAGGAAAATCCTTCTTTTAATTTTACTTTCTTTAACTTTCAGGATATTTTGCACAGACACAGCCTAACTTTAGCAGAAGCCAATCCTGATCAACACCCAGGTTTTTTTTCTTTGCTTTTGGTTCCATAATTATGATTTGATCAGGTTTTTTTTTAAAAAAACAACATTTTTCAAACAGTTTTTTTTCCTATGAAAAAAAATCCTTTTTTTCCCATTTCAATTTTTAGTTTTGATGCTTTATAAACAGATTTATATTTTGTAAAGTAAATTTTACAAATCTATGCATGTAGGTTGCTTTAACTTGAATCTCATTTCGGATTACTTAGGGTAATATTTCATTATGATTAATTTCTTTGAAATATGTATAAAAAAAGTATTAGAAGAATAAAGCAGAGAGATGCTATGTCCATTTCATACAATTTGGGGAAAATGAAAGGGAAAAAATTTAATTATTTAAAGACTTATTTTATTGTATATGACTTTTTATGCAATAATACTTGTTGCCAGCGATTTTAAGGGTGAAATGAATAAGGTTCAAGCACTACAACTATATATGCAAATACATGGGCAGGAGGATAGTATTCTGTAGAATGTCTGTACTAGACATCTTTTAAATGTATCCTCTTAAATCTGACATTAGATATGAACATCTTGAGTTGCTGGTTGAAAGTTTTAAAATACCAATATGAAGAAGTTTCGTTATCTGCACTTTTTTCTGTATACATATCTACTCTCAGGAAGCGTTAAAAATTTTTTCTAATAAATTGTAAAATTTCTAACTATAATTGAATAATTGACTACTAATGAAGAAATTTGCCCATTATTGACCAAGTAGAATGTACAGCTTAAAATGAAATGTGAATCAAATAATATTCATGTTTTTATATTTCATTTTTCTTCATAAGTCTAAAATTACACTATCTTTTTACATTCTTATACACATACACACATTTTTAATATACTCTGAGAGATAAAAATTATTTGAATATTAAAATTTAAAATAAATAGTTGCATTGTTGGGAACAATAAAGAGGTAAAGTTTGCAGTATTTGTATGGAGTGCAGACTGAGGACTGCTTTTTAAAAAAAAGTGGTGTTTAACCAATCTCCCCCTATTGTTCATATTTCTGAGCCTAATCCAATGGAATATATATACTCAAACACAGATTTAAATAGTGATCTTTTTTATTTTGGTTGCTCAATAATGTCATAGACAATAACACCAGTGGCTCTCAAGGTGTGGTATTCCCACCAGTATACTACTGAATATTATCTCCAGTCTATTGTACTGTTTATCTGTTAAAATTTTAATATAGTCTCTAAAGTATAATTTTACTGTTTGTTATAAATAGGTAATAGCTTGTAAATGCTTTTGAGATTTCTTTTAAGAATTTCCGTAAGTCCTTTGTTTGCCTCAGGAATACAGAATAACTATAGAGTAATTGTTGTAGACTCAAATTTTCTTATTGAAATACATTTGGACATAGCCTTACATGCAAAAGATTTTCTGAATACAAGCTCTTTGCATTCAGTTTAGCATAAAGCCTAATTTATAATACAGTTAAAAAAATTTTTTAATTAAATTAAATTAAAACATTATTTATTTTTCACTAAATTATAATTACATATAATATCAGTTATAGTAATGAGAAGGAAAACTTTGTAAAAAAAAATAATCTTTAGTTGTTAAGCAACTTGAATCTTAATATTACAGTGTATTTTTTTTCATTCCAAAACTCTAACAAATTCTTATCTTTTAAAAAATGTGATTGGTTATTGATAAAAATAAAATCTCTTGTTACATTTGCTGTTATCTAAATGAACAATCCCCTTTTTTCATATTGTTTATTGTTACTAACCAGACTGTGAGAACTTGTGATAATGGATGCCTCTCAATAAATTTTTTTACTGCTAAAGTTCAATACATAATTGTTTTTTAGGATAGAAAATGATATTCACAATGAATGTATAGTCCAATTCCTGATTATAAATGAGTGTATTAACTGTTTTTGGATTAAATACACTTGGATGTTTGATTTTTCTCAATTTCTTTTGCGTACATGTACAGTCATTTTCAAAAGTTAAGCTGTCAGTTTTCAAAATATTAATATGTTTCATCATTTTTGCAGATTATTCCATCATTACATCAGGCAAAATATACTGCTATGGATAAGCATGCCTATATCATTTATTGCCAGTTTATATTATTTTGTTGTAAGCAGTGTTGTGTAATTAGTGTAATGAGCAAAAACCGTTCATTTACTGTAGCAAAATAGGCAGAAATAGAGCATTGCATAAAGTTAGATTTTTCTAAATATGTAATAAGTTAAAGGGTTAATGTAAAGAAGGCTTTTGTTCAATAAGTTTTCTGCAAATTTACAATTTCGGGAAAATTTACTGACAGTAAGAGAAGCAGTTTGTCAAGAAAAACAATTGGTGCACATGATCATATGATAAGAATGGTTCCTACTGTCTCCAACTACCTTTTGTTATATTAGACTTATTATGGCTGATGTCAGCATTGTTTGCAATGTTTGTTTTGATTACTATTTCAAACATTTGACCACAGATTTTGATTTTTCTTATATACCTACAAGGAAATCTCGACTCACTCCAAGTAGAAAAAAGAAACTGACTTTTGCCAGGCAACATCAAAATGGAGTAGTAAGGAAATGAAGTTCTGCGTTTTTTTCTAATGAGGGAAGTTTACTGTTGTTTTCTGCACATGTTGCAGGTGTTTACCACCCGAGTGGAAAAAGATATGACAGATTGATTCCACTTGTAAAACATCTTCCAAGCCAGATGATATAGGGCAAAGGTTCCCCAACTTTTTTGTCTCACAGACCCCTTGCCATGTTTTTCGGTTTGCGGTAGACCCCTGCTTACGTAATATGGAATTTTTTGCAAATTTATTAACTTAAATGTATTTATGACAGCTGGTACACAGCTACTTACATTAAATAATATAAAGTTCTAACTGTAGTGAAGTATAGAATTTAAAACTTAAGAAACCTATGCTGATCTCTAATTAATTTAAAATTTAAGTGATACATAAAATAACTGATTAAAAAACAAATGTTTATAATTATATGGATGAATCTGGTGTTTTAATAACAAATTTTCAACAATTTGTTATCAATTTTGTCAGGTTTAACCCTAAATTTCCTCAGTTAGTAGTGTCCAGCTGACAACAGCGCTGAAACTCCTGCCTAGGAAAAGTAATTGAAATATTTCTGCAATACTGCATAATTCTAGGTAGATAACATGTCTCTAAAGCTAAAATTGTTGACATATGTTTCTAAACTTTACTCTGTTGCTTCCTTTTCCGATCAGTTCCTCTTGTAATATAACATTTTTTTTTCAATGTGACCATAGGAATTCATTGCCTTCTGTGGTAATGGTCAAGTAAATGCATTCTCAAACCTAGTTTCAAAATCTTAATAAAGGGACTAGGAAAATCCGTTACCTCGAATATTATACTCCTTTAGCTTAATTCTGGCAATAAATGCTGAAAGGATGGTCCTTGTTTTAGTAAAATTTATGCTGTCACATAACTGCAAATTAACCTCAATAAATATAGTAAATAAATGTGTTAAGAGGTAAAATCTGGTTTCCATTTGATTAAATTTTCTTTTAAAATTAAAATCACGATCTGGTTTAGTGAGAACTGCCGTAGACCCCCATTTACACCTCATGGACCCCCAAATTATTTTCTTGCTGTCGTGGACCCCTTGAAAGTCGTCATAGACCCCAGGGGTCTATATAGACCACTTTGGGAATCACTGATATAGGGTATAATGTTTTTTGTATAGTACTACTGCTCTGTGTTTCATGTCATTTACGCTTTTATGAATGTAAGTCAGTGCTTTAATTTGTTACATGAGAATTTGAAGCTTTACTTGAATGTTCATTGATGTTCAATTTTCATACGTAGTTGTATTCCATGTAACAGGTTAAGGGCTGTAAAGGACTATCTGATAGCACAGAAAATCCAAGTGCTTGTCTGGTTAAATAACAACCCAGATTTAAGTATGGTGTATAGGGAAACCTCTATGGTGCATAGGGAAAAATAAAGTCTCGGGAAAAACAGCGATTTTGAACTTTTTACCTGAAGCAATAAAGTATGTATGGTTGAACATGCCTAATAGGACTGCAGCACTTATTAAAAACTGACTGTTACAAAATACTGATATTATTTACATGAACTTTTAAGTCATTTGGTTTTTATAAAGCATGTTACTGCTGTGGAATTCTATTAAATTTGGTCTTCTCTGTGTGGTTTCAAATTTTTGTAAACTATTGTAAGTATGGGGGGAGGGAGAAAAAAACCCATTATAACTAAAACTTTCAATAATAGTAAAAACAAGAGATCTTGGCAAGAATTTTGAATTTTTTTTCTTGGCAATTGTTGGGTAAACGGCCTAACTTTTATGTGTAGTTGATAAATATAGTAATACTAATAATTCAGTTTTAAAAAAATGGGCCTAGCTTTTCTGTGCTTTATCAGATATCATTACTCTGTAAGGTCTTGTTTTATGCACTTGATATGTTCTGTAAAAAAGCATGTATAAGAAATTTGAATAAAAAGCCTTATGTCCCTTTAAAAATTAGGAATGTTTTCTGTTACTTCAAAGGGGCTGCGGTAGCCCAGTGGTTAAGGTATCCAACCATGGCAGGCATGTCATGAGTTCGATCCCAGTACCACTAAACACCCGCCGTGTAGGGCAGCGATGCACGTTAAATCTGTCGAGAGCTGAAACGTCCTCCCGTTGGTGTGGTAGTTAGGAGAGGGGGGGTGCCAGCTCAGGTGTCGTCCACGTCACTTGACCATGGTTCAAAATTACGTGGTCCGTCGCCAAAAGCCCTCGTGTAGCTGAACAGTGCGACGTTAATATTAACTCACTCACTGTTACTTCAAATCAGATGAAACCAAAACAATGAAAGATTAAATTGAAACTATGAAGGAATTTGTAGAAATTAAAAGTAGGTTGTTTAAATAATTCCTTAAAGTGTTTGGAAAATAAAGTCATAGGTGAAAGCATGAAATAAACTAGCATTTAAATTTTGTTTTATTTTGTTGAAAAATATTATAAGTAATTTTACATTTTGTAATCTTTGCTATCTGGTAATGGTTTCCCAAAATCTTCATTGAATTTATTAAACTTCATTCTCATTCTGCTGCAATGTAATTCGTAATTAAATTTTTTGATAATGTATCCAGTAACGTTTTAAGTAGCTCCTTTTATTCAAATGCAGATTAATTTTGCAGCTTACATTTGTAATTTAAAAAACTTGTTCATATTATAAAAAATATTATACCATGAGAGTAAACCGCTTAAAGTTAGTATCAAATATCTAGAAAATTTGCCAAAATAACGATTTTCTTCTCCATTATATCTTACTTTTTCCAGCATAAACAAATTGTATTTTTCTAAGCTTTTATTCTACAAAATCTGAAATACATGTGTGCAGATTGAAGAGTTATTTTTAAAATACCACTCAATTTTAAGAACTTTTCATGTATGCAGGTGGGTGTCACTTCACATTGCATCATCAGTCTTGTAATATCTAACCTTGTTTCATTTTCATTAAATTCACTTTTGCTACATAAGCACATTAGTCATTTTTAATAAGATATTAAACCCAAGATTTTATCAAAAGTAGTGATTTATGTTGTGTGTGTAAAACCACATACTACAAAGTTACTAGGTTTTTGTATATTAAATGGTGGTTTAATTGCCTGAAAAAGCCATTGTTAAATTCATATTCTAGTAACCATTATAGTGTAAAGTCTTATTCAATGTACTTCTTATTTAAAACCAGACTATGTTTGAAATTTTGTAAAATTGGTTTATTGTTGTAATTTTCGTGCTGTTGATTAATAGTTAGATATGTGCTCCATCCTTCTTCAAAAGCACAACAGCCTTGACTCTACTTCAACCATGCGTTCCTTTTAACATCCTCTATTTGTAGCGACTCCTTTTGAATTTTTAATGCTTAAAGTATTTAAATCTTTCTCATTGTCATCCAGCTATCTAGTTGGCGGTCATCCTTTTGCTCGGGTTCACTCAGGTTTTTTTTAAATGTCAAGATCTTAATGGGATTATCTTCTGAGCTTGTCAAATATGTCCACACTATCTTAATTTATTAGTATGTATGTGACTTCTGTTATTTGTGGCTGCTGATAACGCCTCTACATTTCAAAGTTATACCTGGTTCTCCACCATCCTTCTTCCTTCTCTAGGCAAAAGATAGCTCTGAGAATTTTTTCTCTTAAACACATCCAATGAGCACATTAATCTTTAAGGTCCATGTTTCACTTGCAAAAAGCAAGATGGGTAGTATTAGTGTTTTGTAGGTTCGTAATAATTTTTGTAGCTGTTTAAATTAGATCTTAATTGTCTTTTCAGGCCTTAGAAGTATTTATTATCCATTTTGATTCTGTTATCAAATTTCTGCTCTTAGTTTATTTTGATCATTAATTATCGAGTCAATGTATTTAAATTCTTCAACTTTTTCAAAGGTGTAACCATTAAAAATTTACCATGGAGGATAAGATTTCCATAAATTTGGTCTTAACCTCATTGACAGTGAGGCCCAAATTTGTGACAGAAGATTCAAGAGCTGAAATTTCCTGATATAGATATTTTGACCTTCCGATAATATCCATATCATC
The DNA here is from genome assembly GCA_019973935.1 of Trichonephila clavipes. Taxonomy (NCBI): domain Eukaryota; kingdom Metazoa; phylum Arthropoda; class Arachnida; order Araneae; family Nephilidae; genus Trichonephila; species Trichonephila clavipes. Next base: position 146,674 of record BMAU01017665.1, on the reverse strand, counting down.
TGTGTAGGCCTGTAATTGCAGTGACCTATTTCACAAGGTGACTCTTTGGTCTAATCTGCTGTCTCTATGCTCTTTCCTAACTCTATGTTGAATAGCAGGCAAGCCAGAGAATCTCCTTGATGTAGACCTCTTTCTGTTATGAAAGACTCGGATAGATGACTTTGGATTTTGATCCTACATCTCACATTACTAATGTAGCTTTGGTTAAATTAATAAGCTTAGTGGGGATTTCAAACTCTTGCCACATTGCCTCAAATAGCTTATTTCTCTTAATGCTGTTATACACTACTTTAAAATCTGTAAATAGATGGTAAGAGTTTTAATACTGTATTCCATAGTTTTTTCAAGGATTCATCTTTAAGCTTGAATTTGGTCTATGGTAGATCTTTGAGATCTAAATCCACATTGGTAATTTCCAATCACCTTATCAACAAAAGGTAGCAGTCTTGCATGCAGTAAATATTTTATATGCCATATTGAGAAGAGTAAGGCCCCTAAAATTACAACATTCACATCTATCTCCTTTTCTATAAATTAGTCCATATCACCTTAAACTTCTTATATGTACCAGTTAATCAATTTTCATAAATTTTTGTGATATTTAATATTTAATTATTTAATACATATACTTATATTCACTTTGATGCTTACCAAGTTCTAGTTTCAGGCAAATTAAAGACTTATGCTCATTCTACTATTATTTTATTCTCATTAGGTTGTGGTCTTAATATTTAAATATTGTAGGTCACTGAAAAAAAATATTTGAATACTCTTAAATTTGTATCAAAACCACAATTTTTGGCAAACGTATGTGTACATATCTGTTTAAGAAATTTTTTATGAGATACAAACTACACACACACACACACATCTGTAAAATGGTATAAAGTGATAAGTGTAAAAAAAAAGATCTTACAGTAGTTAATTTTAAGATTTTTGTCTTTTTGTTGTAATAATGAGGAGAAAAAATACAAAATTAGAAGCTGATTGATAAATATTTGCTGTTACAGGTGTCTATCTTTGTGGAAAAACCATGCAATTTCAAGATTTTTTTTTTTAAATTTTATTTCTATGCTGGCTTTTTAGTTAATTTGACTTCTTAGATTTGTTATTTTTTGTTTTTTTAACTAGTGATGCATAGTAATTTTTTTTTTTATTTCCAATTTTTAATTTTTTTGTACATACAAGTTTTGACGCATTTTTTCTTCTGTTTGTCTGCTGCACATATATATATATATTGAGATTCAAATAGTTCTGTTTTTAAAAAATTGAAATTAAAAAAAATTAAATATTGGTTCTTTCTTATCAAAGTATTTTATTCATTTTTATCTGAAAGGAGGTTTTAAAACTTACATTGATTTTCTGAAGATACCTGTAAAAGATTAACCGAGATGAATTAGTACATGAATAAGGTAATGTAATGCAATAATAGTTTATACTTCTCTGTGAAGTATATGAATCTTGATATTATAATTATTTTTATATGAAATTTTTTTTTTATGTAAAATTTTATCTATTATAATTATTTTTAAATAAGTAAAGAAAATTTCTCATTTATTTGAAATATCTTACAGGAATCTGTATAATTTTTTTCTCTTTTAATATTTCAATGTAATTTTTCATCTACTCAATTGAACATATTGTCCAGATAAATGTTTTTGAATTTCTGCTTTGAGAATTCATGGTATATGAAATCTCTGAATTAAAATCTGTAATTTGCTTGTATCAAAGTTTAAATTTTTAATTTCATTTTAAATGTTCAACTAAAATGGCTGGTTTTATAATGAAATTGTCTTTTCTGAAGAGAAAAGAGATGACTTTGATGTGAAAGAGACAAAATTTTATTGATAAATGAAATATTGATTCAGTTTATCTATAGTTATTAGTTTCTCAGCTTTTTAGACTGAGAGAAATGTGAATTCAAAAGATTTAGCATCTTATGTAATAAAATTATATTGTGATCTTTTTTTGTCAAGTTTAATTCCTTGCCTGAGTTTTTTCATGACTAACCTGAGGTTGTCACCCTATCTTTTTTTTTTAATTATTTTAATTCTTTTGTAAATATTTTGGAATTCCTGATTATACTTGATTGTCTTGGACACCTTCTCTGTAATTATCACAAAATTATCCAACCCTGTGATTCAATAAGAGTTTAACCTCATAATAGAAATTTTTCAGAGTTATCGATTTGTTAAAACTGTCCAAGGTATCATTGTGTATTTCATTAGTTTCACGTGGCTGTGGTAGCCTAGTGGTCATGATCGCGAATATGTAGCTAGTGTGTTGAAACTTAGTGTTGCTGAAGATCTACCACTTAGAGGAGCTGATCTGTAACCCTTTTCCAGTCACTTAAATCATGGTTTTCTGCTATAAAAATTGAGCTGCCCTAGCTACTTATAGATTTATTCAGGCTTCCTGACTGCATTAAGTTATGTTGTTTGATTGCTTTCTCTGTTATTCACTCATGCAATTTGATCCCATTTTTCTGGTATTTTAGCTTACATACACAAATTATTTATAATTTTATGATCATAATGTATTCCTTGTTTATAACTGTACTACTTTTTGTTGTATTAAAGAGATTTACTTTAACTATATTGAGAACAAACAGTTATATTAATCTGTATTATTAAATTTTTTTATAGTGGATTCTTTTATACTCTATACTAGGTTATGTATTTTGACAAAATATTTATGTGTTACACTTATGTTTTGATTTAGAAAATTGAGATTTCTATAAATCAAAATCTCACATATATATCATTCATAATATATCACATCTTTTGAATTACAAAGTTGTATGCTGTTTAAGAATTGATTATACTTGCATAATTTTAATTTTTTTCTCTCCTCTTTTTTACATATTTTATAATGTAATATTATAATATTATATTGCTTTTTTATTTAGATCTTCCAAATGAAGTTGATGCCTATCACAAATTATGTCCACTTGAACCTCCCATTGGAGAAAGTCCTTTGAAATCCTCAACTTTTGGATATGTGACAACAGTATATAAAGCAGCCAATATCAAAACAGGAGTTTATTATTGCCTAAGAAGAATTCATGGTAATTTATATGCAATTTTTTTTTAATTTGCATTTATATATTTTCAGATACTTTTGTTTCTTTTTATAAATATTTTTGATTAAGGGAATTTCAAATTTTCAGTTATTTTGGATAATGTAACTTAAAAAAGTAGAAACTAAATGTTTATAATTAAAAAAAAAGTGCACTTGTGTTAAAAAAATTATTTATTCTGAAATTGCTGTAAATATTTGTAAAAAAAAATTCTCTAATTAATGTTATCTGAAAAAGTGTTATAAACATGGGTAGTGAATGTGCAGATTAGTCATAATTTCATACATTTAGGAAATAAAATTTGTATGCGCATAAGTTTTAGGTGCTTCATTTGAAAAAGTTAAATTGCTTTAAGAATAGAATCATTAAATATTTCCCCACTAATTCATGAGAATATATTCTAAAAACTATGATTTTAATTAAAATACATAACTTTTTTCATTGTGTTGATGTTTTTACATTACAGGTTTCAGGGTATCGAATACAAAATGTATTTCTATAATAGATACCTGGAAGAAATTGCAACATTCTAATCTTGTTCATCTAAGAGAAGTATTCACCACTAAAGTGTTTGGTGATAATTGTAAGTTTATATTGTATTTTTAACCAGCATATTAAATTTAAGAATTAAAAGTAGAATAAAGTACTAGAGTTTTTTTAAATGCAGAATTACTTTTAAATCTGTATTTGACTATTGCGACTAAAATATAATTATAAATAGTTTCCCCCTGAATTATTTAGATGACCAAGACTTTTTTTGTAATGGACTTTTACTTTTTTTCCCCTTCTAAATTCTTTAAATCAGTGAGCATGTTTTCAAACTTTTTTGATTCATTATCACTTTTAGAACTAAGTATTACATAGACTCTCATTTTCAATGAATTTAACTAAGCTTGAAATTTTTTTTAGATTATTTTTATTCTTGTTATACAATTGCTGGTTACATTTGCTTGCTATTCCTTGAAGAATAAACTTGAATCTTCCTGCTTTAAAAGAAGGGCAACAGAAATACCCCCCCGAAACAAATCTGAAAATTTAAAGATAAAGTTGATTGGGATCATATGTTTGTGAATGTGAAAACTACCCATTGAATTTTTGAGAAAATTTGTAAAAAAAAAAAGAATGTTTTTGTTTGAAATTTATTGTGAATTTTTATTAAAAAGTATTTCTATATAAATGTTGCAGTGATGTTTGATTTTTATACCCATCAACTGTTAAAAATTTTATTCTGATATATCAAATCATGCATTTGATAAATAATAATTACCATATATTTCCATGTATGAACTGAGAGTCTTAAAAGCTTTTTTAAAGTTAAACTAAGGCGGGTTGGCTTATACAGGAATTTGCTAATTTGGAAAAAAATTTAGCTGTGGAAAACTGATTTTTTAAAAATATTTTTCATTAGACATGTACAAAGCTATTTTAATCAATTAACTTTTTGTGTGTTTTGAATGAAACTTTTATTCAAAGAAAAAGTTACTTACCTACTTCTAAATTGGTGCCAAAATTCAAGTTTCCAAATAGTTCAAAAAATTCACATTCACTCATTAAGATGTCTGAACCCCTGTAGTTTGAAGTGAACTGTATACAAACTTCTCTTCTCACTTAGCTCATTTCCCAAGTAAAAAAAATTAGCATAGGTAGTGTACAAAATAACAAATGAGTAGAAAAATGTGTAAGTGTGTGAAATAGGGTTAGCAGAAGTATAACTATTGTCGTTGGTGTCTGCCATATTACAATTTGATTAAAAAATGTTCCACCCATTTTACCTGAGCAACATTTTCACCCTCATGGCAACTTGTTTGAAAATTACAAGATTTTTTTCTCTGTTCAACTCATTTATAAGTTTTGAAATTTGGGTTAATTTTTGTAGAGAAAACATACTTTTGGTCAGTATTTGGAAAATTATTCAAAACTAGTCATTTTCTTGATATCAAAACAATAGCAGAAAGGGTAACTAAGAAAATTACCATTCATACTAACAGTTGAGTAACTTGATTTTATCAGAGCTTAAATTTTATGGACTTTGATTACTACTCTTATTAAAAACTCCTTAGTTGATTGTGAGAAATTTCCAAATTCTAGAAATTTCATTGCACTTATAAGAGACAAGAATAATCAGAATCATTTTCTCACAATCGAATATTATGAAATTGTCTCCAAACAATCACTATTTGATTTGAAATAAAGGTTTTTTTAGAGGTATATAACTATAAATTGCAATAAAACAACGATGTATTATTCGATTGACATGATTTTTTTTATTCAAAAGATAATCTTGTGGCATTACATTTTAAATATGATTTCTGGCATAGGACTGCCACGGCTGGCTCGGATGTAGTCCAATCTGGACATTTAATTTTCGATGAATTTTCCAACATTTGTGGCCGTATATCGGCAATAATATGGCGAATGTTGTCTTCCAAATGGTCAAGCGTGTGTGGCTTATCCGCATAGTCCAATGACTTTACATAGCCCCACAAAAAATAGTCTAGCGGTGTTAAATCACAAGATCTGGGAGGCCAATTCACAGGTCCAAAACGTGAAATTAGGCGGTCACCCAATGTGTCTTTCAATAAATCGATTGTGGCACGAGCTGTGTGACATGTTGCGCCGCCTTGTTGGAACCACAGCTCCTGGACATCATGATTGTTCAATTCAGGAATGAAAAAGTTAGTAATCATGGCTCTATACCGATCACCATTGACTGTAACGTTGTGGCCTTCATCGTTTTTGAAGAAGGATTCCACCAGCCCATAAAGCGCACCAAACAGTAAGTTTTTCTGGATGTAACGGTGTTTTGACATACATTTGTGGATTAGCTTCACTCCAAATGCGGCAGTTTTGTTTGTTGACGTAGCCATTCAACCAGAAGTGCGCTTCATCGCTAAACAAAATTCGCTTATGAAAATCTGGAACAACGGCAATCTCGTTTTGGGCCCATTCGACGAATCTACGCCTTGCTTGATGATCGTTTTGATGAATTGCCAAACCAAACTGAGAATAAATCACTTGACAGCTATTAAATTGGTTGCCATCTTGGAAAGTAATGCCAACTTTTTTAAACTTCTATACTTGGAAAAAAAAACACTCTTTATAAATAATAAGCCAGTAATTAAAAAAATTGCAAATATTCCACTGATTTGGCAGTTTTCCCAAAGTAATCTGTCCTAAAATTCAAATTTTTACTCAGCCAAAGAATCTTATTCTTATTTAAAGGTTTTTTTTTTTTTTTTTTTGCTCTTAATATTTCACATTTTTGAGCAAATTTAAACTTGTTGAAAATAGTTTTAAAAATGTTTTCAAAGTAACAGTTTGTTTATCTATATATAAAGGAGAAAAGCGACTCACTGACTAATCACAATATCTCCGGAACTATTAAACCTACAGACTTGAAATTTGGTAGGTAGGTTTCCTTCATGGAGTAGATGTCAGCTAAGAACGGATTTTGCAAAGTTCGAACCCCAAGGGGCATTACGGGGGTTTAAGGGGCGTTATGGATAATTATTTCCATTACTAAACTTAGATGTGCAGTCGTGAAACTTGGTATACAGAGATTTCTTTCATAAAGTAGAGATTCCCTACATAATGATTTTTATGAAAATCGACCTCCAAGGGGCGTTGAGGGCGCTTAAGGGGCGTTATGCATAATTATTTCCATTTTTCAACTATTAGACGTACAATCTTGAAATATGGTAAGAGGATTCCTTTCATAGAGTAGAGAACCGCTACAAAATGGGTTTTGTCAAAATCGATTCCCAAGTGGCGTTGTAGAGAATTAAGGGGCGTTATAGGCAATTAACTCCTTTTTTAAGCTATTAGACGTAAAATCTTGAAATTGAGTAAGCAGATTCCATTCACTGAGTAGAGATCTGTCATAAGATGGGTTTTGTGAAAATCGTTTCCTAAGTGGTGTTGCGGGGGCTTAAGGGGCGTTATAGATAATTATTTCCATTTTTAAACTATTAGACGTACAGTCTTAAAATTTGGTAAGTGAATTCCTTTCATGGTGTAGAGATCCACTACAAAATAGTTTTGGGGAAAATTGATCCCCAAGGGTCACTGAGGGGGATTAAGGGGCGTAATAGATAAATATTTCCGCTTTTCAACTAATAGAACCACCTGCTTGAAAATTAGAAGTTATGTTCCGTTCATGGAATAAAGTTCCTTTTACAAAGGTTTTTGCGAAAACGGACCCCCCAAAGGAGTGAGGTTGCGGAGATTAAGGCGTTTTATAGAAAAATTCCTGTTTTTGAATTTAACTCATTTACTTGAAATTTGTTGAACGCTTTTCTTTAGTTGAATAGAGTTCCACTAAGAATGGATTTTACAGAAATCAACTCCAGGGGGAAACGGGGAGAGTTATTGGGGTGTATTGATAGACAAAATTCCCGTTTTTGAACTGCTAAGACTATAATAATAAAATTTGGTTTGCATGCTGCTTTTGTTGAATTGGAATCCACTAAGAATGCTGTCAATGAGGTATTGATGATAAAAATTCCGTTTTTGCTCTGTTAGATTTAGACTTGAAATTTAGCATGCATGTTTATTTTATGGAGTAGAGATCCACTGAAAGTTGCTTTGATGGAAATCCACTTGATTATTAGGTTAAGTGAGCGAAAAAAATCTTTCTACTTCTATTTTAGATATAAATAGAAATTAGATATAATTTAGGGCCGTGGGTAGCCTAGTGGTTAGAGCATCGGACTCCAGACCGGAAGGCCTGGGTTCGATGCTCGATGTCACCAAATACCCTCCGAGTGCACACGGAGTACGTGCTCGTTAAATCAGTGGGTCCGTAGTCTTGTGGGCTTATTCATGAGCGCAGGAACTGGAGAATATTTTCCTCCCCTTCAGTTCACTTGCAGAAATTGTGGAGGTGGAGATAGAGGTTGTGTCGCCATCTATCGTCCCTTCGGGGAGTTTCACCGAGCTTAAATCGCACTGTCACCTGTATGGTGCTCAAGGCCAACAACAGGCGTACCTCTTGTCCATGCCAGGATGAATTTTGTGGGCCTCGTTCTGACTACGTCAGACAGGTGGCATTAGCCACAACAACAACAACAGATATAATTTATGTTCTTTTTATATCAAGCGGCGAGAGTGTAACAGCTATAAATATATTTTTCAATACAATCGAATTCTTAATGCTAGATATCAATAATTAATATATATGTAAACAGTATACATATATACAACATCGTGAAATACCCAGTGAAATGTGTGGGTAATGGCTAGTTTGAGATATTTTAGCAAATGAATATTTCTTTTTACTTTTGTTCTTGAAGTCTTAAATTTTTAAATAAAAAAAAGGATTTTTAAAAAAGCATTGTTTCAAAAAAATTATAAGGTTTGCTATCTTTTTTTTTATAGTTACAAAATTTTTCATTTTTTAAAATTAAATTAAGTTCATTATTTGTGTTTAAATCCAATTTTGATTTATATATTTTTTAAAAAAAATATTGTATTTCCTCCCCATATTTCTGATATCTGTGTGATATATCTTTATATTGTTTAATTTTTAAACATGTGACTTATAAATATTTTTTTCTATAAAATATGCTTAAAGTAAATAAGAAAATCTATTGAGTATTGTTTTTTTTTGTAATATTTTTTAAATGGAGCCATTTTTGTATTAAAAGTTAATCAAGTAAACTATTGAAAGGCATTTTCTATGCAATTATTGAACCACATTAATTTTTTTGTTTTGTTGAATATGAATTACATTGTTTTATAGCAATGATATTTGTCCATGACTATCATCCTGGAGCTGATACTTTGATGAATCTCTATTTTAATCAACCAGCTACTCCAGCAATGAATGGGTTTTTGCCGGGTTATTGTCCAGATGTGGATGGCGTAACAGCAAAAACTGGTAAAATTTTACACATTGCAAATTATTTTTACTAAACATCTTTTGGATATCTTGATATGTAACCATTTTCATTTTTTAATTCGCTTGCAACATGCACTTTAATTTGTACTTGTAATATGTTTGGCATAATATTTTCTTTACACATTTTAGTGAATAAATTCACATTTATTTTTCTTTAATGCTTTTCAAAACTTCTGCAGTGATAAATCTTCATTATACACTAATTTTCAAAAATTTAGTAACTACCACTCTTTTACATCTAATTTGAAAACAAATGTATGTAAAGAATTTTAAAAATTGTGCTTTAAACAGTTATTTATTGAATTTTATGTAATGTTGACATAGAGCATAATTTAAAAATAGAGAACTGCATTTTTTAAGTCAAATGTTTTCTTAAAAAAATAAATTAGATTTTGTAGGAGGTAGGATGAGTAAATGGGTTTTTGAAAATATCCTCTTCTACTTGTAATGAATGTATTGAAAGCATCTACTTTTTACACTGAAATTTAGTTATCAGGCACTGGAATGGTAAATAACATCATGTAACTGTACATGGAGCATCTTTTGTTCCAGCCGATTTTATGACTTTGTATAATACTTCAGGCTGTAACTGTTTGTTGGGGCAGTCCCCAAAATCTGTATTTGATTAAAGATTGAAGATTTAGCTGGTTATTTCACTTACTCTAAACTTTGATCTTCAAGATATTTCCCTACATTGTGAGGTAGGGAACATTATCATTCTCTGATGATGAACTCTTCATTAATAATACCAGCATATGATATGATATATGGAGGAAGAATCTTATCCTAATGTTTTGTAGCAGTCACCAGTGATGTACACAGACTGCTCTTATGGGAGGAGTTAGATTTAAAAGAAACATAAACAAAAGCACTTAGATATAATCTTTATGCTAAGAATTAAAAATCTGTTGATCTGTGTGGGGTTGAACCTTTAAACTCCACAGTTGTTGTATGCCTCTTAACAGTTCATCTGTGGAGCAATTGCAAGTCATCAATTGAATTTTAACATTGCAGTTGTGATAACAAATTTCCTTCTTGAGGATTAGGAGATTACAGGATAGTGTTGAACTTTTTAAAATCTTCACATATTTTATTGATGTATTCTGACTGATGTAAATAAGGATTATTTTCTTTTTTCTTGAATTCAATACCTAATAGTTTTACCTAGGACTTATAGGTTAACATTTTCAGTAAGATTGGTTAATTACATATATTATTCATTATCAGTCTCAGTAGTTAGTACATAGCACTATTCTGTAAATATGGTCATCAAATTACATTTTGATAAAATAAATGTATATAATTCATCCATTGCAACCTTTTGAAATAAAGTCCTTGAGGAACAGATTGTGTGTTTGTTGGTGTATTATTAGAAGATTTTAATGTTAAAACATACCACCTGAGCTGAGTCTTAGCACCTCTATTATGATGTAATCTATGAACAACTAACTGTGCTTTATGTCTTTACTATATTTTGAGTGTAAACCCATCTACTACTATTAATTTACATTTACTGGGCTTAGTTACAATATTTCAGATATCCAAATTCAGTAGTGCTTGAATTTCATTTTTTGTATGCTGAAACCATTGTTCTGCTAAGGCAGCTCTTAATACATCATTAAAATGCTTGGAAATTTTTACATTTTCTAGTCATATTTTAAACCAGTTAAGATTTAGATAGTTTGACTGTTCCAGAATAAGTATCCTTATCGGAAAAGTTATATTGTTTGATTCTAAAAAAATGCTATGAGTTTAGCAATTATTATTTTTTAATCATTATTGGAATATGATGTAACATTAGAACCTTGGATTTTATAGTAGGTATAAACCTCTCTCTCTCTCTTTGATTTGTCTTTTGGGGTACAACTTCTCTCACCAAATTATGTGATATGCCCATGAAGAGTTTCACTTGTGCACTAATAGGACCTATATTAGTTTTCTGTTTATCAGTTTTGGTACTGGTTGATGCTTCAGACTCCTCCTCTTTTGTACGGTCTTTAGAATTTGAATCTTCCTTGATCTCTTGATATGTATCTCTTAAGCAAAGGTTTCAAATCGACTCCTGTACTCTTTGATTTTTCATTGAATATGTTAATGAATTCAACTATTTTATGTTTCAAGTTCTTAGGGCATAATCAATCATTACAGGGTGGTTTTTTTTTCTCTCTTTTTTTTTTGCTCTTATATCAAGTTTTCTACTCAGCTGTGTTTGGAAACACCCAAATAAGCTTAAATTTTAAAGACTAAAATGTAAAGGGATCTTATTTTAGTTACAGTTTTAAAATATTTTCATTTTTGTTTTGTATTTGTAGTTAATTACTAAGTAAAGTTTAAGAAAAATTACGCAATAAATGTTTTTTTAACAAGTTTGTCATGATCTATAGGTGTGAACAAGAATTGAGTTGTAAGCAATCTACATACATAAACTATTATTGTATAATTGTGTACTGCCACAAGTCTCCCCTTCCAGTTTACAAAATCATAGTAGAATGATACAGATGCAGCTTTCTTCTTCCAGACCTTGTAATTATGGATATTTTCCAGAGTAGATTTCAATTCCTGGAACATTTAATTTAGAATGTTCTTTATAGGAGGGAAACAATAGAAACCCATCCTTTGATGGAATCAGTCCAGATCTTGAAGCATTTTGGATTTTGGTTGAATACTAGATGTAGGTCTGTATAAGGTGATTAAATGTTTTTTTTTTTTTTTTTAAATTTCATCAGTACAAAAAAAGATGGGGGGTAAACAAGTCCTAATGAACGAATACTGATTGTTGGTGAGTTAATAGGAACTGCATTTATGTAGTTGTATCTGAAAAAGTATGAAAATATTCTCCTTGTATTCAAAGTTTGATACTGTATATCAGCTCTGCTGAAGTGGTATTGGCATTGTCTTTGTAAGTGGCATATTATTCATGGAATTTTTTCATCCAGTTATCTATAGGTCACCTATCTAAACTATCATCAATAAGTCGGTGGTTTTTTTTATGTCATTGAATAATCCAAATCTTTCAAGAAAATTAGATCCAAGAATAGGTCATTTAACATTTCCAGTGATAAAAGTCCTTTGAAAGGGTTTCTTAAAACCTATGTTTTATATCATAGCACATTTACTGTAAGTCTGAATCGATGAATCACTGGCAACAAAAAAAGTGAAAGTTTTTAATCACAAGTATTTTTGAGATGTTTGCCTTATAGGGTTAACAGAAATTGATGTGCCAATATCAATGAAAAATTTCAATTTCGAATTGTGATCTTGTTTGAATATTTGATTTTTCTTTTTGTTCTCACACTAGCTGTTGCTAAACTCTGCAAGTGAATCAAATTTCTTGATAAGCACAAGGTTTTATGTATTTCTGGATTTAAACTTTGAATTTGAAGTGATTCCAGTATTTTTTTTATTACTAATGAATGATTCCTTAGAATTGGTTTGATTTTATGAAGATTTTGATCAATTGCTTTGTTGTATCTTTTTCCATACAATTTGCATTAATTCTTCTGCTCAACTTTCAAGTGTGCTTAATTTGGCCTCTAATGCAAAGTTTGACCACTTGTTTCTTGAATTATTTGAAGGACTTTGCTTGAAATTTTGGATTTAAGGGTTTTACGACTCTAGGAAACTCAGTATCTAATGAAGTTTTTGGTATGCTTCAATTCACTTTTCTGTCATAATAGTACACAAACATTCATATCTCTCATTATGTTACTTTTTTCAATTTTTTTTTGTTTGTTTTTAGAATGGGGTGGAATGTGCATCCTTTGGCATGTAAAAATTTCAAAGTGTGTAATGAAAAATTTTGTAGCCTCAAATGTTTGAAATATTAAATATATCATACTTATATCATATCTCAAAATCCTCCTATTCATGTAGTGTGGTAGTTTGGAGGGGGTTGCCAGCTTGGGTGTCATCCTTGTTACTTGAATGAGATTCAAATTTATGAGGTCCATTGCCAAAAGTCGTGTAAGTTGCAGCATGGCATCTTACAACATGGATTTGTTCTAACACAGTAATTTTAAATGCATGAACCATTATATAATCTTGCTACCTGCAACACAATTTTGTTCTAACACGATAAAAAAAATTGCAAAAACCTTATTACATAAGCTTTAGGTTATAACTTTAAATTACAATCATCCTCTGATAAATAACATCCTTTTGTCCTTGTAATCTGGAATCAAGGATTTCCAAAATAGGAGGGAAGCAGACAAAATATACTCAAAAGGAATGCAAATTGTAGCATATTTGATAATAAAACTCAATAAGACTGCATAATAGTGAAAAAAAATTATAAAAATATTTGAATCATTGAGAACACATGCATTTTTTTATATCAATTGACACATTTAAAAAGCGAGATCCATTAATTCACATTACTCTTTTTTCCCATTTCCATTCTGAGACAAGTACCAAAAATAAAATTATTGCTATGAAATGAAGGTTAACATTTTTCATTCTCAAAATACGTTACTATCACCAACATGGAACTGCATCTTTAATAGCAAGAAAAATTTGGTTATTTCTTCTGAAAAGTCATATGACATACCTAGCCTTAAAAGTGATAGGGTATGCATATATGACTTACTAAATAAATTCTGTGTGTGTGTGTAACCTTAGAAAAAATTTTCACTAATCTTTTTGAGATCAACGTGTGTGTGTTTACACATACACACACACTGACCTCAAATACACATACATGCATATATTGTAGTAACTAAAAGTATTCTAAAATTTAGATATTTTTTATTTTTAGCTGTGAATATTTTTTTTTCTTTCAAATGAGCTCCATGAATACTTTTCATTGGATTGCATCTAAAATTTTTAATTGCCCTAGCAAAAATAAAAACTTAATTTCAAATACACTTTATGTACTTTATCTTTATCTGTTATCATGTAACAAGCTTACATATAAACTGTTTTGATTTAAAGCTCTATGTAGTTACTTTTCATTTAAGTTTTAAAAAGTTATTTTTGTTTGAGCTTGATCAGGAAAAAATCTTCCATATCATTTGAAATATATTTATTCCTGCTTTTGTTAAAAGGCCCAGGTATTCAATTTATAGAGCTGATTTAAAAATTGTTAAGTGAAATGTATTTAGAAGAAAAGAGAATTTTTAATAGTTTTATATGGAATTTTATCATGATGGTTAGTTTCCCGTGTTCACTTATACATATTTTCCAGAGATTTATTTCTGTGGGAATTATAAATAATGATGGCATATTTTCTTTTTCAGCTGATATGGTTTAGCAATAATTTAAATTTAATTATTGCTTGCCTCTATCATATGTTGGATTGTATTGTAATTAATTATGTAAGGTATGTAAGTTCTAGATATAAATGAAACTTTTGAAAAAATTAGCATTTTAAAAATTTAGTTTGTTTAAGCATATAAAAATTATAATTTTGCTTTAGTTGAATTAAGGAATTTCAGTAATTCAACCAAACTTTGGAAAATACTTTTTATATAAATTATTAATAAGATCTAAATTAATTGAAGAGTAAATCAAAGTGATCACTTCTAAAAATTTCAATTTGTCATCATGATATTTTTATACTTTTTTTTATTACCATCACTTTAAAAGCAATGTGAATACCTCATAATTTTGAATCATTATCATATGATGAGGACACTTGAGTTGAAATTCCACTGTTTATTTTTTCATCATACTTACTGAAAGCTTATGAGGCTACACATGTTCAACATGCAACATTTCTGCTACTGTGGTTTTGTGAAAGATGTGACCCAAAGTGTCTACTCTTTCATTGTGAGTCTATTATTCTATCATTGTGGGTACTGCTACCCCTTTGTATGTAGGAATGAATTTCAGACCTAAAGATAATAGCCTATAGTGTAATCCATTTTGTAAATTTTAGTTTTATTTATTATGATAAAAATATATATTATCTCTTACATCTGTTATACAGTACATCACATAAATGTATGTTTGTTTTATATGATGCATCAAAATTGACTTGTGGTAAAAGTTTGAATTGTTTTGTTCAAATCTGATAAAATATAAATTCTTTCTAGTTTAATTTCACAGTTGGTTGCATCAGATTTCATAAAGTTTTAGTTTTGTTCCTTCGTGGAAATGCTTATAAATATTTCTTTTTTCTTTTCATGTTTTGGAATCACAAAATAAGTTTTGTGTCTTTGTGGAGGGATTGACTTGTGGCTTGGTTCGTGGAAGTGAAGCATATTTTGGGAAGAGTTTAATGTAATTCTTGGCTATAATTCCAAACTAAATAAGATTAATTTTTTTCCTCTCAAAAGGATTGTTTTCTTCTAATAAATGCTTTAATTTTTGAAGATAAATTGTCTAAATTATTTTTCGTCTTAATAAATTCACTGCACTTACATTAGTAATTAAGCTTTCTGCTCTTTTTATGTTAATGCTTAAAGGTTTTATTTTATCATCTATATTCTTTTTGTTAAAGTAAAAAAAAAAAAGAGTAAAGTATTATGAGTATGAAAATTATTTCCAAGATTAAACTTTTTAATTAAATTTTTTTTTTGATTAATAATACTTACTATGTTTTTTACAAATGTTTTCCGGTGTGTTTGTAGATACCAATTTTTATTGTTTGAAAGATTTCTCTTTTTTTTCTTGTATAGGCATGAGCAATTTGAGGCAACATGCTGGTTTGCTACCAGAAAGTTTAATATGGGGCTATATTGTGCAGTTAAGTTCAGTGCTTCGAACTATTCATGCTGCTGGACTTGCTTGCCGAGCCTTCGATCCATCAAAAATTCTTGTGACTGGAAAATCAAGGCAAGAATTAAATTTTTTAATGTTTGAGTTGATCTCTTAAATCTTTAACAGTTTTGAATTATTTGATGAAACTTTGTTCATTTTATATTAATACTCTTTCTTCATGCAATGTTAGATCATATTTTGCACACACTTTGTTAATCGTTTTAAAGTAATAGCTGAAAACATTCTATATCATTGTTGACTCTTGAAAATTTTTTGATGTTTGAAAGGGAGTTATCAAATTAGTATGCAGGATTTCATCTGTTACATTATAATTTATTGTAAAATGAATATTAATCTAACATATGTCAATTTTATTTCAATAAAATTGGTTTTTTCTCTTATAAAAGCAATACATAATTTTTGGTAATAAAAGGAAAAGAAATTTTAACAGTGGTGTAAAATGAATATTTTTACTTGTTCCTACTTCTCATTCACTGTAAATAAATTTATTAATAAAAGTAACTTTAATATTAGGCTGAGGCTTAACTGTTGTGGAATATTTGATGTGCTCACTTATGATCCCAATCAACACAATCCTAAACAAGTAGCATCTCATTTTCAGGTATGATTCATTAACTTACACAACTTAAATGCACTTTATTTATTTATTTTTTGTTTTATATGTTAATCCTCTTGTATTGCAGCAAGAAGATCTGATGGCTTTCGGAAAAATTGTTCTGGCTTTGGCTTGTAATACCCTAACTGCTGTGAAGCGAAATAATATGACTAGCTCCCTGGAATTAGTTTCCAGAAATTACTCTGCTGATCTCAGAAATTTAATATTGTAAGTTTATAAAATCATTTCTAAAATTGTAAAATAACTGTGATTGCAGTGCATTTTTTGTAATCTGATTTTCAAATAAAGTTTTTTTATTTTACTTATTATATTTTATCAGGAAATTAATATTTACATATACATTTGAGTGTGTGATTATTTTTTTTAAGTAAGCCATAAATTAAATATAATTGTAATCTAATATTCCATAACAAGTGTTTTTGAATAAAATACTTCATTGAAGTAGACATTTATTTTGGTGAAAGTATTAAATTAGAAACATTGCTTTTTACTCTTTATGAAATAAATTAATTATGCTGCTTTATTTATCACTTTGTTTAAAATCCATCACTTTGAAGGCTTTACATTAATTTAACATGATTTACAATGAAGATAAATGCAAAATTACTGCATTTTTTTATTATAATATTTATGAAAACTAAATATTAGTATGTATCATATTTTGTGATATTTAGCAAGTCTTAAAATGCATTATTAGTTTTTAAATTAGTACTTCTCTTTTTATATACTATTTGTTTTTATTCTTTTATTTTGAAGGGAAATGTAGTAGTATATTATTTGCTACTTCAATATGTAGCTTTTGATATAGCTGGATGTTTTTAAAAATTTGAACAAATTAATTATATTTATATCAAAAATTAATATAATTTTGAATGTTAGATTACTATTAAAGCATTTTCATAAGTTTTTTTATTAGTCTGTTTTTAACATCAAAGGAACTATAAAATTAGCTTGTTATTCTATTTTGGTTTTTAAACTTTTGTAACTTGCTATAAAAAATTTTGTATTAAAAATAAACAGTAGCTATTGTTTTATGTTTATCTTTATAGATATCTTTTACACCATCAAACTCGTCCTCGAAGTATAAATGATATCATGCCTATGATAGGTGCTCGATTTTATACTCAGTTGGATGCAGCTCAGATGAGAAGTGATGTGATTGAAAATGAGCTATCCAAGGTAAAAGAGCTTTACTTCTTGTTACAAAGTTGTTTAAATTTTATATACAATTAATTTGTGCTTTGTTTCAAGCTATTGTGTTATTTTAATATACAAATGTTAATGTAAAGATCAAAGCATACTTTCACAGGAAGTCCAGAATGGGAGATTGTTTAGGCTGTTGGTCAAGCTTGGTACTATAACTGAAAGACCAGAGTAAGTGCAATTTTCATTTTGTGTGTATGTGTAAATGATTATTTAATCTTATGAGTATTATTGTTGCTTAATTTATTTATGATTGCTGTTGTATTTTAAGTAAGGCTATTGGTCAAATCCTGAGCAGGTATAAATAAAAAAAACAGCCTTTAATTGCTTCAGTGTACCATAGTCATATGTAGTATTAACTTGAATATGAAATAGAAGTATAAAAAACTGCGAGACTCTTGATAATTTTAATGGAAAAATACTTATTTGCAATACAATTTGGCACGTTGTTGGCACGTCTTATGTTTGGATGAATTTTTTTATAAATTTATTTTATAAAAGAGTAATGGAAGAGGAAGACACACTTGTATTAGTTTATGTTCTTGTTCATATATATTGATAGCTCAGTGGTATCTCAAGGAAGATACTCGAAAAAGGGTCTCACTCTGGTTGTAGTGGACTGTTGTTTATTATTTGCTCTACTCTACTCTACCCCTCTCTCGTTGGAGTCTAAGGATACACTGAAGCTCTACAAGGGCTAGAGAACGCTTTACATTCTCATACACGTACACTGAACATGTATCATATAACATAATTACATATTTTCAGCAGCGTATAATTTTTGCTAATCCGAAATAGTTAATTTGTAATCTTTTTTTAGATTATATTAAAATTTTTACAAATTTTTTTCTTGTTTTGTCTTAATGATATTCTTAAAAATTATGGAAGGAAAAGTTACGTAGGTATTTTATGTATACTGTTAATATTGAATAATCAGTTGTATTTTCATTACATGAATAATATATTGGTATCATTGGCATTTTATTAGCAAAGGGGAAAAAAATTCTGAAATTTCCTCTTTTTTTTTTTTATAACTATAATTTTTCATAATTTCATCAAGTTTTAGCACATCTTATTAATGTATTTCTCAATTTAAAATAATATTTAAAAAAAAAAATTGAAATTTTTTAAATTTAAAAAAAAAATATTGTAGGTTCAATATGGATCATGCATGGGCAGAAACTGGTGATCGTTATTTACTGAAACTATTCCGTGACTATCTATTCCACCAAGTTACTGAAGATGGGCGTCCATGGGTCGATACAGCTCATGTTGTACAATGCTTAAACAAGGTATTTTGTTTACATTAATTTTTGTGACAATAATACATGTGAATAATGAATATTAGGGTTCCATATATTCAGCATCTACACTATTAAAATTCATAGATAAAGAAATGTATCTATGTTTGTTTGTCGCTTTGTATGTGCATCTATTTTCTCATGAACTGCACAACGCAGAAACTCGCCGAAAATACCAAAAGATAGGGAATGATCTGAGGAATACGTTTTTGCCATTTATATTCAGAGTTAAAAAGATATTAATTAAAAACCTTAAAATGTGTAATTGTTTTACTCCTGCATGTTGTTTTTTCCACTAATACACCTCAACCGGAATGAAGAACCGGAAGGTGAGAATTTTATTTTTACCCCCCAACATTTTTAAAACACAATCTAATTTTTTCTATGAGACTCGGACAAAAAATAATTACAGAATCGGAAAGATCATTTATTTCGCTACGATACAGTATAATTTTTTTTACAAAATGTTTTTTATTTACGATTTTTCTAAAATGAGTCAAAATTGATACGTTTTTATGAAAATGATTTCTAAATTGTTCCATTTGAATTTTCTTTCATGTTAATGAAATGATATTCTACACTAAAAACGTTCATGCTTTTCTCTTTTAGAATCGGTCATTTAGAAAATAAAATGTTAAACTTTTTTTTACAATTTTTAAAAAAATACTCAAAATTTCAATTAAATATTTAATAACTTTGTTATTTATAAAAATAATCTCACAAAACTTCCCCCCGTGTGTGGAACAATATTATCTGTAATCTGTACAAAGATTGAAAAAATTGTTTTAAAATTACGGTTAAAATTTTTTTTTTATCGTTTTTTACCCTTTTTGCGAGAATTAATCGCACACACACAATGTAGCATTTTTTTTTCATTTTTTGTTTAAAAATTACTGTAGTTTGCAATCAATATACTAAGTTTGAAGGCATTAACTTAAAAATGAAGCCCTAAAAAAACAAACTTCAACAAAGAACACAATTTTACAATAGCCAAGGGTTTGGCAACAAAAACCTGTTTGGAGCAAAATGACTATCTTTTCTCCTGTGCACTTCACGTTTCCTGAAAGGTTACAATATAAATAATGAAAATCAACAGATTTGGTGAAGGAAAAATTTATTTTTGTTTCATTTTCTATACATGTCTTTAATTCAAAAAAATCATTTTAAACATTCATTATTCTTTTAAACAAGTTTATTTGCATTGCATTTAAGCATATTGTTTTAAATTAATATCTTTTAATTTAAAGCAGTATTGTTTTGTGTAAATCATTAATCAAAATTTTTCAATCATTATGTATTGATTTTTTATGATTATGATGAATAAACCGTCTGAACTAAAAAAGTTCATACTTTGCTCTTTTAAGATCAGTGATTTAAAAAATTGAAACCAAAAACTTTTTTTAACAAGTTTTCAAAAAGTGCTCACAATTGAATAGATCTTCCTTTTATTTTAAATGTCTTTTTACTCTTCTAGCGCAAACTTCGTGGCCTATTCGCCATAGCGCATGATTTCTACCGATTTTACCAGGTTTCAAAACATCATCGCTTAATTTTTATGATTTTTTAAAAACACTCAAAAATTTCATTCACACATTTAATAACTTCATCAGCTATGTTTTAATTAAAAAGAATTTATTTTGCCACAATACAGTATGTTTTTTTTTCCTTTATGAAACGATATTTTGCATATTTTATGACTTTTTCTAAAATGAACCAATATCCAATGTATTTAAATGAAAGCGATTTTTAAAAGACTCATACTTCGATCTTTTAGAGTTAGTGGTTTAAATACAAATTTTTAAAAAAATACTCAAATTTAAAATACTTAATAACATTTTATCAAATTCAAATTTTTAATAACTTTTATCATTTATAAAGACAATTGCATTAAACTTTTTTTCCTGTGTATCCAACATTTCAAAAAATGCTCACAATTTTAATTCAACACTTAATATAGTTGTGAAATTTTGTAATTATAAAAATTTCTACTTTTTTGTCTGTTTTCAACATACAACTATTTTTAAAAAGGTACATTTTTGTTTCTGAGAGCTAAAAAGTTGCAAAGTGAGTGAGTGAACATTAGTCCTACTGTTCATCTACTCAAGAGAGCTTTTGGCAACAGACTTTTTGAAATTTTGGACCATGGTCAAGTGATGAGGATGAGACCTGAACTGGCACCCTCTCTCCTTACTACCACATCACACCAATGCTAGAATGTTCAAACATTAAAAAAAATGCTCACAATTTTAATTCAGCAATTAATATAGTTGTGGAATTTTGTAATTATAAAAATTTCTACTTTTGGGGTTTTTTTTCAATGTACAACTATTTTTAAAAAGGTACATTTTTGTTTCTGGGGACTAAAAAGTTACTAAGTGAGTGAGTGAATATTAAAGTTGCATTGTTCATCTACTCAAGAGCTTTTGGCGACAGACTTCGAAATTTGAACCATGGTCGAGTGACGAGGATGACACCTGAGCTGGCACTTCCTCTCCTAAATACCACAACCAAGGGGAGGAGGTTTGAGCTCTCTACAGATTCAACATGCATCGCTCCTCTTAACAGTGAGTCTTCAGTGGTAGCCAAAATTTTAAAAGGGCAGTAATAATTAATTGTGGGAAATTACCACGTGAATTTTGTAATGACGTTAATATAGAAATCACACACACACCAGGAAAAGCTGATAGTGAGAGGGGAATTTCCATGAAAATATGTTATGCATTCAAAAATGTTCATGCAACACCAGTGGGAAAGAAACCTGTCTGACAAAGAAAAGAAGTGAAAAAGTTTCGTAACAGGGAATTTTAAGTTATGCATACATACGGTAAAAGCCTGAGCAATGCCAGGCCAAGCGGAGGTGGAGGGAAAAACAAAGTACCGTATTTTCCTGTATATAATCCGCAGCGGCGTATTATCCGCAGAGCCCTTTTTTCGAGTAAAAAAAAACAACATCGCATAATTCGCGGCAGTTTTGGCGGCGAATAATCCAAAAAATATAAATTGCCGATAAGGAGACACATAAAATAAAAAATATAACTAAAAATAGAAGTAAGAAATTGTTCAGAGGACAACATTTATAATAAAACACATCTATTTAAATATGTATCATAATATATTTTGTACGATAATCTCAATAAAACAAAAAAATTCTCTGCTACTGCCATCTATGTTTTAAGTTAAGCAAAACATTGCACACGGAAAAAATTTAAAAAAATTAAGATCCCCCTTTTACACTTATATACACTTTCAAAATAAAAATATCTTGAATGATGAAAAAATTTATTAACAGTTAAAAAAGCCTTCAAAATCTGATTCATCAGATTCGGAAATGAATAAATTTATCAAATCTTTGCGTAACACATCCGAGTCACTCGACAGTAAAGACTCTTCATCGTCAGAGTCATTTTTGACAATAATATTACATTTTCGGAAAGCGTTCTTTACTGTAGTTTCAGTGACGTCATTCCATGCTTTCAGGACCCAGCGGGAGACATTTTCAGATGATGCCCGCTTCAATTTTCCCGTTTTTGTATAGTTTTTTTCTCCATCGGACATCCACTGTTCCCATAACTTTCTAACTTTGGATTTGAACGATCTATTAATACCGACGTCTAAAGGCTGCAATTTTTGTCAGTCATCCAGGTATTATGGCAATTTTTGCCGACGCCCGACTTGAGAGCATTTTTTACGTTTTCACTCACATGTGATTTCATAGAGTCCATAATTAAAAATGCCTTTGGACGAAAAAAAGAATTTTTGCGTTTTCTCCAGATAGTCTGCAGCCATGACAACATGATTTGCTCATTCATCCAGCCATTTTCATTCGCACGAATTTCCACACATTTAGGAAAGTTTTCTTTTGGGAGCATTTTTCTTTTAAAAATTAACATTGCGGCAATTTCAAACCATTTGCAGCACAGCATAAAACTACAGTAAATGACGTTCTTTCATTTCCAGTAGTATTTATAGGAATACTACTTGCTCCTTGAATGTCGACGGTCCTGGTAGGTGGAATATCAAATGATAATGGAACTTCGTCCATATTAAAAATCAAATCCTCTGTAAAATTATTTTCAACAATAATTTGCTTGCAAAATGTCAAAAAGTCGTCAGATTTTTTTCCCCAGTCATCAGGTAATTTCTGTCCGACCATTGAACGACTACAAACGACTAAATTGTTTCTTTTCATAAACCGGTAACACCATGTGGGCCCACCAGAGAAGTTAACAATATTCATTTCACGTGCAATAACTCGGGCTTTCATTCTGATGCTAACTGTCAAGACAGCTTTCCCATCGTCCCTTTCTTTTAAAATCCATTTATTTATTTCTGCCTCTAATTCTGGCCAGTGAGGTTTTCCACGACGATCGGCCCTTTTACGTCTATCGCCATTTTCGAAGTTAGTCTTGTTCCTTCTCCACAAACGAATATTCGATTCGTCAACGTTGAAAAATCTTGCAGCTTCTCGATTTCCGACTTCGTTAGCCTTCTCTATAGCGTTTAATTTGAAGTCTGCAGTATAGCTAACATGCTTACGCTTCATCATGATAAAAACTTTCAAAGGATGCAACACCTCTAGTCAAGACAAAGTTGTAAATGACGCCAGCAACTTGTAACTGCTATTTCCTTCCGAGGAACCGAATTCGTTCTTGAAAGTAATTGGACAAAAACTAATTATGGCCGTAATATGTCAGCCGAGTCGTGAAAGCGCCATCTATTATTTATTTTATAAAACATAAACAGCATTTCTTTCAAAACTTTGTTAACTTTTCTGATGGAGAATGTTTTTTCTCAGATAATCCGCGGCGGCGTATAATCCGCACGAAATTTGAAACTTTTTTAACACATAATCCGCGGATTATATACAGGAAAATATGGTAATTTTGAAAAAGAATAAATAGTAAAAGTGCTGATTTTGTAAAGGGAAAGAAATATTTTATGCAAAATGTTTTAAGTCATTGCATAACATTTTTAAAAGTCTTAAAATTATTTAAGCTTTCATTACACTACTTTAATCAGTTAAGTTTTGTAGTTTTGATTGAGACGAAAACAATAAATTGAACAACATAAATTTTGAATAAAGTATATATTAATTTTTTTAGTAAAACAAGAGTTTTTTAACATATATGCTTTGATTTTAATATTTTGCTTCATTTCACCAATGAATGAAAATCTGACTTAATTAAGATAATGCTTTTATTGTTAAAGAGTAAATAATATAATGAACTCTCCTCTCTTGCAATTTATGTAAAAATAAATATTAGCATTTATTGGAAAATTTTAGAAAGTAACATTTTATATCTAATGTAGAAGTATACTGCTGACTATTAAAATTGCAAGAGAAGGAATGATGCAAACATCTAATTCATTTGAAAGGAAGGTGATGATTAGCATTTAATTACAACTTGAAAAAAAACACACTCTCCAAATTAATAAATACTAATTGTTATGTAATGTCAGACAAATTTGCAATCTGAGGCAAAGATGCATAGATATTGTGGATGTTAATTTCACAAATATAATTTAAATTATCACTTTTCCAGGATTTTGCAATGTAACTTCCTTCCTGAATTGGGTTCATTTTATTTTAGATTATATTTTATACATGTGTCATGATTCCCTCTCAGAAAGAGGCTCTCAAAAATTAATGAAAAGGCTTTTTATTTCTGGAGGGTAATTAGAAAGGCACCAAGAAAACCCACTACAAATTTTCAAGAATTGGTGCAGGGATGAGTGAAAAGGAAAGATTATCCTAGATTTGGGTTTCAAGAAAATCTGATAAAGCTTCCTTACAAAGATATTAACAAATTATTAAGTGTATTTTAGAAATTTACAGAAATGATTTTTTTAAAAAGTAATCCAATAATTTATTTAAGACTTTACCAAAAATTACAATTGATAAGATTCAATAACAGGTTAAATCCATCTGAGTCCTTCAAATCTTTATAAGGTGTTCAAAATTTAAGGTATTAGTTCAGACTCATTTAACGGTAACTCATTTTTTTAAAAAAAGAATTCAGTAACTAATTACAAATTCTAATGTAGGATTTATGAGACAAATCGAATGTATATTTTCAATCAATAATAATATAAATATTATTTCTTGACAGCTGGATGCTGGATCAGCAGAAAAAGTGTGTTTGATGGCGAGGGACGAACAGAATGTTTTAGTTGTAAGCTATGCAGAATTGAAGGAATGTTTTGAATCTTCTTTGAATGAGATCTTGAATGCAGCTCTGGGTCCTAAACCTAATACGTAGAGTTTATACATATTTCCAGAAGAATAAAGCAAAGGGAATTTGATTGGCCATGTTTCACTGGGAATCTGAGTAAACTGTCCAAGTTTACTAGTAAGCCTTAGAGTTTTTGTTTTGGGAAAAATGTGATGAGAAATATTTTGTAATTTTGTTCCTAATTTCCCACACTTGTACATATTCAAGTCTGAATATTAAAAGCATCATGATGACCCTTCCTTCATTAATATGGTACTTATGATGACTGCATTTTCAGTAATCATGTTTGTTCAGATGGAAGAATTTATTTTTTCATATTTTTTAAAAAAATGTTTACATGAGATTCCACAATAAAGAATATTGACTTTTTTAAGGTTTTTCATGGGCTGATGTACTGCAATCTCTTACAATGTGTTGTTCTTAAATGTCTAATATTTTTTTTAAACAGAGTTACATACTATAGATGTTGAAAAAAATGTAATTAAATTCTATGTAATAAACTTTTGTGCTTAATTTATTGTTTCCTTTTAAAAAATTTAATAAAAGTTCAGTACTTTAAAAATCTGAAAAGAGTAAAATTTATATAACACCAAAAGTTAAACCAATTTTACTCTAATTTTGTAACAAAATGTTATTATTTTCTTTTTACATTTTATTTTAACTTATTGTTTTTAATTTATTGAGTTATAAATATATTTATTGCCCTTTTTTGCATTTATTTGTGTAATATAAATTAAATATAGTTACAAATCTTATTTTTCTTGTTTTGAAATTTACTTCCTTTGAATGAATGTTATATATATATATTAAGATACCTGTGTATCAAAGAGTTTTTTCCAGATGAATTTTTTTATGTTAGCTCTTAATTAATGTCTTCTTTTTTATTTGAATTATTAATATTAATTTGTTATATTTAATGTCATTTATTGTTACATTTCATTTGATTTATGAAATAATTCGTCATGCTGATATATTTGAATTTAAAATTTGAACAATGTTTCTGTATAATAATTTATGTGCACTTACTAGAATTTCTTAATTCTTAATTTTTTATCAAATGCTTGATTTTAAATCTACATGATTAAATGGATGTTTCAACTATACATTAAATTCGGTTTTGCATATAGTATAATTTGTGCATAATTTTTGTAAAATGATTTATACCTCTTATTATTTTTTTGTTGATAGGTATAAGTTTTTAAGTAAATTAAACCAAGAATATTGTCATTCCATTTACAAGAAATGTTATGTTATTTTTTCATATAATCATTATCTATGTTCTCTCATTTTTAACTTTTATTGTTAAGCAAACTGTTAGAATTTGATGTTTTGTTTCTCAGTTCTTATCAAATCCATGTACTATTAAGCCATCCAAAACACATGGAAGAAACAATTAAAGCTTTCAGGTGATTGAATTCTTAATTTAAAATTATAACTAATTCTTTGTATTTTATACTAAAATGTATATTTTTTCATTACTCGTAGCAGATTTTCTTAACTCATATATAATAATTAATTTTTTTTCATGACAAAATAAATAAGTCTCACTAGTGGATATTAATATTTTATCAAGAATAACATTTTTGCATTTAAATATTGCTTAAAATAGAAATATTTTTAAATGATGATTTTAATTAAACTGTATAACATCATTTATGTGAAATTATTGTGCATTTCTTGAATTTAATACAGTAATGTTCAAGTGAAATTTATGCTGAATTCAAATCCAGTCAATGGTATAAATGAACTGAATGATTTATAGTGTTTTTCTGAAACAGATTGTAAGGTTTTCTCTCTTCAGACCATGAATCAGTTTGTTTATATAGTTGTGCTATTTATTTCGGAGACCTGCAATGAAAAAGTAAAGATAGTAGCAATGATGCTACTTAAATATAGCACATTTTTTTTATATATAATCTGTGGTTACCCTCATGATGTCAGCAATTATAAATAAAAAAATGTATTTGTACAGATGTATTGAAAATAAAGATTTTATTTTCTTCTATATTGTTGTCATAAATATTTAGAACAGTTTTCCTTTTATTAGTTAATATTGTGTAGTAAGGCTTAGATTGGAATAACTTTGGGGAAAATGCTTAGAATAACTATTTTGTAATTCCTCAAAAAAAAAAAACCCCTTAATTTTATAAAATATTAAAAGCCTGCATTTTTAATTTTAACTGTTAACGTAATAAGCCTTATTGTTTTGGGGAATGTTGATAAAAAATTTAGTTGTATATAAAATTAACCATTTGTTTAACCAAGTAAACTATATTTGTTTTAAAAAAAAGTTTATTAAGTGGAAAAACCAATTTAGAATATAAGATAGCATTAACTTGTGAAATATATATTTTTTAAAAAGGTTTTAAATATTTATGAATCAAAATTAGCTGTGGTAAATTAGTTTTATTGTACTTTCATCTGTTTGTATTTGCATGCATATTTACCATTATTAAAAATAAATTATTACAGCCATAAAAAAAACAATATTATAAATGTCCCATTCAGTTTTTATCACAGCTTATAAAAATGGTATTACTTATAATGCTACTTTAACCTAGTCAATTCGTTAAAATAATAACTGTGATTGTTATATATCAGAATCTTGAAAGTTGTTGAGGATATTCTTCCTTTTTTTTTACATTAAAAATTGCTTAAAATTGGATGAAATGTTTCAACAGTAGAAACGTAGGTGTCAGCCTGTTACTTATGTGAAAAATGCAATCATGTTTTCATTTTCAGGATTTGGAGTCGAGTGAATAAATCTATGTGAAACAAAAAGTTGTTAATGACATATCTAATATGATGATTCAAAAGATAAGAAACTATTTATACAAGCATTCCAAAACACATGTTCTTACTGATATTGTTCGATAGTTTTGGAAAAACAGATAAAATATTGAAAGTTAATATGATGGAAAATACTCATTTATCATAAAGATATAATTTGCAAAATTTTTGTAAAATGTATCTCAAAGACACCTTAAATGCGTCTTCATTTTTTCTGTGCTATGATCACGAAACAAAATTCGTGTATTACAAGATGATAAATATGCGTTATGAAGGTTGTTTCTAGTTGACATTTTATATGTGGATTTCCAATCAATTTCGAGATAAATTATTATACAGGGTGATTCTTAAAGAAGTTTACTTTTTTCTGATGCAATAAAAGTCTAAGACAAGCACCACCTCAGTGAACCGTAAGGTAGGCATACTCTTAAAAGTTTCTGTCTCGCCCCTGACAGAGGTGAAGAAGGTTACAAACACAGTGCAGCATGTAAGAGATTCCTCTTAGGGGAATGTGTTTTGTGTAGTGTCCAGAACGCAAGTGTTGGGTCCCTCCTTTTTTTCACAGTTACAGGAACCATTTTTTTGGATATGTTAACTCTTTGGTTGATGGTTCAGCTGCAGGACAGCATTGACAACTTCATTCTCCAATTGGATGGTGCACCACCACACTGGTCAACCTACGAGCGAGATTATCTTGAACATCTTCCTCACCAATGGATTGGGTGAGCCGTGCACTACAACACACCATTCACTCAATGGGCACCCAGAAGTCCTGTCGCCTTATAATTTCTTTTGCGTAAGGAACAAGATATTCGCCCCTTCCCTTCCCGTTGATCTAGTGCAGAGGTATTCAAACTTTATTGAATTATGAAACCCTTAGACCTTTTTTGGGGGAACCCTATCATACTCTTAGAACAGTGATACTGAACCTGCGGGTCGCAGGTGGCCCATTGCACTAAAATAACTCATTTATTTAAAAACAATAAACCAAAAATTTAGCAGGAAATTCTATCAATGAAGCAATCAAATCTATCAATTTGCTTTTTTTCATAGTAGAATGTAAACGAGAGAAGCTTGGTCATGGATGAAAGGAAATTGAAACTACCCTATAACTCAGTAGAAATTGCATAAAAGTGAATATTTTGTGTGTGTGTTCGATAGAAGGGTTAATGTATTAAAATATTAACCGAAAATGAGAGATTTAATATTTTGATCAATTTTGTTTTGTCCAATGCTGCTTTGGTCTAATAGTGTTTTTCCTCCATTACACTCATGTTGCGGCCTACGTGAAAGACCTGTGATATGTACAGGGACGTCTTAAGACGGGACCCTACTCAAAAGTAGGCTTTCAGCCCTTACACAAAAATAGGCCCCGCCTGTGACCCTTTAAAGTACACAGTACATAGCTTACGTTGTCAAATACTCATACAAACAATAACGCGAAATAAATGTACATGACTGTCAATCGTTCGCTGCCTTTTGACTCATTGAGTATGGTGGTAGGCCTAGGCCTTTACACGAGCGACGGTTATCACATGTGTCCAGTTGACATATCGTCCGAATTTACCAGTTTTTCAGAGAATATAACCGGAAATAACATTGAGATTATTAGAATTGCGATCTTTTTAAGGCCGAGTCTTGTACGAGACGAGGCCCAGTTGACCCATGCCTTAAGAAGTCCGTGCATATGTATGGAGCCCAGCGGTTAAAAAGGTTGAGTTGCCCTGACTTGTGGAAGAATATATCTTAAAAAATACTTAAAGTAGATCAACTTTGTCATATGCAAAGGAAAATTATAGTATTTCTTACCAAAGAGTTTTAGCTTAAAATGTATGTAATTTAGTCGTTAATAATATATTTCGTGTACATGTGCCTGCATTTTTTTTGCAATGTCTAGCTCTCTTGAAGTTGTCTGCAGTCACATTTCATAGTCTGTATTTTATTTGATTATATATTTTGCCGCCACATACATTAAAAGATTTTTCACGTAAATATCTGTTCCGAAAGACATTTATATAAATGCTCCGGCTGGGTGGCGTAGTTGATTAGGTTATGGTCCTCTGCGCCCAAGTTTGTGGGTTCGACTCCAGCCCAAGTTGGTGTATTTTCATGCTGCAAAAATAGACAGCGTCCATGTCGTATGATTATGCGGCCTGTTAGATTCATAGATTCTTCATTGGCTTGGATGCTCTCGGCGAAGTTAAATTCCTAGTACAATTTCGCATCATCAGAGCTTAGGTGCCCCCACTCTGGGGAGGAAACTGTTCGCAAAAATGACATTGTGGCAATTGACATCACCAATATGGTGCCACACTAAAAAGTGATACCAGTTCTCGGCGAATGTATTAGATCTGCAATGGTAATTATATATACCAATCTGCAGTCCTATTTGAAAGAAAGAAAAACTTTTAAATGTTTATAACTGTGTGAAGTGGCAGACAGTTGAAAGACGTTCTTTGCTGTCATAGAGATGTGACGTCATTTTCTCTTCGCTTTCCTATGAAAGCGAAACAGAGACTAAATCAACTGGGAGAGTGGTTCCCCACTCACCCCTCCACCAGCGTTGTTACGCTACATTCAATGTGAACTGCTATCTATTTTTATATGTAACTTCAACAAATTATTCTCTGTTCAACTTATGATGAGTGGATAATAGAGCTTTCTCTAAGGTTCTTCGTAAATGTATAACCGTTACTTATGTGAAGCAAGCCTTCTGATTTTTTATACAACTCAAATTTTTTTTTATTCATCCATGCTTTTATAACTGAATTTTAAAGATAATATTTTGGCGAGATATATATTTATTATAAATAAGGAAATCAATACTTTATTAGAGAATTATTATTTGGAAATGATTTAAAATTTTGTAAAAAATGTGAAAAATTAGAAGACACTAACAGCAAGATCTTTTTATCAAAAGTGATTACTGCAGCGAATCTTTACACTTTATTTACTGAAAGATAATATGAGCATATTTTTTATTAATAAAATGAATTCAAAATAATTCACTAATTCATTCGCAAACAATATACGAAAACAAAGTAAAGCGATGTGGATGAAATAAAAACGTCAGCTTCTTTTGCGAAAACGGTGTCCGAAGACAGGGTAAAAACCATGTGGACACAATAAAAATATCAACTTCCTAAATGAAGATTGTGTCTGTAGACAAGGTAAAGCCATGCGTCAGCATCCTAAGCAAAGATTGTTTCCTAAGGCAGAGTAAAACTATGCGTTAGCATCCTACACGAGGACGGTTTCCTAAGACAGATTAAAGCTATGCGTTAGCATCCTAAACAAGGACGGTTTTTTAAGATAGGGTAAAGCTATATGCGCCAGCATTCTAAGCAAGGGCGGTTTTTAAGACAGGGTAAAGCTATGCGACAGCATCCTAAATGAGGAGGGTGTCCTAAGACAGGGTAAAGGTATATGGATACAATAAAAACGTAAGCTTCCCAAGCGAAGACGGTTTCCCGACTATGTTATTGAAAAACACCCCGCTATGTTATTGAATAAAAACGTTAGATTCCACCATTTTTGCTCAGAAAGACTTTAATGATACAATTTGTACAGTATAAGTGAGTTTAAACTTGTTTCTTAGTTATTTTGGGACAGTTTCAAATAAATAGACAATTTTTATGATGTATCTCAGTAGTGGTATATTTTATGATTTCATCAACATATTTTTAATTAAAAGTGGTTGAGCTATTAAAGGCTGCATATACTGTTAACTCACTTTAACTATTTAAATATAAATGAAATATTTAAATACTTATAATCAGATGTCATTTCAAATTTTCCAGCTTTCAAGGGTTCCAAGGCATTCTCGAAGTAGTACTATACCAAAATTTAGACTCCGTGTTGTGATATATATTTTTAATATTTCTAATATAAGTTAGATTTTTTGTATGGAGGCTAAAATAATGACACTTTAGTTACTCTCCAGAACTACCTAACCTTTTTTAGCTCAAAAGTTTTTCTTTTTAGTTACACATGGACATAAATTGTAGTGTCTCGCTATACATACTTTCAATTAGATACCATTTTTTAAAATAACATTACTTAAATATATAAAATATTTTACACACGCACATATATATAAAATGATGCACAAAACATAATTAATGAGCTATTTGATGAAAATCACGGGAACGCGGTAGTTGCGTTCAAAATCGCGACAAATGAGTTTTACTTATGAAGACGCCATCACAAGAATTCAAATAAGTACGAATCTATATGTTGTCGTATAATTCCATTGCGTTTCTTATTTCGCTTAACACTCCATAGTCTTTCGGGTACTTCCGTATTAGACCATATTTTTGGAAATATTTCACTGCGTTCGCTTCTGTTGGAAATAGGTTCCCTATTTTAATCATTTTCCACAACAGAATAAGAAAAGAATAATAGAGAAGAATTAACCGATTAAACACAATATTATCTTTGATTAAGATTATTGTGCTTGAACAGTACAAACTATAAGAAAAGAGTAATTTTTGAGTGTGTAATCTCTAGCAAAATTATTGCTTTTGAACATGCCGTGGAAATGGTTTCCCTTTATTGACGGATGATCGAGGCATTTGACAACGTTTTTCGATTCGACGTTATAATAAGTAAATATCCATATTTTTTACGTATTGTACTATCTATATGTGATACATATCTCAATCACCACTATAGATATTTATCATTGTATTAATACATTTGTTGGATCTTTGTATCACACAAAATTACTCTACTGGCCACACAAAATGCAACACCCTGAAGGAAGCAAGCAAACCACATGAAACCATGGGAAATTTACATCATGCGTTGGGCGGCGATGAAAAATGCAAATCATTAGCATTATAGCGCAGACGCCAATCACGGGTGACAGTAGCGCCAGCCGCAAGCGCTATATAAGGGGAGAACAGATTGGCGATTTGAAGTACGGCAATTGTTTTTTCGTTCGCTGTTTACCTGTGCCACGTGGAAAACATCGAACGTCTTTTAACCGTTTCTGAATTCGCCCGAGGGAGAATAGTAGCCTATAGGGATTTCGGATTATCCTTCAAAGAAATCGGCCAACGTGTTTAACGAAACCAAGCAAGTGTGATGCGGATCTGTCATCACTAGATAGAAGAGGAAACGACAGACCAACGGGGCCGATCGCCTCCCCTTCGTTACACTCCTGCCCGTGATGACAGGCGTATTGTACGCATGGCAGTGATGGATCGTGCAGCTACATCACGAACCATAGCACAACAGATTTAACCTGTTATGCATCATTCGGTGTCCACTCGCACCATTCGACGGGGTTTGCAGCGCAGTGGAATGTCCGCCAGGCGTGCATTGTTTCTTTAACCCTTGACTGGAAACCACAGGCCGCCAATGGTGCGATGAATGGCGGACATGGACAACGGAATAGAACGACATTGTGTTTACTGACGAATTCCGCTTCTGCCTGCAACATCACGATGGTTGGATTCGAGTTTGGAGACACCGTGGTGAGAGACTGCTGAACTGTTGCGTTATGTATCGCCACACTGGTTCTGCACCCGGTATCATGGTTTGGGGTGGTATTGGATTTCACTGCTACACCCCTCTAGTACGCATTGCCGGTACACTGAACAACCAGCGCTACATTTCTGAGGTGTTGGAGCTCGTGGTCCTCCTATACTTCAGCGCTTGCCATCAGCCATACTCCAACAAGATAATGCGTGACCACGCTTGACACGCAATGTTCAAGTGTTCTTCTTTACCCATCAGATAGAATTTCTTCCTTGGTCTGCTTGTTCTGATCAATCACCAATCGAGAACGTGTGGTCCCTGCTTGCACAACGATTGGAAAGGGATACACCACTCTCCGCTACGCCAGCACAACTTTGAAAACATGTGGAAGCCACATGAACTGCTGTACTCCATGGATACATCGAAAGACTCTTTGATTCGTTGCCGAGGCGTGTGGCAGCGGTTATAGCCAACAATGGTGGCTGCCCTAACTGTTGATTTTGTCATCATCCACACGTCACAAGAGGCTGTAATTTTAATCGTTTGATCTTCATACAACATGTTATCTGCCGAATAAATTTCGCTGTGATATCTCTGATCCTTCTGGCGTTGCATTTTGTGTAGCCAATATTATATATATATATACAATCGGACCCCGATTTAACGAATATTTTTTTCCCGATTAAAAGGAACGCAAAAACCACTATCTTACGAATAATAAACCCCGAATTATATAACAAATTATTCCAACAGTTAAAAAATCATTTTTTATTAGTTTGTGTTTTTTTTTCGGATAGCGTTTTTTTTTTTTTTTTTTGTACTGAACAGAAAAAAAGATTTTTCTTGAAAGTAGCAACTTTTGACGGCAAGGGGGTGCAGAGCGTTATTAGACTCAACAGGAGCAAACCTGAGTGCAACCTACCGTGCTAGTTTTTAAAAGGACAGGGAACTTCTTTCTTTTCTCATCCCTATCCAAAACGCAAGGAATATTTTCAGATTTTATGTTACATTTGATGACGGAGTACCTATCTATGCAACTGAAGTTCAGAAAATTGTTGATTTGTCGGAGAAAATGAGTAGCGATTCTGATGCAGAAATTAATAATGAAACTCTTATCAAAATTGTTACATTTTCTAATGATTCTATCGCGTGACGGGTCTTTACGCGACTTCACCAATTAATCCTCTTGAGGAATCTTTAGGCAAGCATTCGCGTTTAATTCGCCATCCCTCTCAAGAGGAAACCCTCAGATGCAAATTAGTTAGAGTATATAAAGTTAGAGTTTGGTAATTGTGTAGGGCAGAAGAAGCGGAGCATCTGTTGCAGCGTTACTAAGGTGAGATTTAGGATTTATGCAACTTGATTTAAGGACGGAGTTTTGCTGCTATATAAATTAATAGATTAGGAATTCATAGGTTAGGATTGATTAAGGTTAATTTGATCTGTGCGCTTGCTCTTATTCACTTAGGGTTGTTGCTTTCTTCATATCACTCCTGGGGCTTTCTTTTGTG
Source organism: Trichonephila clavipes (assembly GCA_019973935.1). Classification (NCBI taxonomy): domain Eukaryota; kingdom Metazoa; phylum Arthropoda; class Arachnida; order Araneae; family Nephilidae; genus Trichonephila; species Trichonephila clavipes. The sequence goes on along the minus strand of BMAU01017665.1, from coordinate 111,838 downwards.
GTTTACTTTGCGGTTCATTAGTGCAATTGAATAATAATAAATTAGATTTACCATGGAAGTTTCTGGTCATGCATTGTTCCCTCCAACATCTTTAGGTAGGCAGGACTGTGAGGAAGCGACTTCAGGGAAGGCGCTTACAATCGTTTGGAAACTGTAAAAAATACTCTATGAAGTAGGATATAAATGACGCCGTATTTTCTTCTCTGCATAAAGTCGAAAAAAGAACTTTTTCGCAAGTCAGGAATCATAAAGATTCTCAAGCATCTGTAGGAAGGAAGGTTCGATCCGGGTACCTTCCGTTCCATACGCAAGTACTTTATCGACCACGCCAAAACGATCGTCATCGCGTGATGTTTGGTACTAGTTTATATAGATATCACACCGCCACATACCACCATGCCAGTGATTCGGTGAATAGGCGAACGAACGATACCATATTCGTGGCGAGCATGTGAACAGTTGCATCACTTTGTGGGTTACGTTATTCGTGCGTGACGGCTTGAGAATTGCGTCATTTGAGTGACGACCTAATTGCGTCATTTGTGTCTGACGGCTTATTTGCGTCATTTATGTCTGACGGCTTAGTTGCTTTTGGGTGGATAGATGATGCCACGACTGTGGCGCGTGAAGGGTGCGGTTCACTTTGCACCAATGTAGGAAGGAAGGAAGATTCGATCTGAGTACCTTCCGTTCCGTACGCAAGTACTTTATCGACCACGCCAAACGATCGTCTTCGCGTGATGTTTGGTACTAGTTTATACAGATAACACACCGTCGCACACCTATCAGTCAGTATTTTAAAATTTCCAATTGACTTGCGCGTAATAGTTCACAAGTAGCTGTTGAGTAAAAAGTGTAAAGTATCTTACTATGAATATTTTTTATGTTGTTGATTGTTATAGAATTTCCAAATGGTAAATGCAAAAAAATTGTATTTCGTTTGGACCACGATATAGTGGATAACCCCGATTTAACGAACAAAATATTTGGTCCCCATGAATTCGTTAAACCGGGGTCCGACTATATGTGGTTAGCCTCAAAATTGGTTAAATCCTCCTTTTATACAGGGAGATTCGCTTCCAGACCGACTAACTGGTAGGGGGTAGAGAGACGATTCGGAATCACATAGAAATGTAGGGTCGCAAATGCTGTAGTTGGGAGCTGTGAAGAAGAAGCAGAGAGAAAGAACAGAAACATCTATACATTAATGAGACAGGAAACATTTTATTGAGAGGTTGCACTACAATAGGTGTTCAAAGGTGCATGAACTTCTTCTAGGTTTACATAAAGAGTTTGGCGAGCATTTTCTTCTACTGTTCCTTCAGTAGAAGAAAATGCTCGAATATCTGTATCTGCCGAGAGGATACTTGATGTGCCAGGAATCTTCCAGAACATAAAGAATTCCATGCAATGTTGCTGTCAGACCTACCAGACGACTTCTGGACGTAAGTTCGAGCACCTGTTGCAGTACAATCTTTCAATACAATGTTTTCTGTCCTATTAAGTTATTGCTATTTCTGTTCTTTTTTTTTTCTGCTCCTTTGCACCACAGCTCGTAGCTGCGGCATTTCCGACCCTGCATTCCTATGTGATTCTGAGTCGGCTATGGACCCCCTAAAAACTCTAGCAGTTCGTAGGTCTGACAGAGAGAATCATTTTGTATAAATTTAAAATCTATGCTCAGTCAGTATTGTTTACAATACTGCAGCATCCATCTTATTAAGTTACAGAAATCCATATGATTATTTTATGTATCTTTAATTCTTTAATATGCAACTCACTTTAATTTTTGTAGCAGAGTCTATTAAAAACTATAAATATATATACAGAGAGACGGATATATATATATAACACACACACTTAAGAAAAAAATACATATATAAATTAAATAAATAGTTTATATAATAACGGCGCAGCTTAAATAAACAGATAAAACGTAAAATTGGAATAATTTTTAGTAATGAAAGTTTATATTGTTATAAAAATCTTTTTAGAATGAGAAGTTTAAATAGTTAAAATTAGTCATTTTCCTTTGACATAGGGGGAAATTATGTAAAATGTGCTCTTGAGAGGCAGTACGTAATAAACTGCGTTTGACTTCAAAAACTCAGTAGTTCCAAATATTAATAATTTAGGGAAGCAGGGGAAGCTGGATTCTTTAAAGCTCCATTTTACAATCTGCTGAATATTGATGTTTGAATATTTTTAAAAGAAAATGATGAATTTACTTATTAATCAGACTTTAAAGATCCTAAGCACAAAAATGAACGGCTGTTTATCTTTCTGTACATAAATCTTTCGTTTATCAAAGATGTGATGTTTTACTAGAATAATTTTTTCTGGTATATTATTACTATGTTACTATCGAGAATGTGAGTTGTAATTTGATAAATTTAGTAGTTCTAGAAAGTATTTTTTCACTGAAAATCAGCCGAGTATAGGAGCTGATGCATATTGAAACTCTCAAAGTTCTCCCGTTGTCATGTTGGGAAAACTAGGAGAAAAAAGAGCGTAAGCTCAGATGTCGTCCTCGTCACTTCAACCGAGGTTCATCACCAATAGCCCTCGTGTTGCCTTAGAGTACGACGTTGATAAACACATACTCACTGGCACAGTGTATTCTGTTTGCAAGTCAGAAAAGCCAAGTACTAACTCAGGTATTGGCTGAGCTATTTGATTATGGTTACAAATCACGAGCTCCTTCGTTAATAACCGCCGGTGTTAAAGCGACATGAGCCATCAATTATTTGTGAAAAAGACGTAGAGAATTTTCAAGTTGAATCTTAATTCCACCGAAGCTAATATTAAGCTACAAGGATTGCTTCGAATTAACTTAAAGCCTCAAACTCATCACATAAAGAAGAAGCTAGGTATCAGCTCAGATGTCATTGTCAAGGTCATCATTTCAAATGGTATTATCTATCACCAATACCTTCCCGTGTGTTTCTAGCGAGATATTAATTAAAAAGGAATAATTTTTTTAAAAACATCTAACAATCCGGGTTCAATTTATAGAGCAGGCTAAATTTTGGATCAAAAATCATTGATGACGCGTGGAAAATTAAAGCTTATCCTCGACACGTTGAAGTAACTTAAGGCAGTTTTCGGTTAATGTTAAAGAATAGGGCCCGAATTTGGAACATTTTTTCAGATATAAAAGAAATGAAAAATTAATATGATATTCTGGCTTCACTATCCTTTAGAAAGCAGCATTTTTTTTTATCATACTTCCCTTTTTTAACAGTGTTGATTCATTTTTTCTGGTATAAAATGTGTTTCGCGTTTTTTCTCCTATACCGTAATGTTAAATGGGCTATGCCTTCCCGTATTAAAATGAAAAAGAAAGTATTCATGGAATATTTTGAAAATTTTAAACACTCATATTGTTAACAAAGATACGAGCTATAATTCTAAAAATTTTCATGGAAATTGAGGCATTTTTCTGTCTGAAAATGTGCTTTTCGTTTAGTTCAAGCTCTTGTACTTTTACCGAAAACAGCCTTAATATAAAAGAACAGCTACCCTAAAATCGTGAATTTTACCAAAAATTGACGAAATTTGTTTTTATATGATTTTATTTTATAAGCCATCTTTTTAGCTCTATAAAACTACCAGGTTTATTATTTTCCATTCACTAGAACAAAAAATACAAGGGTTTTAGAAAAAGCAGATGCCACTATTTTAAACAAGATGTCATACTTTAAAATGCGTTTTACTCGAAGTGCTTTTTTTTTTTAATGCTTAAGGTATCCGAACACGTTGAAAATGACCAAATTCGGACAAGACCGATATTTTTGTTTTCTATTTTATTTAATACATCTATATTTTGGCTTTACAAAACATACTTTGTTTTGATTCTATTCTTCTTAGAGGCCAAGTTACAATCAATTTTATTAAGTTAGAAAAACCGGAAATGGGTCTTTGATCAACCAGAAGTGGGCATTTAAATTGTTCGAAATCTATCATGGCGAGTCTGACCACACAAAATATTGCTAATGTATTTCTATAAAACTTTTTGAAACTGATATTTATGCTATTTTCTAGAGAATGTACTAAGATATTTCTTATAGTATGAATATTATTTGAGTTAGGGCATGTTATTTAAATAATGGTCTCATAAAGGCGTTATTTTTCTTATAACGTTTACTCAATCATCTCTAAAAGTTTCAAATTTTAATAAAACATTAAAATTTTACTACATTCTCTAGATAAATGCCTCTAGATTGTTTTGGTAATTCTGTTACTAATATAAGTTTATTACTTTTTTCTCTAATTGCTTTGAAGTTTTACAAAAATATTGCTAAAATTTCACATATAATTGTGATTTTTATGAAATTCCGGCAATTTATTTTAAATATTGTTGATTAAATATTAGTATTTATCGGTATTGAATCCTAAAAAAGCCTTTATATGTTTAAATATGTTATTTTGTCAAAAATTACTCTGAACGTGTTCGGATACCTTAAGGTATCCGACTACGTTTGGAACCGTGATTTTCAAAAGCGCATAAATGGATAATTTTCATGATATTTAGTGTCACTTAGATTAGAATATATGCATAAAATTATTTTAATGACATTTTGACCAAAAAAATTTATTTAAATACAATATTTGGGCAAAAAATTAACTTAGAATAATCTTTTTTCCAAATGTTCTCCTTTTCTGAAAAATGGTTCTATTACAATAATATTATGCCGGTATATAGCTCAGACCTCTCTACAGAGGCTCAACTAGAATTTTTGAAAAATTCACATTATTTTCAGAGTTACCAGCAATTGAAATAATTATTGGCGTTTTTTTCTTATAATTGCTCCCCTCTGTTGTCGTAAAATATGAATATAAACCCACTTCTAAGTTATATATTTCAAAAATTCTAGTTGAGCCTCTGAACAGAAGTCTGAGCTATATACAGGCAAAATATTATTCAAATAGAAGCATTTTTCACAAAAGGAGAACATTTGGAAAAAAGATTATTCTAAGTTAATTTTTTGCCAAAATATTATATTTAAATAAATTTTTTTTGTCAAAATGTCCTTAAAACAATTTTATGCATATATTCTAATCCAAGTGACATTTAATATGAAAATTATCCATTTATGCGCTTTTGTAAAATCACGGTTCCGAACGTAGTCGGATACCTTAAACGGGGACAGCGATTGCTCAAAAAGTTTCAAAAATAATTAACTGAAATTTGTTATATATGCTCTGCATAAGAGAAGAAGTGTTTTGACTTTCAGATTTATTAAAATCACTGTTTTAATACAAAATTTACAGTCACTTTATATGAGTATAATCACCATTTTCTTAAGCAATTTCATGTAATAACTAAGATAAAGTGCTCTACTTTTTGTAAAAATTTAAATATCTCTTACCCTGAAGGTCATTTTAAAAACGAATAGCAAAGCAACACATCAAAATTGAAAAATTCTTCATAAACTTTTTGTACAGAATGGGCCCCTTTATGTAATTTTTTGTAAATTTTTACCCATTTTTTCCCATTTTTAGTAAAAATGAATTATTTTTATTTTCTTAATTTTAGCATATTTTTCTTAAAATGTACTACATAAATCTAAAAAGCACAAAAATTCCCATATCTCCATTTTTTAAGAAATAAATTGTCGCAAGTAGTCGGATACCTTAATATGCATCTCAATAATTATCCTTTTTTGATAGTTTGAATTAAAAATTTTCCTTGCTTCTGTTGATTCCTTTGTCACTAGAGCTAGCTATTCGGTAAGTCTGTGAGGAACTGGTCTCCTCATTTTGATTACTGTTTTAAAAAAAAGAGATGCCACTCACAAACTAGTATTTAAAACTCGCTAGATTTATTTTACCACAAACTGCTAAGGAGAGCTCCAACAGGAGCTCTCCTTATTTCTAAAATGTTTTTTTTGACAAAGCCTGGATTTGAGTTTTGGATCCTCATTCATGAAGTTTCTCCTTGACCTTATAATAAACTAACGAATGAAAAAAAAAAGACTTAATTTTTCATGCTTCTATATATCTTTATAAGAAGCAAAAATATGATTAAAATCTCAACAATTATCTTTGAGGTGAATAGTTCTCATACAGGTCTGAGTTTCTTAGTTTTCTTATGATTAAAATAAAGAATTAAGAAATACCTTATGGAAGTGTTACTCAAACTGGGAGGCCCGCCCCCTTAGGTGGCGCGATAACTCTAGGAAGGGGCGTGAGTAGTGGCGCACACAAGGGGGGATCCGGGGGGTCCGGACCCCCCCCAAACCCTTGATTTTTTTCCGATTGACTATAATTCTAAGTATATAGTACGTAAAATTTAATTAAGTATTTGTTATTAATGATTAATTTTATTAATCAATGCTAATTATTTATTTAATAATTAGATTTTTACTGTGTTTTGTTCCCGAAAATCGAAAAAATCAAAAGAAGCATGATACAAGAATGGTGAACTTTCGACCCCCCTCTCCCCTGAAAAATTCCTGTGTGCGCTACTGGGCGTGAGCATATTGAAAAGTCGAAAGAAGATTATTTATGAAAATTATCAATTTACTGAAAGTAAACGAACAAAATACATTCTTGCATAAAAAAGATAAAATACACATTCACACTGAGATAATATACTTATAAATATATCAATACTGCGCAACGTGTTTTATAATTAATTTAACAGTACTAAGTCTCAAGAACAAGTTTAATAACTACCAGTGATCCCATAATCTTAACATATATAAAATTATATGCAAAAATTAACACTTATCTTGAAAATTTGTATGGTTTATAATTAAGCTCTTAAATGCCAATTAAAAGGGGGTCACGAGTGATTCTCTCTCCAATTCCACCGTTTAACACGTAGGCGAGCGTATGTGGTGTATTGGGGGGGAGAGGTAGAAAAAAGAAGGAATAAATAAGCAAATCCTCTAAAATAAGTAAATCCTTTGCAAACACTGTCAATGCCATTTTATTAACTTTTCAAAGCCTTCGAAATAATTTTATGGATAGAAGTACACTGAGAAGATCGTACTTCGGAAAGACGTACATTTACGTCCCAGGAAATTAACGCACTGGCTGAGCGAGACGGTGGCACTTGAGAGGTTAAAGTCGTACTGTAGGTTCAGCGTCAAAGTATAGTATAATTGAATTAAATACATTGTTATTGTATGCAGGACGAGGGGAGGAAAATTATGATTGAATATTAGGTCGCAAATATTGTAACTTTAAGAAGCACTGCCTTAAAGGAATGCTTTAAATTTATTATTTAAACTTCAGTTTTTTTTTATTACTACACTGGCCTCAAAAAGTTAAGGCACAACATGTTTTTCGAAGCTCACCATAAAAAAAATGGCAGTAATAATAAAATGCATAGTTTACATGAATGATAATAACGAACTTTAAAAACATTAATGCAAAAACGATTGCTACAACTTTTATTTTATAGAAAAGAACGTATATTTATGAGTGAGAGAAAAATATGCAAATATCAAGCTTTCGTACTTTTGTGTGTAAGTTGTGTTGGTTTTCAACAGTTGTTGGCAGTTTCGGTGACAATAGTCAATAGAGTTTAGAAAATGTCTCAGAGATGTCGTTTACCCAATTCGTTAAGGTGGCGGGCAGTTGGATGGATGGAAATGGGGTTGTCGCAGGCTGATGCTGCTAGACGTCTCAATGTGTCTCGTAGTGTTGTTCAGCGACTTTGGGATCAATACCAATCCGAAGATTCTGTGTCCAGAAGACCTGTTCCAGGCCGACCACGAGCTACAACACCTGCAGAAGACCGTTTTCTAGCTCTTTCGGCACGAAGGAGAACCACTACTGTGCCGCAGCTCGTTGCAGACCACTTTCAAGCATCAGGAAGAAGAATCTCCGCTACTACGGTGCGAAATCGTCTTCACAATGCAAGTCTGTATGCAAGAAGACCAGTTGTGTGCGTTCCCCTCAACGGACGACAGCGAAGGAACCGCTTATGCTGGGCAAGAGAGAACATGTTTCTTGGACGCAGCAACAATGGGCTTCTGTGCTGTTCACAGACGAGTCCAGATTTACAATGGAGAGTGATTCAGGGCGTCTACTGATCTGGAGGGAACAGCGCACTAGATACCATCAATCCAACACTGTTGAAAGACACAGTTATAGAGGTGGTGGAATCCTGGTTTGGGCAGGGATCTCGCTCGGTGGCCACACTGACCTGCATGTGTTCCATGGAGGAACCGTAACTGGTCTTAGATATCGGGATGAGATCCTTGATCCATATGTCCGCCCATATGCTGCTGCTATTGGTAACGACTTCATTCTGATGGATGATAATGCACGACCTCACCGAGCTCGGATTGTTGAGGAGTATCTGGAGGATCACGGTTTGGAACGAATGGAATGGCCAGCTCGATCTCCAGACCTGAATTTGATAGAACATCTTTGGGACTATCTTGGCAGAGAGGTTGCTGCATTAAATCCTCCTCCAAGGTCGTTACATGAGCTGAAACAAGGCTTACTCTGTGTCTGGTCTTCGCTTCCTATTCCGGTGTCCGACAACTTAATAAACAGCATGGGAAATCGATGCCGCCAATGCATTCAAGTTAGGGGTGGACACATTCCTTATTAGAACCCATTTTTGTATTGTTTTTATGCCATTTTACCACATAACACTGTGATGTGCTGTTTTCTCCAAGAATGGACTTTTCCGCAGAGATTGCTTTTTTTGTTATAAATCGTTTTTACAATACACTTAAACAAATTTCTATGACGCATTCAATAAAAAACTATTTAATGCACATATCCTCCAAATTTTTTGTTTCTACATTCATTCATTTGCAAATTAGACACAAAAACCCGGTTGTACCTTAACTTTTTGAGGCCAGTGTATATCAGTAAAGTCATCAGTTTAACTGTGGAAAATATATAGTTTACGTTTGTATTATAACGTTTTGTTAAAAGGGAAACCTAAACTTCCATCTTACCTTATTCATTTTTCACAGTCATCGTTTTAATAGTAAATAAACTACGATTAAATTATTATAAAAACTTAGAACTGATTTAAAATATTCATAATTAGTTGCAAAGTATAACTTACCATTTTAGACATTGCATTTCTATTTGAATATTTAGGAGAAAAATAAGCTAATAGTTATATCTAGATATATATTATAAATGCGAAAGTTTGTGAGAATGTTTGGCCGTCTTTCACGCAAAAGCAACTGAATGGATTTTAATGAAACTTTACAGTAATATAGCTTTTACATCAGAATAACACATACGCTATAATGTATAGCATTAGCTATAATTTATAAAGATATTGTGTGAAGTGTCCAAAATATAACGATATTTGTCAAGAAAGTTGGAAAAAATTCTGCCATCTGCAAGCAATTCTGACGTGCGCTGCAAAAAAGCCCACGACAGCATATATCTATCTTTTATTTGTGAAGAAACGCTTTTTGTTTTGTCTACGCAAGGCGCTCGCTTCTAATTAATTCCTGTGATCAGTATAATCCCTATTTTTTTTAAATTTCAGAATAAAACTAAGTTTTGAAGGGGGAGGTTGTTATAAATCTCTCTTAATTTGAATGTTTTTTTTATGATTTTATTATGTACATTTGGCAGTAAGAAATTGATCTATTTTCAAAATAAATGCTTTTATCGATTCTGGTACTTAAAGCAAATAAACTTTCTTTTTCACACTACATCATTTGGACAAATATTCAAAATTTGTTTGTGGTTAGTAGTTAATTATAACGCTATAATTTTAATTGAATAGGCAGATATTGCATTTTTAAGTATAAAAATAATTATAACTACTGTACTCTGTATTTTTTGGAGTGAGTGAGTGAATATTAACTTCGCACTGTTCAGCTACATGAGGGCTTTTGGCAACGGACCACGTAATTTTGAACCATGGTAAAGTGAGACGTCACCTGAGCTGCCCCCCTTCTCCTAACTACCACACCACACCAACTTAGAATGAATATTCTACCAATACTTAGCAGGGATATTTTTTGAAATCCACTCTTCCAAGATATATGGCAGCACGGGTTCTATGATGAGTATTTTAGCGGGGAAGGCGAATAGTTTTGTAGCAGATATTGCGTTTACAGCTGACGGCGTTTTCAGCGGATTGCAAAGATTATTATTTTTGTCCCGAAAAAATAGTTTATATCAAAATTTAAGTCTTATATTTTTGTATGTTAATGAAGACCTTAGAAAACGATTTGTCTATTTTCAGTGAACGGTGTATATAATTATTTTTACAGTGGAATATCTTTAATTAATTTATTAGCTCTAACGGATTAAATTTCCCAAAGTGGAGTATTTTGTCTATGTATATCCCTTAATTTTCAATGTAGTGATCCAAAAAAATATTGTATGAAAAAAACTGCAGTAAATCATTATGCGGTGGATAAAGTATTAACGTGCATCGTTCCCCTACACGGCGGGTCTTACAAAGCTCTAATAAAGCTCGAGGTATGAAAGTAGCTAGACATTTGCCAACTTGACTCTATCGTTAACATTTCGCTATGTTTTTCATTGAATCGCCATTATAATTTAAGAAATTGCGTTGCTTGCGAATATTACAATTTTAACATAAAATAAATACAACAGAAGGTAATATTAATGTATTACACTTTCAGATATAAATTATTTACACTATTTTAAGCGTTCATTACGCAAAACTTTTAGCAATGTGTTACTTTTGCTGAGCAGAGATCTGCTTAGGGAGATATTTTCAAAAATCGACCCTCAAGAGTGTTACGGAGAGTTAAATAAAAAAGAAAACTTTTTTATCAGCTATTAGATCTACAGACTTAAAATTTAACAAATGTGTTTTTTTTTCTCTTTTTTTTTTCTGCTGAGATATGCAAAAAGCTTTTTTAGTTTAGTTTGCACTTCACGTAAAATGAACTCTTTAAAAACATCTTTATCCTTCAATCTGTGTTGTTTAATTTTTCAGTTCACCCGTGCGAAGAACGGGTATACCAGCTAGTATATATATATGTCCAGCAATGGATGAAAACAAATGAATTAATTTGTTCCAAAATGCGTAATATACTCATATATATTAAAATTTTTCTACAAAAATTAATTGCACTTATTTAAAATTTTAATTATTGAAATTGATATTGTTAGTAACAAATTTCAGTCATCAAAAATTTAATGTGTGAAAATAAACACAGTTTTTTATAAAGATCACCAATGAAAAGGGGAGGAATTAGAATGCCATATAATAATTGGTATATACCTGTATATATAAGTATACATTTTTAGCATTTTCTTTATGTGTGTATGTGCGAGTTTTTTTGCATATTTTTTAAGTTATTCTTTTAGAAAGATATGATTTTCGAATAATTTCTAGAGTTTTTTTTATCTATGTTACTAATTATTTAGGCAATAGTTAAAAACTTAAATTGTAAAAAAATTAATCTTTCTATTTAATTCTACACAAGCTTACTAAATTCAACATAAAAAAATATGTTATATAAAATCTTGCATGTTTTTTTTATGTTGGCCAATTTGAACAATTGGGAAATTGTCCAGGCAAATTGAAAACTACTTCCTTTTTCTGGGTTTCTAGAAAATCTAATAAAGGCTGGGTATAAGGGGTACTAGAGCTTTAAAAAATTCAACAATAATCATTATTTTGTATATTTTTTGATCGCATAGGTGCAGCTATTTTTGCATTTTTTTAATTACATATGCCAGCATAAAAATATCCAAAACGTTGAGAGAAACAAATTTATAAAAAAGCAAAAGAGGCCAAGATTAATTTTTTATTTTATTTTTCTGAATCAGCCATTAAGTTGCGGTTGTGGTACCTAGCGGTTGTCTGGTGTGTCGCGGGCCACGGGTCCTGGACCCACTGAAGTTCTGCCTTGTGGTGGGGGCTTCCACCCGATGGCGTGGCGATGCAGTTTGGAGAGAGAATGGTGCCAGTTCAGGTGTCGTCACTTGACCGAGGTTCAAAATTACGAGGTTCGTCGCCAATTCCCCTCGCATTGCTTTAGAATAAGATGACGCTGTCACTCGGTTATTAAGTTTGTTATACCTATTTTCAAATCACTGATCGCTATGAAAATATTTCTGAAAAGATTTAAAATACTATCATCAATACAATTTGCTTCAAATCTCTACAATGTTGCGCTTGTTGAATGCTTTTTTTTTTCAGAATAAAACTTGTAACGCTTAAAATAGCTTGAAATTTCGCGTGCTTCCAATCTTTAGTTCCAAAAATTTTTCTAAAAAGATATTTAGAACTGAGGTAATATACGATGGATATTAACTCTTAAGAAATAACCTCTTTTTCTAAGATGACGATGGGTAAGCAGATATTAAAGAGTCGACCACTAGGATGACCTATTCTTTGATTATGTAGAAAATATAATTGAAAAAAGCACCTCTCTCTCTCACACACACAGATAAAAATTCAAAATAAATGCAAAAAAAAAAAAAATAAAAGTTTATTTTATTGCTATTTTTAATATTTTGAGTTACATATACATGGGGGCATCAAAATCTGAAGTGCTTAGAGCCTCTAAGGTTCTTACTCTCATCTTGCTCAGAAAACAGTACTTTTAAATATAACGTTAATCCACGAACAGAAAAAATATTAATTGAATCCAATTGTCTTTTTGCGAAAACCAATATTTAAAATTGATTATTATTTTTTTCCTTTTAAAAATAATCTCCAATGAAATTTGTCTTTACTTGGTAATCTTATTCTTCTATGGTTGTTTAAGTCAGAATTAGTTTTTGCACTTAAATTAACTAAATATTTATCAGATTCCCACAAAGCATGTTTTAGAATTTTTTTTAATGAATAAATTAATTTTATATTGTGTCTTGACTTAAAAATTGCGATTTCGACTTTGAATATTAATTTCAATTTTATTTCGAATAGAAACATTATAAAATTCAGCATTTAAAAAAAGAACTTTCCCTCTCTCTTATATATATTTCGGAACAATATTTCTTAAGTTTATGGTCAGTAACGGAGATGAACGGAAACATATGTATTTCATGTACCGATGAAAAATACATAAAGAATTTACACATGGAACACTGACTCAGTAATAAAATTTGAAACGCTACTTTACTAAAAATACATATGGTTAAAAGAATGCGATAAAGAATACACAAAAGCATAATGTCTCTCGTCATGGAAGCATATACAGGCAACACTGGAACGAAAGATCATTGAATTCTTCCTGTGCTCTTTTAATGCTTCTGCGCATGAGACGCAATAAGCTTCATTTACGTCTACACGGTTTTACAAGGTGATTGTGTGACGTGTTCAGTCCCAGGAGTTTAATTTGTTTTGCAAACTCTTATCACCTCACCCTTTCATATACATATGTGTGTGTGTGAGTAACTTAATAATTATAAATATTTGGAGAAGAATTCAATTATACAACACATAAACAATATCACTGCTTATGCATGTTTTACCAAGTTTTATAACTGGTTTGCTGTAAAATATTACTAACAAGTAATATAAAAAAATTTTTAAAGTTAATTCCTACATAGGTCAACAAAGAAAATTTTTATTTTAGTTAATTAAATTTAGTTAATGAATTAATATTTGAAAAAAAAACTGTATTAACATCAAATGTCATTCATTACAAGTTTAAAAATATATATTTGAAGCCAAGAAAAAATTCGTCAGAAAAACTTACTGCGACATCTGTTGGAACAAACTCTAACTTCGTCAAAAAAATAACGCAGGATAAGTTTAAAATTAAAAAAATAAAATAAAATAAATGAATAAATGTTTGAAAAAACTGTATTAATATCAAGCGTCCTTCATTACAAGTTTAAAAAGACGTATTTGAACTTCAGTGGATGAATAAAAAGTATTTTATTAACGATTGAAAATTTGAGAATAATGTATATATTTATAAACATATATACAATAGCGGCCAAAATTGTGGACACTTTTTACCGGGTGATTCAAAAATAATGTGACTTAAAAATAATGTAATTTCGGGCGTTTAATTCCGAATACCACTTCCAGATTTGGCGACTAATTGCATAAACCATTTTCAGATTTGGCGACTAATTCCATATGCCATTTCCAGGTTTGGAGACTAATTCCAAATTAGTGACTAAAAGATTAAGGTGCAACCCTAAAACCGCAAATAGACATGTGGATAATACAAATAAAACAAAAAAAAATGTTCTTTATGTGAAAAAGGGTAGGATGTTTGCGTAGTTTTTCTGAAAATGGAAATTAAAAAAAAAACTCGTGCATGTGAATAATAATAATTTGTGTTCTAACTGCTAAATATTTTTTATTTTTATAAAGCAGTACGCATAGAAATGATGATACGAGTTAACATTGTAGCAATACGTTTAAAAAGTAAAAAAATTATGTTCTAACTGCTAAATATTTCTTTTATTTTGAAAAAGATATGTTTAGAAGTGATTATACGAATTAACATTATAGCAATACGTTTAAAAAGTGATAATACAATTGACATTAAATATTTCTTCTTAACACACTTTTATTAGTTAAACCTGTATCTATAGAGAGGGAATCTTTGAAATATAACGATATGGGACGCATCCGAGGCCCCGTAAACGGAGAGAATAAATACCCTTCAGACACATTATTATTCATTGAAGAGCAAGACTAATTCCAGCAGCCACATAATTCCGGCTCCAAATATCAAACTCAAGGATAAATTCAACAAAAAATAAATGATAGTTTTAAAAACTAAAAAAAAACAGGCTTTTATTGTAGATCGAACTAAGAAATGAAAAATAAACTACAGTTCATAAAAAAAACTGAAAAACACGTTTTTATAGTGAATCGAACTAAAAAGTAAAAAAATAATTCTTAATATAAGAATTAAATGGTTAACGAGAAAATTAATGTCATTATAGTAAAAGTGGGGGCTTTGTACTACATTTTTACACTAATTCAGCATTTCGGAATAGATAACTAGTAAGAAATTATCACAATTTATATAGAACATCCCACCCTTTTATCCCAATGACATTAATTTTTTCGTTAATCATTTTATTCTTATATTAAGAATTTTTTTTTTACTTTTGAGTTCGATTCACTATAAAAGCGTGTTTTATAGTTTTTTTTAAATTATAATTTACTATAGTTGATTTTACTTTATGGCATGTTGCAGAATCTTGGTGGAAAAAAAAACAACTTCCTCGATGGTAAAGACGTTTACTTTCTTTGATCATGTGCTTCATGTCATGTCATGCTTTGATCATGTGTGCTGTTAGTATGTAGCATCAATTTTACCCTTTGGTTCTACACAAAAAATGGTTTTGTTAAGGCTTGAGAGGACATTTCCATCCGTATCATAACATCTGAGGGCTAACATACCTTTTCCAAAAGAGCTGCGTTTTTGCGACGCTTTTCGCGTGAAATATGTTGTATCTTCGTTTCGCCAGTTGTAAAGGACAGATGAAACAGTGCTTTATCCATAGTTATCCGTGTTTTGTATACACCTTTACGTAACATAAATTACAAAGGCCAAGAGCGCTTTCTTCGTTTCTCTACGGTCTTTACAAACATTTGACGACAGACTGGTTTATTCACCTTTTTATAACCAATTTTCTTTATCTGACGACCAATTGTCGATTGCGATAACTGTAGTTTCTCTGTCAAAGTTCTTTGAAGCAGAGGATTTTCTACAGCGATAATTCTTTTCATCTTTTTGTCTTTTTCATTAAGCACTTCCTTTCGTTTGCATTCCCCCCCTGGAGCTTTTGATTGCGAGCCAAATTTTATTTCGTTTCAAAGTTATATAGTAATACTTTACATAAAAAATGTCTTTTTTGATTTTTAAATGCTTTATTTATAACAGAATTTCAACAAGCATCCTTCAAAAGCCTTAAAATTTTGTTCCAGGTTTGAGGATGCAATTTCGATACTATAATTTACTTCCACTAATAAAAATGGTTAGATTAGTAATTTAAATGTTTCGTTTTTAAAATAAAACCATTTGTAAAACGATAGAAATTCACTATAAATAGTTGTTTGTTTTTAAAATTGGTCACACTAATTTTGAATCAACCGGTAAAATTTTTATGTTTTTAAAGTTTGTATGCTTATAGAAAATGTTACGTTGCACAAAATGCAATATCTTTTATATCATTTTAAAGCGAATTTAATACTAAATTCAATATAAAAAACACAATTCAAATATTTGCAACGCAAAAAAAAGTTATGCGGCAATAACTATCGATATACATTAGATAGTGATGATAGTAGTGAGTTATCACTGCTTAGTAGGGTAGCCTTTATTTCTTATTACAGTTTCACATCGATGTTTCATTGAGCTGAAAATAGTTTTAAGCTCTTCCTTCGTTATTGTATAATGCCATGAAACAATTATAGTCTCAATTAGTTTGTGGGAACCCCCCTGGGCTACACCCTGGACACTAATATTAACTTGAGGCAAAGAATGACCAGACGCCATTTGTATAATAATAAATTATATTTATTCACTTAGTTCAAAATATCAAACTTCTAATGACAAATATTAGACTATATGTCTACGTCAAAAAGGGATTTACCTTCAATATTAAATTAAATTATGAAATATGAAATTAATCAATAACTACGCGCAATATCAAAAAGGTTTACCGGAATAGGAGGTCAGAGAAATACACACAACTTGAACTATTAGCTTTCATTAAACTTGAACGAATTTTATTAAACTAACGCTTATGGTAAACGGTACGAAGCTAGAATATATCACCTGGTTGTACTTATGATCTCTTCAAGTAGAGTAACCTCCTAAGGCTTCTTCGCTGAATGCTAACAGCAATACTCTTAATATCTTAATCCAATTGAATCCTGCAAATCTCGTCACTACTTCTACTGGCTCAATCGCCTTCTTCTCCGCTAACTTACAACGCTCTCCTTAAATACCTTATCTACTTTACATATCCCATCTTCTTCTTTTAGAGGTGATTGGAAATATATGCGAATTTACAATCCCCAAAGACGCCTAAAAATATTAGTGGAAAGGTTCCGTAAAGATTAGTAACAAGCTCCTTTTTTATTTCATATTCATCAACTCTTTCGGACAAGAGTTTTCAAATGGTGTCACAAGTTTTCGATAAGATTGAGGTCAGGACTGTTTCCTGGTCTGAACTACAGCTCAATGAGCTTAGAACGATGCCAGTTTTTCAATTACTTTACTGTGTAGCACGGAGCAGAACCTTGCTGAAAAAATAAATAAAGCATAGTTGGTAAATAGATCCCTGATGGAAGGTAGAAGTTAGGGTTTTAGAATGGTGTTAATGTATCATCTGACATTCAGTGTCCCATCGATGATATATTCCAACTGCTGATATTCATGGCCAAATCAGGAATCTATGCGGGTACTACACAGTTTCCTGGATCCAGTCAGGATGTAGCATTTCTCCTATTCTACGTCTTACGTATTTTCGGGTATCACTACTGAATAACGATATCTTAGTTTCAACACCCTATATAACGCGACCACTAATCATTTGCCCAATGAATGTGTTCCTTTGACCATTGGAGCCTTTTTAGCGCTGCTGTAAATTAAGGTAAGGCTTTTTTTCATGTAATTTTACCTTTTAGTCTAACATCTGCTTATCTTCTCCTGATTGTTTTTGAACTTGCAGAAACACCAGCAACATTCAGATAACTTCTGATGACCGTTTGTGAAGGTCCCCTTGGACCTCACTTTGAGAACGAGAATAAGTTGGAGTCATATAAGAGCCAGTAGCCATTTTTATAAATAACTTTCTTTATTTGGTTATCTTATCCAAATAGAATCAAAGATTTATTAACAAATATATCTAAATAGTATTATGAGGTTTAATAAGGGTCTTTCCTTTAAATTAACTTAAATATTTAATGATCCAATTAATTAATTAGAATATCGATCACGCAGAGATTACCACGATAAGAGATCCCAGAATTATAATCAATAATGTTCCTATTGAACATTTAACTTTAATCTCACTCCTGATATAAAACTTTAATGAGACTTGAATCAATATTTACCACACTGCAGTTCAGCTCAGCTTTTTCGGAGATTTTATCCTCCTAGAAATCTCCAATAATATCTTTCTAATTTCACTATTATAACTTCTTACTTCAATCTCTCTCTCCTACTGCTCTAACTTTACGATTCCGTTTGACTTAAATACTTTATCTAATCTGCATAACAAGGAATCCTGTCCTCTTTTTGGAGCTGATTGGAAATAGGTAGGGAATTAAATTTCCCTAAAAAAGACGACTCAGAAGGTTAGTGATAAAGTTCCGTATAGATTTGTCACACGTTGATGACGTTCTTTTATCTTGGAGACATAGTACTTTTGTTCTGGTGTCATTAACAAGTGTGGTGCACTTTTTTCGACCTTTTCCTGCTTTGTATTTTATTGAATTTGTCTCTTGATATCTTAAACTAAACTTTCAGTCTTCAAATATAGTCACTGAACCTTCCACTTCTTTTGCAATTTTAACATAGAGAAAGACCACTTTCTCGTCACACATCTCTTTCTAGGTGTCCAATCTACTCTTTTATTTGATGTCATTGCTTCTTGACTAAATATCATTGTTGTCCTGACCTCAATCCTATCGAAAACTTGGTGACACCATTTGAAAACTCTTGTCCGAATGAGGTATCCATGAAATAAAAATGAACTAATTGAGACTATAATTGTTTCATGGCATTATGTAATAACGAAGGAAGAGCTTAAAACTATTTTCAGCTCAATGAAACATCGATGTGAAGCTGTAATAAGAAATAAAGGCTACCCTACTAAGCAGTGATAACTCACTGCTGTCATCAGTATTTAATGTATATCGATGGTTACTGTCACATAACTTTTTTTGCGTTGCAAATATTAGAATTTTTTTTGTACTGAATTCAGTATTAAGTTCGCTTTAAAATGATATAAAAGACATTGCATTTTGTGCAACGCAACATTTTCTATAAGCATACAAACTTTAAAAACATAACAGGTTTAAAAAGTGTCTACAATTTTGGCTACCACTGTATAGGGAGAGAGTGAACTAATATAGTAGGAATTGAAAAACAGTTTTAGCCACACACTCTTGATGGCTATGTTATTAAATATAAATAATCTCCAACGAATATATAGTAATATAATTTTAACTTAAGGGAAGAAACTATTAAAAATAAATATAAATTAAATTTGAAAATTATAAATTAAGTGAAATATGTTTAACACGAAAACGTTTAAACCGAAATATCGGTTAACACGAAATAATACAACGGTCCCGACAAGCTACTAGGCATTTTCTCCCCCTTTTAACATGAAACAAAATCGCTCAACGCGAAAAAGATTTCCCTTCTGGAAAAGAACAAAAAACGGAAAACACCAACCGAGCTGGCGGGGTGTGAAATGAATGAGAAGTGGTTTCTCATGTATTACAGAAAAGAGGCTAACTTGGCTTTGAAATACTCTCGGAATAGCCTGCGTCACGAGCCAATTTTGTTTATCGAAGCTACTTTTACCCTCCACCCCTACAAATACCACTCAAAAACATTCCATCTTTCATCAGGTGGCTTTGGAATTCGGTGACGAGTACATCGCAGGGTGAGTAAAAATCCTTGAGTTTGGTTCGCGCGCTTTTTTTTCTTTTTATTTTTGAAGAATTTTTTTTACGAGCACAGTAGTAAAGAGCTCAGGGGTAAAGAAAACTGTTATTTCGCTTAAAATGAAGTAACAGAATGAGGTATCAACATTAGTATCAGAATTATTAGAATGAGGTGAGAATGAGGTATCAACATCAGTATCAGAATTATTAAAATGAGGTATCAACATCAGTATCAGAATTATTAAAATGAGGTATCAACATCAGTATCAGAATTATTAAAATGAGGTATCAACATCAGTATCAGAATTATTAAAATGAGGGGAAAATGAGGTATCAACATCAGTATCAGAATTATTAGAATGAGGTATCAACATCAGTATCAGAATTATTAGAATGAGGTATCAACATCAGCATCAGAATTATTAAAATGAGGTGAGAATGAGATATTAACAACTTCTTAAGCCACTTGATCAAAAACAGAAGACAAAAACCGAAATTTGTAAAGATTTTGGTATTGCAAAATTTCATTAAGTTCTTGTGAATGTTTTTATTTCATTCATTTTTATTAAATACATGCACGTATACTTATTTATGTAAATAATATGTTCTCTAATAAACTTAATTTGTTATATATATATATATATATATATATATATATGTGTGTGTGTGTGTGTTTTTGCCGTAACTTTTAACACGAAAAAATATTTCAGTCCACGCAGTTTCACGTTAAGCGCTTTTCACTGTACATCTAAACATTACAAAAAGGAGGAAAGATAACGTTACTTTAATTCCGTACGTAAATTATAAACGCGAAGAAAAATAAAGCGACTCAGAAAATATAAGATTTGGATTTTTTATAAAGACCTTGATCCACAGAAATTTCTTTTATTGTATATATGTGTATGTAATGCGCGAAGGTTCTAAAATTCTAAACCGATTCATACTAATAATTGTAAAATTTTAATGTTAATTAAATTCTCCTGTGAAAGGTAATTAAGATGTTCTCGAAAATGAGACTCACTAAAATATTGAAACAAAAATTTCTATCAAAAAATAAACACATTCACAATATTTGAATTAGATATATTTTTTAAAATCATTTTTTGTGCTTTCTGCACAAAAATTGTTCTTTTTAGAAATGAAACCAATAATGAATAATTGCTTACAGAAGTAGGGGTTTTATAATTAGATTAAAAAGAGAGAATAACGGTATATATTTCCTAAATAACTTGGGAAATATTTGCATCACCATTTATGAATTTATGGTGATAAAAAGGAATAACTAAAAAGGTATCCAATAAAGCAAAGCGTTATTTGTAATAATGATACAATTGCCATGATTGTGGAAATAGTGACAGGGATATGATGAATAATAATGTACTGAGGAAATCAAATAATTCCAAGTTCTTTTATTTGAAAACAACTTAAATACTTAGCTTCTGATACATTGGAATTAGGCGATATTTTCTTGTAATAATAAAAGAAAATGCTTAGTTCTTTTGCACTTAGTTCTAGACTTCAGCAATATCAGCAGCGATCTCTCGCTTTACAGAAATCCTTGACATTTCTTGACAGCCCCACGCGTCTTTTTTTAATCTAGATTTCGACTTCTATTGACACTAAGGATTTATGGACTCAATATTTGAGATAAAGGCTTAGTGTAGAAGCTTTTCATTGCAAAACATCGGCATTTTTGTTTCCCAGTTTATCTTCTCCTTTTATCTATACCAGGGGTGGCGAATCTTTTTGGATCAACGTGCCATTTTTTTCTAAAGAAGTGTGTAATGAGTTATAGACTTGCCGTCTAATAATAAAACTGAATACTAGCAAAATAAACTCTTTATTTACCACGGAAAAGTACCATTGGCACTGTATAGTTTTAAATGTTTTAGTTATACATGTAATTCAAATTATAAAGTAACATTAGTGTGACTTCTGTTGTTGCAGATGGGAAGACAAATAACTTATAATAGGATTGTAAGATGTTACTTTTTTAAAATGCATGCTTAATTCGAGTCATCTGCCAAACAGCTTCTAAGAAATAAGTTATTTTTGCTGTGGTTCACTTTTGTTGACAAGAGGATTTATGATTTTTTTTCCAAAATGCCGTTTCACAGACGATGTTCTGCATTCCATTATTCCAGAGCATAAAACACACACCGCTTTGTTGCCTTTACTAATAATGCCATGTTTCTCAGTCCACCAAAATAGAAATTCTCTATTACACTTACTATATTCACATTTTGTTCTTTTGCTAAACTAGAGATGTTAAATGACAGTTAAAAATTTTAAATATAACACAGATAAACTTTAAAATACAGTTGTGTCAGTGAAATTAACTATGCTATTCGTAGACAAACTTTACATCATAAGCAACTGTAGTCTACGACATAATTAAGACAAGACAATAACAAACGAGTGTCCTTCTCGATCACTCGCGTTTGTTCGTAATACTTTATGATGAACTTTAAAAAATAAAATGCAAACCATTTTGTTCACTGACGTGCCAAAAATATTGTGTCGCGTGCCATCAGTGGCACGCGTGCCACTGGTTCGCCATCCCTGATCTATACATATAAATAAAAATGAAGTGTCTGTTTGTAATTTGAAATTAACAGCTTTTTACTAAATGCATTTAAAAGTAGATACGGTAATTACATGAAAAAATCAATTTTTAAAATTTTTGTCTGTCTGTCTGTCTGTTTGTTCCGGCTAATCTCTGAAACGGCTGGACCAATTTTGACGAAACTTTCACTGGCAGATAGCTAATGTTATAAGGAATAACTTAGGTTACTTTTATTGTAGAAAAGAATTAGGATTCCGAGAAAATAAAATTAAAACCAATTAAATAGTGAGCAATATCCGATTCAAATAGGGATTATTTATTTCAATAGGGACTATTTTTATTCAATAGGGATTATTTTTATTTAATAAGAATTATTTTATTTCGCGAGCCTTCTGTCTCAACGATTGCTAGCAGTTATATCAAACTTTTTTCTTTGATTAGGTTGCTGCCATTCGTGACATTTCCCGTTCATGTCTTGATCCTAATGATTTTACAGTCCTTAACTGCATTGTCAAAGGTCATGCGTCCCTTTCACCCCCTTCCTTGCGGCTTCGTTTGTGTTCGCGTTTCACTCCACTTGCTACTTACACCTATTTTGATCCTAAAAAGATTTTAATCCTCACCCCATCAACAGTGTCAAAGGTCATGCGTCCCTTTCACCCCTTGCTCAACAAAAAGCAAAGAAAAAAAAATAAAACAAAAAAGAAACAGATTCACAAAGTAGAAGAAAAGTTTTCGTAAACTCTGCGAAGTGAATAAACACTTTTTTGTTAAATTCCACGTGGACGAAGTCGCGGGTAACAGCTATTTAACATAAAATAAATGCATCAGAAAGTAATATTAACGTATTACACACATCCAGATAAGTAAAATTATTTACACTATTTTTAGCATTTACTATACAAAATTTGTAACAATGTATTACTTTTGCTGAGCAGGTAGGTGTTTTCAAAAATCTACCCACAAGAAAGTTACGGGGCGTCATAAATAATAATAACAATAATAAAAAAATCAGCAATTATACCTAAAGACTTAAAATTTAGTAAACATGTTTTTTTTGTTCAGCTGGTTATGTAAAAAGCTTTTTTTTTTGTTTAATTTATACAATTCACGTAAAATTAACTCATTAAAAACTTCTTTATCCTTCAGTCTGTATTTTTTAATTTTTAAATTCACCCGTGCGAAGAACGGGTATACCAGCTAGTCTATATGTATAAAGGAGAAAAGCGACTCACTGACTGACTAATCACGATATCTCCGGAAATATTAAACCTTCAGATTTGAAATTTGTGTGTGGTAGGTAGGTTCCCCTTATGGAGTAGACATCAGCTAAGAACGGATTTTGCAAAAATCTAACCCCAAGGGGCTTTACTGGGGTTTAAGGGGCGTTATAGATAATTATTTCCATTATTAAACTATTAGATGTACAGTCTTGAAACTTGGTTCACAGATAACTTTCATAAAGTAGAGATTCCATACAAAATGATTTTTACGAAAATCGACCTCCAAGGGGCGTTATGCATAATTATTTCCAATTTTAAACTATTAGACGTACAATCTTGAAATGTGGTAAGAGGATTCCTTTCATAGAGTAGAGAACCGCTACAAAATGGGTTTTGTCAAAATAGATTCCCAAGTGGCGTTGTAAAGAATTAAGGGGCGTTATAGGCAATTAACTTCTTTTTTAAACTATTAGACGTAAAATCTCGAAATTGAGTAAGCAGATTCCATTCATTGAGTAGAGATCCACTATAAGATGGGTTTTGTCAAAATCGTTTCCTCAGTGGTGTTGCGGGGGCTTAAGGGGCGTTATAGATAATTATTTCCATTTGTCAACTATTAGACGTACAGTCTTGAAATTTGATAAGCGGATTCCTGTCATAGAGTACAGATCTGCTAAAAAATGGTTTTTGTGAAAATCGACCCCCAAGTGGCATCGTGGAGAATTATCACTTAACTGAATTAGGGAGAGAGAGAGAACGTTATAGTCTCCAACCCTCGGCATAAAGGGTCGTCAGACCAAAAAAATCGGTGATAAAATTTGTGTAAAATTCGTCGTGCAATTAACTCCTTTTTTAAACTATTTGACGTAAAATCTCGAAATTGAGCAAGAAGATTCCATTCATTGAGTAGAGATCCGCTATAAGATGGGTTATGTGAAAATTACTTCCGAAGTGGCATTGCGGGGGCTTAAGGGGCTTATAGATAATTATTTCCATTTTTAAACTGATAGACGTACAGTCTTAAAATTTTGTAAGCGGATTCCTTTAATGGCGTAGAGATTGACTACAAAATAGTTTTGGGGAAAATTGATCCCCAAGAGTCACTGAGGAGATTAAGGGGTAAAAATTTCAATGGTTAACTAAGAGCGTAATAGATAAATATTTCAGAGTGTGCATAAGTGGAGAGAAAAAATTTGTAACTTTTCAACTAATAGACCCACCTGCTTGAAAATTAGAAGGTATGTTCTGTTCATGGAGGGCAGTAAAATATCCTAACTCTGAAGTCAGCTCCTTTTTCTTTACAAAATGGCGTTTTGCGAAAAGGGACCCCCGTTAATACTAAAGATATACAATCACTTAACTGAATTAGTGGGAGTTGAGAGGGATTAAAGGCGTGTTATAGTGAAAATTCCTGTTTTTGAATTTAACCCATTTGCTTGAAATTTGTTGAGCACTTTTCTTTAGTTGAATAGAGTTCCACTAAGAATGGATTTTACGGAAATCAACTGTAGGGGGGAGCGGGGAGAGTTATTGAGGCGTATTGATAGACAAAATTCCCGTTTTCGAACTGCTAAGACTATAATAATAAAATTTGGTTTGTTATAGAAAAATTCAATGCTTCTTTTGTTGAATTGGAATCCACTAAGAATGCTCTCAATGAGGTATTGATGATAAAAATTCCGTTTTTGCTCTGTTAGATTTAGACTTGAAATTTAGCACGCATGTTTATTTTATGAAGTAGAAATCCACTGAAAGTGGCTTTGGTGGAAATCCACTTGATTATTAGGTTAAGTGAGCGCAAAAAATCTTTCTACTTCTGTTTTAGATATAAATATGAATTAGATATTTTAATTTATGTCCTTTTTAAATCAAGAGGCGAGAGTTATAGCTATAAATTTATTTTTAAATACAATAAAATTCTTAATGCTAGATATCAATAATTCATATATATGTAAACAGTATACATTTATACAACATCGTTAAATACCCAGTGAAGCGGGTGGGTAACGGCTAGTTTTCTTATATAAATACGGATCTTTCCTTAATTAATTACCTTACTCAATGGATTCTATTTTCGCCAAATGCATTTTACAACGCATGAAGTATTTTAGCAACAAATATTTTATAGTTAGCCTTTTTTATGTTAAATTAACCTTTTATGAGATCAAATTTGAATGGTAGAAAATGAAGTGTTTAAACACAAGTATTAACAAAAGAATTCTGGGTCATTGTTTAGTATCGGAAACAAAAAATTATTTTATCTCGAAATTTGACCTCAGACTATAGCGTGTCAAAATTATTCACTGAAGAGTCTCAACAATATTTTTCCAAAATCAAGCATTTTTAAAGTTAAATAATTAGAATATATTGTTAAATCTTCCATTTGTATTGATTGCTTTTAAACTTTCAACTTGACCTTATAAATTATCTCTCTTTTCTCTTCTAGTATAATTTTTTATTCATTTTAAAGAATACTAAAGGGAGCTGTAAAGTTTCAATTATAATTAAAAATAATCGAGGTAAAAGCATAATTTTCATTTAATGTTCGTAAGTTGAATATAGTTTTGGGCCCCTGTGAATAGCCGTAAGCCATTAAATGAAAACACAAAACTTGCGATCCACTTTTATATTTTTTTCAGCCTCTTTCCTTTTCAAAAAATTACATAAGTTGAGAAAGCATATTTATTTTTTTTCAAAAATGGAGTACAAGAATAGTTTAGAGTTTAAAAGGAAAAGTTCCAAAAAAATGTGAAAGTTATATTAGCATGCAGTTGAAGTATCAGAGACACTTGAACTTAATAGAAGTATGACCAACTGAAATAATTCCAATTTTTAAAATTTTCTACTGGTTTATTGGCTGTTATAACAAAATGGACGTAACTGTATCTCCTATTCACCCATGAAAGGTAATGTGCTTTGTAAAGGCGTTTTCATACAATCGAGAAAATACATTTTAACAAGAGCCCGGTTTCGTAGCTTTATATCTCTGGTTTATTTTAGCTTTATAACTTTTATTGTAGAGAAAACTTGATTTCTCTTGGGTGAAAAAAATGCTTTGACGAGCAGAATAAGATATATATATATATATATATATATATATATATATATATATATATATATATATATATATATATATATATATATATATATATATTTATATATATATATATTTATATATCTTCTGTGCGTGTGTATGTCACTAAACTCCTCCTAAACGGCTGGACCGATTTCGATGAAATTTTTTGTGTGGGTTCAAGTAAATTCGAGGATGGTTTAGATTCACAATTCGGTCCAATACCGCAATAAGTTAAAAAGATATTAATTAAAAACATTCAAAAAAATACAACTCAACATTCACCTGCATTGTTGTAACAACGCTATTGTTATAAACAAGTAATATAAAAAAAAATTAAATCAATTTTCCTACTTAGATCAACCAAGAAAAATTTATTTTAGCTACTTTTTATTAAACAGTTGCAATTAATATAAATATGTATGTGGGAGACAACAAGGGGTCCAAGACGTTGGTCTTTCTTCTATTTTATTTTAACATTAAACAAAAATTAATTAAAAAAGGTAGATAAGTTTACAGATAAGTTTGACGATGATATTCAGAAGGTAACGCCTGCTCGCGCACCTCTCGCGTTCTTCTTTTTCTCTCTCTAAGTTTTTTCTCAAGCGTCTCTGTTTTTACAGTTTCAGTTCTGCTTTTACTTAGATGCGCCTGCGCGCGAAGACTGCGTTGCTTTTGGCTGCATGCCACAACGGCCATTCTGACCGTACGCTGTCCGCAGCGGTATTTCCATGGAGACCAGAGGAGAATCTGAAACATACAAAAAAAAAACGGAACAGACAAGGACTATACGACAAATATATAGAGATTAAACATATCATAATTTTTCTGAACTAGACAGTTCCTCCCCACATCTTCATGTGGTCTGCTGCTGTGGATGTAGTATTGGGTCCGTCATGCAGTCCAATTTTTCTAACATCATATCGATCTTTAGGTTTTACTTTTATGACTTCATAGGGACCAAAAAAGAACTTAGGCCTCAGTTTCAAGCCAGTTCCAAACTGTGTCCGTTGGATGGCGACGATATCTCCGATCTCATACTGGTATGCCTTTTTCCGTTTCTTATTAAAATTTCGACAGTTTTCTTCTTGCATCTTCAGAATGTTTCGCTTGGCTTCCTCCCGAATTTTTTCACGATTTTCGGTGAATGTCTCCACGATTTCCTCTTCCAATAGTTTTAGAATTTCTAGATCTTGTTTGGTCCTCATCTTTACTCCGGGCAGGAGTTGAAACGGCGTCATCCGAGTGCTTCGTGAAATCGTTGAATTGAGTGTTCTCTGTACGGCTGGAACAAACTTGTACCATTTTGATGCGTCGTCAATGGATAGCTTGGACAAGATTGGGATCAGAGAACTATGGATCCGTTCAATTTGTCCGTTCCCTCGGGTATTCCAGTTGTTATGCTTAGATGTTGGATGTTCTCATTTTCACAGTACTCTCGAAATTCTTTTGAGGTAAATGCAGTACCTTTATCTTTATGATACGGTGAGGATTGCCAAATGTAATCTCTTGCTGCTTAAGTTTGTCTAGAGCATCACGGGAAGAGAGTAGACTTTACGGGATATAACCATACGAATTTAGTGAATGCATCTATTATTGAAAGAATGTGGTTATAGTTTTTTATTTGTAGATGGTAAAGGACCTAAAAAGTCAATATGGTAAGTGCTAAGAGGGATATTTTCCTTAGGAATAGGATTTAACAACCCTTCACCTTTCCCTCGTTTTTTTGTTTTAATACAATTATTATAACATTTTCAATTTTCTAACGAAGTTGAGTTGAGTTAAGTTGAGTTAATATTAACGTCGCACTGTTCAGCTACACGAGGGCTTTTGGCGACACCACGTAATTTTGAACCATGGTCCGTGTCACAAACATTAAAAATAAAAACTTTGTTTTACCATGCTTTCAGTTTTATTAATACCAAGATGTCCTTTAGAATGAATATTTTTAACAATTTCTGTTTGCATCTGTTGAGGTACTACCAAAACATCATTATCATTTTCAATTTTATATAGGACATCATTTTTTACAACAAAATCATTAATTTGCTTGTTTTCTAAAAGGGTTTTCAATGAATTAATGTACTCGTCATTTCGCTGACAATTTGCAAGTTTAGTGGTTACTTCATCATATGTTATGGTCATTACAGGATAACGGCTTAAACAGTCTACATGCCCCATTTGTTTGCCTGGGCGATGAATAATTTCATAATTAAAGTCTTCTAAAAATAAGGCCCATCTAGCAATTTTAGGAGTTAATTGTTTTTTTACTCATAGTTTTTTTGGAATGCCGAGCAATCAGTTACAATTTTAAATTTGTTGCCAACGAGATAGTTTCTAAATTTCTTAAGAGATTCGATTACAGCCAAAACTTCAAGTTCATAACTTGAATATTTTTCCTCCTGGGAGTGGTTTTCTTGCTAAAATAGTGTACGGGGCGAAGTTTATTGTCGTCTGATTGTTGTAACAGAATCGCACCATAACCAAATTTACTAGCATCAGTATGCAATTCAAGTTTTGCACCTTGTTTGAAAATATGAAGTACCGGATTTTCAGAAAGTTTTTGCCGTAAAGTTTGAAATGCTAATTGCTGTTCGGGTCGAAATGAAACACAGCATTATCCCGTAGTAAATCACTGAGAGGTTTGGCTATTATGGAATAATTTTGGATAAACTTCCGAAAGTAACCTGACAGTCAAGGAAACTTTGGACCTGTTTCACGTTTTTAGGTTCTGGAAAATTCTGAACTGCTTTGGTTTTGTCCAAAGAAGGTTTAATTGTACCCCTTTCAATTATGTGTCCTAAAAATTCAATCTTTGACTTGAGGAAGTTACATTTCTTTAAATTTAATTCTAATCCATATTCCGATGCAGTTTTTAACACCCTGGTTAAACGGTTTAACCCGTCAAGTTCATCCGAAGAAGGGATAATAATATCATCCATGTAGATTATGACAATTCCCTCTTTAAGAAGGTCTCTGAAAACGTGATTGATAAATCTTTGAAAAACACTCGGACTATTACAAAGACCAAATGGAACTTTGTTAAACTCATATTGCCCATTATGTGTGACGAATGAAGTAAATTTTTGCTGTTTTCTTCCATCTCAACGTGAAAGAATCCGTTTTTAAGTCAATAGTTGAGAAGAAATTTCCCGACTGCAACTGATCTAGAACTTCTTCTATTAAGGGTAAAGGATACCGATCTTTCTCAGTTTTAGAATTAATTTTGCGGTAATCAATACATAGCCTTAAATTACCATCCTTTTTCTTACACAACACTATAGGTGAACAATAATCGGAAACGCTCTCTTTTATAATACCTTGTTGTAACCAATCATCAATTTGATCGTCTACCTGTAATTTCTCAGAACAAGATAAACGTCTGGCCCTCTGACACACAGGAATATCATCTTTTAATATAATACACATTTTTAACTTAGTACTCTTACTTTTATTAGGTTTATAATTCTTAATTAGAGAACTCAAATCATTTCTAATATCAAAGTTTTTAACATGTGTCAAATCATAACTACAGTTTTCTATCACATTTGCAACATAAAAATAGAATTAGAATAAGCACTGGAATTAGCGCCCAAAGAGGATCCACTTTCATTCAATAAAACATCGCTCTTTGCGTGGCCTAGTTTCTTTATTTCAGAATATACACTGGGATGTATAATAAATTCTTCGGTCAAGGTCGGTGATATTGCCGTTCCAACACTTAAGCTAGGAGAGTGTTGATTAAGAGAATATTTATGGGTTTAACTTCTACCATACGCTGTTCGCCAAAACATGAACTTAATGTTATGATCTTTTCGGAAGGTGCTTGCACTCTAATTAGTGAGGAATTTAAAACTGGGATCTGGCAACCTGAATCAATCAATGCTGTTACGGGCTGATTTTCCACAAAAATGTTTACGTATTGAAGATTTGCGATCTCACCGCTATTTTGTTTTTCGCTCTCGACTTTCAAAGTATTCACGTTTATTTTATTACGGATGTGGCTGTTAGACTCTTTAGATTTAAAACGCTTCTTACAGTCTCTTGCGTAATGAGATGAATCACCGCATATATAGCAATTTTTATTTTCTCTTTCAAGATATTGGGGATAGTTCTCTTTAATCTTTGGTTTAAAGTTTTGTGATCTATTTTTAAAGGGGTCTTGAGTATATCCATAAGTAATAGGAATTTCTTTACGTGATCCGCTTCTAGATGAAATATAAATATCACACTCTTTAGCTAAATCAATAGGCCTAAACCAATCTTCTGCTTCTCGAATGCCAATATGAGTTGCAGTTTCCTTATTTAAAGTTTCAAATAATTTATCAGAAATTATAAGATCACATAGAGATTCAAAGGAATTAACTTTTCTTAACGAACAATAATATTGGAAGTTTGCCGTCAATCTTGCAGCAAATTGGATGTATGTCTCGCCTGATGATTTTACAGCATTTTTAAATGAGTTTAAACACTCGCGAGGGGTTAATTGGAATTCTCTGAGTACTATAGATTTTAGTTTTCATAGTCATTTAATTCTTCTTCTTTAATATACAGTAAGACGTTATGAGCTCTTTCGCCCAGAAGATTTATTAAATTTCAGATTTATATTCGTCATTTATTTTCTTGGTTAAAAATGCGCGTTCTAATGATTGGAAGAACAGATTAAAAATTTTCAGATCTGGTGGGAACAGGAAGAAGATAAAGTTTTTATACTTTTTATCATATTTTCTATGTTAGTTTCGAACTGTTTTTCTTCGACTTTAGCTGCAGGATTTAAACTTAATGCTTTATTTTTAGCTAATTGAAGTTCGATTTCTTTTTCTAATTTTGCCAACTGAAGTTTCGCGAGCTCAATTTTTTGTTCTGAAGTTACCTCTTCGCAGGTGTTTGTGAGTGGTTCCAACCTCTACACAGGCGGAATTTTCGTCGATGGGTTTTCCAACCTCTACACAGGCGGAATATTTGTCGATGGTTCGTTGAAAAATACGCTTCTACACAGGTTATTTTGTTATTTGTTCCGACCTCTACACAGGCGGAATGAAGTTGAAAAATTCAACCTCTACACAGGTTGAACGAAGTTTCCGAAAAATGGCGGCGCGTCTCCTTCACGGACGCTGTTGTTCATTGTCCAGACTTTGGTTCAAAATCGAAATTTTATCGATCCCAGCCGAGCCCCCATAATTTGTGGGAGACAACAAGGGGTCCAAGACGTTGGTCTTTCTTCTATTTTATTTTAACATTAAACAAAAATTAATTAAAAAAGGTAGATAAGTTTACAGATAAGTTTGACGATGATATTCAGAAGGTAACGCCTGCTCGCGCACCTCTCGCGTTCTTCTTTCTCTCTCTCTAAGTTTTTTCTCAAGCGTCTCTGTTTTTACAGTTTCAGTTCTGCTTTTACTTAGATGCACCTGCGCGCGAAGACTGCGTTGCTTTTGGCTGCATGCCACATGTATATATATGACAGAATCACAACATTAAGTTGTAATTATTTTTTATTAAATATCATTAAAGTATCGTATTGTCATCCAAAACAATCGTGCATATAAAATTTCCTTTCAACTGAATGCTTTAACTCGAGAGAAAAAAAACCTTTTCAAATTTTGACATAAGTCGCCAAAAGGGTCGCTAAGTCACCAACGTGGCTGTATTTGTAATTTTTTAAATAATTAGTTTTAATCAATTGTTTTTTATTAATTATAATTAAATTATTGTACTGTCATCCAAAATAATCATGTGTATTATATTTCAGCTCAATTGAGCGCTTTAAAATATATTTTATTAACGATTGAAAATTCCACCAAGTTAAATAAATAAATAAACAAACAAACAAAAATATGTATAGAGATCGTGAGCTAATAGTAAGAATTGAAAAAGACGTAAGTTGGCGTCGAAAATTGATTTTCAGCCAAACTGGCCAAACCCGGTCTTTACTGTTACGAAAATGCTGACGCGCGATTCACGCTTTTTATCGTTTTTAATTAATATCCTTTCAAATAATCTTTATATATGTAATTCTTCTGTAAGTGTGTATGTAACTGAACTCCTCCTAAACGGCTGACTTATTTTGATGAAAGTTTTTGTCTGTTCCAGTGGACTCGAGA
Organism: Trichonephila clavipes; assembly: GCA_019973935.1. NCBI lineage: Eukaryota > Metazoa > Arthropoda > Arachnida > Araneae > Nephilidae > Trichonephila > Trichonephila clavipes. Next base: position 79,338 of record BMAU01017665.1, on the reverse strand, counting down.
AAGGTTTAGATTTATAATTCGGTTTAGAAATGTTTATTTAATTAATTTTTTATTTATAAATTGTTGATCGTGGAATGTTTTACATTGGATCTGGCAGACTGCGCTACGATCGTAATATCGAATATTCAAAAATATTTTATTATAATTCAAGTTGGTCCCAACAGTGGGTGCTGTGATCATTTCAGGAAAATATTTTGTCACTTCGTATTATTATTTTGTTGAAATAAATCGTGTGTTAATTAAATTATTACATTCAGATGTAATTAGTATTTGAAATTTTACTCAATTTTACTCAAAACGGTCCAGATTGTTAAAGCTTATTCATAAAAATTTGGAATTTTTGAATTTAAATGTGTGTACACACTCACACACAGGACAACGTCTGTCGGGTCCTCTAGTATATATATATATATTGTTGCACGTTGTTTCTTTAAAGTTAATAATTGCTTATATTCTTATTATATTCCTTATATAAGCTATTTCAAATTATATAAATGCGTTTCATATTATTATTTTCCATTCTGTCATACTTATTCAATACCGTTTTTAACCTCCCTGGGGCCCTAGGCACTTCAAATTGTTACGACCCTCCCCCCCTCACTATTTTCAGAGCACCCCTTCCTTTTGTTTTTACCTTGCCAGTTTTAGTTCGAGAGAGATTTTTCCTTGACTCTCTTACTCTTTTTCCTTTCTTTGTTTTTGCTCTTTGTATAAACAATTCCATTATCCGCCAGTTATGAACCCACCCTATCCCGGACTAGTAACCGGCATCCGTATGGAAAGGATAGTGGCATGGTTTGGCCACTCTTGTTCATTTCTTACCTTACGGCATCATGGAGCACCCACCCTTTTGTGAATTAGTACAGTAAATTTATTAAATAGTTTGCATTTTTATAGTATAGAGCAGGGATGGCAAACCAGTGGCACGCGTGCCATCAATGGCACGCGACACAACATTTTGGGCACGCCAGCATTCAAAATGGTTTGCATTTTATTTCAAAATAACAAGGCTCACTCTGAAGTCTTCCGAACAAACGCGACCGGGATCACACTCGTTTGTTATTGTTCTGCCTTATTACGGCGTGGACTACAGTTGCTTATGATGCAAAATTTGTCTACGCATAGCGAAGTCAACTTCTTTGAAACTACTGAAGTTTTAAGTTTATTTGTGTTATATTTACAATTTTTAACTGTCATTTAACATGGCTAATTCAGCAAAAGAACAAAAAGTACAAGATAGTAAGTGTAACAAATAATTTCAATCTTGATGAATTTAGAAATATGGCATGATTAGTAAAGGCGACACGGTGTATGTTTTATGTTCTGGAACAGTGGTATGCAGAACATTGTATACCTTATTGTATGATCTATACCATCGCTTATCGCTTTACTGTCTATTACTTTTAGACATCTTTATTCTTTGTTGAGTCATTGTCATAGTACATGAACAATAAAGGTTTTCCTCAAGCTTTGATCATTGCAAAATCGTTAATGACATTCTGATCAATTTACATTGTAATATCATTTTCAGTGCGTAGCAGCATCAAACTGTTAAGCTTTTCATATTTCATAGTTCCACGAACATACATACACAATCACAACGCATTCATGATTCACTAAGCGATGTGGTTCGTTCGCTGTAATTATAATTTTTTCTCTTTTTTCGCCCTCCATTTTTTGCGCCCTAGGCACATGCCTAGTATGCCTAAGCGGAAAAGCAACCTTGTAATTGATACAACAAAAATGAGTGGAAGATTCGGAACATCGTCCGGAGACAGGTTTATATAAACAGGGGTATTTACTTATTACGAATACATTATAGAAAGTTTCTTTTATTACTATTTACGTTTATTTAATGGATTTTCTGCTGCCAGAAAATCCAATAAGTATTGCTATTGAAGTATGTATGAAGTGATAAAACCATAAGATGGGAAATCATTGTTTCTAATGAATTGCTGATCAATGAGAGCGGGTTTGACAAGTGTCTGTCGCTAAAGAATTGGACTTAACAAAGTTGCTGCGTAGATTCATCTGTAGATTGCAAGGGTCATTGAGACAGTCGCTCAAAGTCTTTCTCGTAAGATAAGTGAACTTCTGATATTTGATTAGGGTTCGATTGCTGATATCGCTCCTCTCCAACACTTACCTTAGAGATACATTAGATTGAGTTCCGTAAATATATTTTAAGGTTATCTGTAGATCCGTTGAGACTTCCAACATTACTGCCAACCCCAGTTCACCCCAGGTTTCTTTGGAATATCTCTTTATTGTAATTGAATTATGGAAAGTAATATTAGAACAAATATTTTTAATTTGGTTTAAATTTAAGCAATTGGAATTTGTACTGTTTACTCATTAAATAATATAAAACAAATTTAAGCCAAAACGTGTGTTTGTGTAAGAACAAATTTTTAAATTGCACAAATTCTAGTGAAATAGAGATTTTAGCACTACTGAGATTAAATTGTTTAAATTAAGCCTTCTTTTTCAACGTCAGATTTTTCAGAACTTAAATTTTATTTATTTTCGTTGCTGAGGAATGTTTTATCCTCTCGCTTACGTGGTTAAATTACCTTACGTTTGCCTTCCCTTACTTTTGTACATTTGTATTTTATGTGTAGGCAGCAAATTTAAAAAAAATTGTGAAAAAAAAAATGTTACAGCCGTCGTAAACTGTAACTCCAGTGTTCCAAACACTTCCTATGTGAAATTATTACTAGTTGTTTTTAACAGATAGTAACATGACACAGTGCTTAGATTAGAATGAATTGGTAAATGTGTAAACTTTTATTTTCATATTCACATCTAAATATTTAATTTTTTTAAACATGTATTTCAAGCAATACATTTTCGATACATTTAAAAAGTGTGGTTAATTTTACTTTTACGAGTACCGCGAAACCCTAAGACAGGGGTGGGCTGACTTTTCCAGGGTGCGGGCTACTTCTAATTTTTTAAAACTGTTGCGGTCCACCCAATGTCAGTGGCGTACAGAAGGAAGGGGGGGGAGGCTGGTCCGGACCCTACCCCACAGCCCTTGATTTTTTTTTTTACTAATTGATTTTAATCCTATGTATACAGTACGTAAAACTTAATTGTTTGTTATTAATAATTTTTTTATTATTTAAAATTGTTTGTTATTAATAATTTTTTTATTATTTAATGCTGAGTATTTATTTAGTAATTTATTCAATTTCTACTATTAGCTCACGATCTCTATTTATTTATTTATCTTGGTGGAATTTTCAATCATTAATTAAACACATGTTAAGGCGCTCAATTGAGCTGAAATTTTATATACATGCCTATTTTGGATGGCAACACAGTAATCTAATTATAATTAATAAAAATTAATTGATTAAAACTAATTATTTAAAGAGTCACAAATACAGCCACATTGGCATCATTTTCGACGAATTGCTTCACGTAAACGGCTTAAAACATTCAAATAATCATTAACGACCGTCTAGCTCTTTAAAATAATTCCCTAACCTTGGGAAAAGCATTGAAGTGAAAATTCTTCTTAGGTTAAAAACAAGTTTATTTTCAGACGATAAAATCAAATTAGTTCCTAAGTGTTGCCACATGTTTATATAAGTCTCAAAAATATTTGATAAAAGTTTGCAGAGGATAACTATACTGCACTTGTATATATATATATCATGTATTTTAAAGGAAGCATATCCCGGGGATATTTTTTGACATTGTTTCATTGTTTTGAACGATTTACTTCCTTGCGCGTATGTATGAAATATCATAATTAATTATAATGCCATTGGAACATTGGTCGCCAAAGTGGTGGTCCGTGAGAAAATTTCACTGCTCCCCAGCAAAATGAGGAATATACTTACTCATCACGTTCAATTATGTTTTAAGATGCATTGATACATAACTCAATTCATTACAATACATAAAAAGAACACACACGTGAAAAGAAAGAATATCCACCACACTAGGATTGGATAATGCTAAAAGTTTCATACACCTAAACTCCTTTTAAAACTGTTTTGTTTTTACAATTTTTGTTTAATTTTATTATAGTTTATTAATAAAGATTTCATAATTTGGTTACGTTTCATTTTATTAACTAGGTTAATTTTATATGCTCTTAGATCACAGTTATTTTTATAAATATGTTTAACCCTTAAAAAATCCTATGAGTGGTCCGCGGGATTTAAAGTATGAATTTAGTGGTCCATGAGGTCAAAAAGTTTGGCGACCGATGCATTGGAATATACTCGGATGTCATTATCATTTTATTTGTATGACATCATTGATACTTAAAACAGTGGTCCCCAACCACCTGGCCACACAAGGAACATTAAATTATTTTCATTTTATTTAATGTGGTGTATTTCTTTCAGTTTGTGCGGTTTTTATGGAAATCACTTTATATTCAATGTTAACCCTCTGGCTGGAACATCAATTTTTTTGCCGCTCTAGAGAAGCATCCATCTGACAGAAGAGTGCGCAATTTTTTTGAATTTTATTACTTTAAGGACTGTTTTAAATGTCCTTATCGCTCATGAAATGGAGTAGAATTTTTAATATTTAAGTCTTTATGAGGCATACTATATTAATATATTTTTATCACAAGAATTGTGACTAGTATTTTTTTATAAAAACTTATTAGAAATTATTTATATTCACGTAAAAATAATAATACCCAAAACGAAAAAACTATAGGAATATCCGTATGATAGACGGTGATAAATGAGAAAAATCACACATATCGTGAGTTGAAAAAAATCGCCAAGTACCCCACCACGTGATCCTCTCACTGGGTGGAGTCCAACTGAAGATGTCAAGGCAGCCCACCCCAAAAATCACACCACAGCGTTATCTACAGGCATCAAAGCAAATCATCCCCGTCTGTGAGACGGATGTTCCGGTCAGAGGGTTAAATTAATTTATATTCGTTTTCTGAAGTAGCTGTATTTTATTTTGAAGGCATATTTAATACAATTAAAAATTAAAATTATTAAATCTAAACAATCCAACAATTAAATATAAGCAGTCAACGTTCCCATCCCCTCAGCGGGCCGCGGTAAAATTATCAAACGCTGAACAGCCCGCGACGATAAAAAGGTTGTTGAGCACTGCTTTAAAAGACTGATTAGCCAACAGAAGATCAGTTACATTTCAAGATTAGAAATAGTGTTATGGTTGCATTTTTTATAGAACAATAAATAAATATTATAAAAAGTACATTGTATATGAAAACTTTTTAAAAATGTGTCTTTATAAATAAATTTTTTTTTATCATGATCTTATAACTCGCAAATATCTTAATATTCTTAGCAGCATAAGCATATCTTGTCCCCACATTGACTTAGGTGTTAACTTTGTATAAACAAAAAGGTTTTCTGCTATCTAATCAATACGAGTATTTAAATTGTGCCTTTTCTTCTCCTATTCAACGCATGGTAATCTTTTAAAAGATCAACTGAAATTTCTAAACAGAGAACGATAAGCGAACTTGTGTCACTTCAGGAAAAGAAGTTCAATGTCCACGAGTTATGTGTGTGATAAAGAACGAAACGGTGCATTTGAAAATGATGAATTATCGGTCATAATTGAGAGCGATAAGACGTAAGAGTATTGTTCTCCTCGACTCTACGACCCGTTCACCCTCGTACTCGTGAAATTGGTCACGTGATTTATTTTGTACATTACATACCCTTTCATTCCACATGAATGAATAAGGACACAGTTCTAAGAAGGAACCTAAATTGGAAAACGTGACGTTTTTAGCATCGGAAGTGAAAGCAAACGTTTTTCTCTGTGTGTATAAGTTTCAAAACGACAGACGTGTAGCAATATTTTATTTTGAATAATGATAGTAAAATGTATTTAGTTAACTTAAACATACTATTAATAATGTCCTACGTTTCTTTTGCGAAGCTTATTTTTAAGTTTGTAATCTAACACGTTCCATGAGAGAAAGAGTATGTGTTGTGTGTGTTCTTATTAACGTCACACTTTTAAGCAACACGAAGGATATTGGCAAAATGCCCAAGGGATACGAGCTCACCCGGAAAAGGTTTAGAGATGACAAACCTCGTAATTTTGAATCTCGGCCTAGTGACGAGGACGACACCCAAACTGGCACCTCACTCTCCTAACTCCCACACCCCGCCAATGCGAGGACTTTGAGCCTCGACAGATTTAACTTGCATTAGTCTCTCTACATGGCTGGTTAACAGGGGCGTTTTTAGACTTCTTGAGGCCCTGGGCCCAATACGTAAAAGTAGGTCCTGAACCCATACGTAAAAGTAGGTCCTGGACTCTTACACAAATGTAGGCCCCACCTATAACCCTTAAAAGTAAACGGTATACAACTTTGTCAAATACTCGTACAAACAATGACCCGAAACAAATAAATATGCATGGCTTACAATCGTATAAGCTGGCTCGATCGACTACCGCCTTTTGACCAAATGAGTAATGATAGTGTATGGTGGTAGGCCTAGGCCTACACATTGACGACTGGCATTACAAGTATCCATTTGACATATTGTCCAATATTCCCAGCTTTTTGGAGAATACAACCGGAAAAAACATTCGACCTCTTTCAAATTATTCGAATCATGATCTTATTAAAGCCAAGTCGAAAACGAGACGAGGCCCCATTGTGGTCGAGGCCCTCGGCCCGGACGCATGATTTAAGACGTCCCTGGTGGTCAATTGCACTAGGGCTCGAATTCATGACGCGCAGTCCTTGAGATCGTAGTTATAACCACTAGGCTACTGCAGCGTTCTAAGAGAGAGAGGGGGGGATATAGTAAAGAGAGACGAAGGAATAAATTTTCATATCGTATTTTATGAATCAAATAATGGGAAAACACAAAAAACCCATCATCATATCACCATCTGATTCTTTCTAACGTTTCTGATAAGAATGATTTCTAAAAAACAGATTTTAGTATTATTTATTTTATATTTTTTGTTATTTTATTTAAAAATGTTTTTGTACATTATTAAAAATTATTTTTAGGATCCTGATTTATAACAAATAAATAAATTCGAATTTTATTTCAAATACATTTGTGTGTATGTATGTGTGTGTTAGGGTAATACGGCTCACTGTCTTCCTCTCAAATAAAAAAAGGGGGTTTTAAACGTGTAAACCGTTTTATTCAATGCAATCTAGACTTAAAGAGTTATTTCCCTCGGTCATATTCTATTTCACTCGATAAACAATTTTGTTAAGCAGAAAGCTTCATAAATCTATCTAACGATTGATTTATTTAAGTAGTTACGTCACACTAGAAGTAACACGAAGCTATTGACGACATACCTCAAAATTTTGAGCCACAGTCATGTGACGAGGATGGTACCTGAAGTGGAACAAATGGAATCAAAACAAACACGTTTCTCGATCGAATTTTGCGGAGTTCTAGCTCATAATATGACCAATTCGTTTTCACGATTCGAATCAAACGGGACTGAACATCACACCACATAACTCTTTTTATAAAGGAATGAAATTATCAATGGATGTTTCCATTTGCTCTTCTTCACATTTCTTAAACTTTAAACCAGGGGCAGTCAACCCATGGCATGTGTGCCACAGTGGGACACGGCGGAGTTGTTTCAGTGGTCCATGAAAACTTAGAAAAAAAATTTGAAAAGAAAATAATATATAACATTTTTTTTTATAATTACATTGAAATACGGATTGAATATATTGTGATCACAATGTTTTTTTTAAAAAAAATTTGTAACTTATTAACTTTAAAAATTACTTTTCTTGAATTTACATATTTTTTGATCTATTCATTATTTATATTTACATAGCAAGTATTTTAAATATTATTAAATAATAATTTTAAGTTGATTTGATGTATCGATACTTGAAGTTCTTGATTTATTTAAAACAATGTACTGACAACCTAATATAACTCTAAATCATATAACTCACGTATTCTCTTGACCAAAATGAAAAAAAAATTGAGTTAACTGAAAATAAGACCGTTTTCTCCAAAGTCCATTAATTGTTCTTGGATGCCGTTTTCCTAAGGCTCGTATTAATAAACTGAAAGCACTCAAGTCCATTGCAGAAGCATTGGGTGATTTTACACAAATTTCACCAAATTTTGTTTCTAATTCTCTTTCTTTGCTAAATAAGCGGCAATTGAACGTGTAACTAGAGGCTTTGTCCACACACACACATGTGAAGCTTAAGGCTACACGGCACCCTTTTTCAAAAATTTTTTTTGGAGACAGTTACAGTAAAAATAATTGATGTTTTATATTTAGATTATATTATTAACTGATTCTGTAAGCAAAAAGTCAGTTTGACCAGCCATTATTTTACAATTTTAAAAAATTAGGAATTTTTGAAGTTTTTTCAAACTCTTATAAAATACTCAATTTTTAAAAGTTTTTAGTAATTTTATGTTATTTATGATTCTTAGATTATTACAAACAATATTTAGTATGGATTTGAAAATCTATTCCCTTGTTGATTTTTAATAATTATTTTTCTAGAAAAACCTGCAAAAAACACGAAAATTTTTAAAATATCAATTTAAGCATTTTTTAGAAAAATAACTAGAGTTCTCAGCCCTAAATCCATACTAACTTTTATAGAACATACATTTGGGAGTATATACAAAAAAATTCAAGGCTCTATCTTGAACAGGAAAAAAGCCTTAGGGATTAGAAAACATTTATACCTTCAAAATTAAAAGTCTGAGAAAAACGCTTTTAAAGTTTGTAAAGTCATAAAACAAAAACTTATAATGCCCGTAAAACTCTAATTTTTTAATATGTTATTTTCCACTGTATGTTGTACATTAAAACACTATTTTTATTAAATATGACTAAAAATTATATTTTTAATTCAAAATATATTTTTGCATAATATTGATAGCATTTCTTAAGACGTCAGTTTATTTAGCTTTATCTTAACCTAATATTTAACAAAGTTTTGAAACACGAAGCATTTATGTACAAAATAATAATGATACTAACTTAAGCTAAAAATAGTCAGGTTTGCTCATAAAATTAATTTTTTTTTCAGTTTTAAATTGGAGCAGTTTTTTTTAGGAAGTTTTAGCTCTTGTCGTACGACTTTAAAATACTAAAATATAGTACTACAATATGTTTAGTATAATGTAGTTTCGTATATATATATATATATATATATATATATATATATATATATATATAATATAAATATTCATATATATATCTGCAAGCAAATATTCAGTTATATCTGCAGCATTTGAATTCAGAATACTTCTATTCGGAAGTCGAATTGCAGAATCAGCTGAGGACTGATTTTTAGATACATCATTTTCAGTAGTATTCCATCTCTTCGAAATATTGTTTCTCACAGAAACCCAGAACGCATTTGTCATGGTATTTTCTCTACAGGAAAAAATTAATGATAAAGCTTTTTAAACTATTTTTAAAGCAAAAATTGGCCATGAAATTAATCTTTATTAATTAATTATGAGAACTCAAAAAACTCAAAGCATAATCAAGCAGAAATGATTTTAGTAATGAAAATTGGAATTAATAACCGTTTCAAACTAAAAGCTCAAAAATATTTTTAATTAATTCAACTTAAGTGTGAAAAAATGCTTTAAAAGGAAACCGAAACCAAAACCATAGCTCATAAAACTTCAAATATCTTAAAAACTAATTTGCTAACAGATCTGAAATTTCGTGGCAAGCATCTCAATGATATGGGCCACCAAAACATGCTAAACAAATTTTTTCGGTAAAAATGAAATTTTTAGGGTACTGTGTAGCCTTAACTTTATCAATTTCCTTTCCGTATAAGTTTGGAGTCTCTTTTTCAAAAATTTGTTTTCTATATATATAAAATATTCTGCTGATACTATAGTGAATTAATTTTGGCTTTATTTGAGACGTTATTGATTTTTATTTTTCCATTGTTGGAAAACCCTAGAACTATCTTGAATCCCTTTGAGAACTTTATTGTACACTGACGAAGTCATTTCGTACTGTCATTCCCGTCAGTTGAGCAATAAAAAATTGATCGTTTTTTATTACAGTCATTTAAATATACCCAAGCCCCTCATCGAGTGTTACCATAAATTTCCATTTTTCAGTAATTAGGTTTTTTTTAAACAATTTCCTACAATTTGCTTTTCTTTCAGCAATATGTTTTAAACAAAGAAGACGAACTTTAGGTTTAAGCATTTTTTTTAACTTTAAATCTCTATGAATGATTTTAATTACAGTACCGGAAGACATTCCTAGACTTTGGTGCAATGAATCTTTGAGTTGGCGGATTTTTTTTTTTTTGGGGGGGGATCAGAGACTTCTCTTTCTTGATAATTGCCTGCATTTGAACATTCTTATAATGAAGTTTCGTGGTTATGTTTTCATTTTTACTTTCAACTAGACGTTTTTTCCTCTTCAAATATAATATAAAATGCTGTTTGTAAAAAATGCAACACCATGAAGGAATCATCGAAATTAAATGAAATTTAATACGCAAACGACTTGTATTAGTACAAATAAACGACGAAATTTTCAAAGCAAAAAAAAAAAAAAAAAAAACCAATATTATGTTTCGAAATCAGTACTGGGTGCAGCCACCACACGCTGCAATAAGTGCTGCTATACGACGTGGCATGGAGTCAAACAGATTTTGAATGTCTACTTGTGTAAGAGAACTTTTGCTGCGCATACTGCTTGTATGCGCAGCAAAAGTTCGTCTTTTGAAGCTGCAGGACACTGATCACGAACGAGATGCCGACCAACCAAATCCCACACGTGCTCAATAGACAACATATTCGGCGAATAAGCAGGCCAAGGAAGAAGTTGCATGTGTTGTGCTGAACAGAAGTATCGAACAGTCTTTGCAACATGTGGGCGTGCATTATTCTGCTGACAGATAGTTCCAGGGATGCCTTAAAGGAAGGGAACGACTTCGGGTTGTAGCACTTCATGGACGTACCTGTTGCTATTGAGATTACCCTCAATTCGTAGCAAATTGGATCGTCCATGATACGAAATCGCACCCGAAACCATAACTCCGGGTGTTATGCCACCATGTCGTTCGATAACACACTCTGGAAAGCAGCGTTCTCCGGCATAGCGTCTGACACGAATGCGGCCATCATGGTCCCACAAATTGAAGCGTGATTCATCTGAAAAGACAACTTGGTGCCAATCAGTTTGCCAGGCTCTGTGCTCAGTTCTTTTATGTGTAAGAAAGTAAATAAATTTTAAAAATGTAATAATCTTTAAAAATAATTATTTTGAGCTGTAAAATATTAGTGTTCTCTGGTTATTTAGCATTTTTAAGAGTTAAAACTGCGTTAAAAAGCTCATTTGGTTTTTTCGTGTTATGAGAATATTTGAGATCTATGTGGACTGACGATACTTTCAAGTTCCAATTTAATTAATTAGCTCTAACTAATTAAACTTCCCAAACTTGTGTATTTTATTTATGTATCTATATATTCTTAAATTTTTCAATATATTGATTAAAAAATATTGCATGAAAAAATTTGCAGTAAATCATAATGCGGTTGATAAAGGGTTAAACCTTGCACGTACTCCTTGACGTTGTTCAGGGATTCCCAAATCAATTTTTGTTTTCCACGGACCTCCTGGGGGTCCACAGGGACCACTTTAGGAACCTCTGACTTTCAGCATTGAGATGAAGTATCCATATAATTTTAAAAACTTACTCATTACAGTAGAATATGGTACACTGAATGTAATTTCTCACGTGTTCAGATATCCAAATAATAATAACGATAAGGAAAAACTTGTGCTCTCTGAAATTTGTAATTCCGGTAGTAATAAAAATAGCTTTAGTGACCGGTTTTAATACTCCCCAAAACATCCCCCTTCTTTTCTTCCGGTTTATAAATCATCAACATTTCTAAAGAAGTCCCCTTATCCGAGAAGGGCCTCTGAAATCTAGCAAAAGAGGGAAATGGGGATGATGTAGCATCTAAAATAGTCTTCTGATGAGTTCATGAGCTGTAAAATGACTAAATATGTGCGGTTCGTGCTTGGAAGAAGATTTTTGTACACTGCGCGTTCTCCCTCTCTCTCTCTTTACATAATCTAATATATATTATAAATGCGAAAGTTTGTGAGGATGTTTGGGGGTCTTTCAGGCAAAAACAACTGAATGGATTTTAATGAAACTTTACAGTAATATAGCTTATACATCAGAATAACACATAGGCTATAATTTATAGCATAGGCTATAATTTATAAAGGTATTGAATGAAGTGTCCAAAATAAAACGATATTTATTAAGTAAGTAGGAAAAATTCTGCCATCTGCAAGCAATTCTAGCGTGAGCTGCAAAAAAGCACACCACAATATCTATCTATCTTTTGTTTGGGAAAAACCCTTTTTATTTTGGCTACGCAAGGCGCAAGCTTCTAATTAATTCCTGTGATCAGCATAATGCCTATTTTTTTTTTATTTTAGAATAATACTAAGCTTTGAAGGGAGAGGTTGTTATAATTCTCTCTTTATTTTAATGGTTTTTTTATGATTTTATTATGCACATTTGGTAGTAAGAAATTGATCTTTTTTCAAAATAAATGCTTTTATCAGTTCTGGTACTTAAAGTAAATAAACTTTCTCTTTTACACTGCATCATTTGGACAAATTTTCTAAATTTATTTGTGGTTAGTAGTTAATTATAACGCTATAATTTTAATTGAATAGGCAGATATTGCGTTTTTAAGTAAAAAAATAATTATAACTACTGTACTGTATTTTTGGAAGTGTGTGAGTGAGTGAATATTAACGTCGCACTGTTCAGCTACACGAGGGCTTTTGGCAACGGATCACGTGATTTTGAACCATGGTCAAGTGACGTGGACGACACCTGAGGTGGCACCTCCTTCTCCTATCTACCAAACTACACCAACTTAGAAGGAATATTCTATCTTAGCAGGAATATTCTTTGAAATCCACTCTTCCAAGATATATGGCAGCACGGGTTCTATGATGAGTATTTAAGCGGGGAAGCCGAATAGTTTTGTAGCAGATATTGCGTTTTCAGCTGACGGCGTTTTCAGCGGATTGCAAAGATTATTATTTTTGTCCCGAAAAAATAGTTTATGTCAAAATTTAAGTGTCTTATATTTTTGTATGTTAGTGAAGACCTTAAAAAACGATGTTACTATTTATTTTAAGTGAACGGTGTATATAATTAATTTTACAGTGGAACATCTTTAATTAATTTTTTAGCTCTAACGGATTAAATTTTCCAAAGTGGAGTATTTTGTTCATGTATATCCCTTAATTTTAAATGTAGTGATCCAAAAAAAAATATATTGTATGAAAAAAACTGCAGTAAATGATAATGCGGTTGGATAAATAATTAACGTGCATCGCGCCCCTACACAGCGGGTCTTATAAAGCTCCAGCTTTGAAAGTAGCTAGGCATTTGCCAACTTGAGTCTATAGTTAACATTTCGCTATGTTTTTCATTGAATCGCCATTATATTTTAAGAAACGGCGTTGCTGGCGAATATTACAATTTTAACATAAAATAAATACAACAGAATATGATATTAATGTATTATACTTTCAGATATAAATTATTTACACTATTTTAAGCGTTCATTACGCAAAACTTTTAGCAATGTTTTACTTTTGCTGAGCAGAGATCTGCTTAGGGAGGTATTTTCAAAAATCGACCCTCAAGAGTGTTACGGAGAGTTAAATAAAAAAAAATCTTTTTTATCAGCTATTAGATCTACAGACTTAAAATTTAACAATTGAGTTTTTTTTCTCTGTTTTTTCAGCTGAGATATGCAAAAAGCTTTTTTTTGTTTAATTTGAAATTCACGTAAAATTAACTCATTAAAAACTTCTTTATCCTTCAATCTGTGTTGTGGTTAATTTCTCAGTTCACCCTTGCGAAGAACTTGTATACCAGCTAGTATATCATAATTTGTGTGTGACATAATATTTTTACTACAGTAATATAAAATTTAAAAAAAGTTGTTTCCAGTTCGGAACAAAATTTAAATAATACCTCTTAACTATTTTCATTCTTAATTTGTGGTGTAAATAATACTTTCGGATCTAAGTTAATGTAAATAGTGCATAAAAAAAACCTTTTTTTGATATCAAGGAATCCTGTATCGATACGAGTCATAATATTCAAGCTTAGGCTTCACTTGATGTTAAAAAACGAAACTTGGAGAATGCTCTTTGAGACAGAAAAAAAACCTGATCTTTTCCTCGTGTTTGTAATAATAGATGTATCTTTTTAAATCACAAGGCGTCTTAAAAAATTCAAAATAGTCAATAAATACACACTTTTTGAACTCTGTTATATAGATTAAAAAGTCAGATTTCAAATTTAATCTGCACATTTTACATAAAAAATAGGTATTAATTTAAACATAAGCCTCACAATGCCTCAAAGCTCTCGCGTTGACGTGTTGTGGGTGAGAAAATTGGGCACCGACTTTGTGCGACTTCGTCATCTTCCCGTGGTATAAATTTACGTAGCATTTATGTTCAATTTTGAATCAGGGAAGAAAAAGTCAGCGTGAAAGTTTTAACAAACATAAAAACTAAGTAATATAATTTTTTTTAAGTCTCAATTCCTACTTAGGTTAGCAAAGAATTTTTTTTTATTTTAGTTACTTTTTTTTATTGAATTATTAAAATTAATATATATATATATATATATATATAATAGTATAATAAAATAAAAGTGAAGAAATACTAGAACCTACAGTGCTAAAAAAGTAAGAAATTGGAATTCAGCATAAATATATATATATGTGTGGGAAATTTCCACATGAACATTCTATGGAGGGCGCTGTCAAGGCAGCCGCCACCAGGAGTTAACGAAGGAGACGGGATTCAGCGAGCGGACGCTAGACGCGGAGGTCGATGATCCGGGGCTGAAGGGAGAGTGACGAGAACGGTGGCCGAGTACGGACCCACCAACCGGATGTTTTTAAGTCTCAATTCCTACTTAGGTTAGCAAAGAATTTTTTATTTTTTAGTTACTTTTTTTTTATTGAATTATTAAAATTAATATATATATATATATAATAGTATAATAAAATAAAAGTGAAGAAATACTAGAACCTACAGTGCTAAAAAAGTAAGAAATTGGAATTCAGCATAAATATATATATATATGTGTGGGAAATTTCCACATGAACATTCTATGGAGGGCGCTGTCAAGGCAGCCGCCACCAGGAGTTAACGAAAGAGACGGGATTCAGTGAGCGGACGCTAGACGCGGAGGTCGATGATCCGGGGCTGAAGGGAGAGTGACGAGAACGGTGGCCGAGTACGGACCCACCAATCCGTTGTTCACGAGAGAGACGCGTAGGTCACTCTCAACACTCCTGTACCTCAGTATTATTGTGAAGATTAAGATTCAGCGAGCGGACTCTAGACGCGCAGGTCGATGATCCGGGGCTTAATCGAATTGTAGATACTGTATTATATGTGTTAAACGTTTGTCGTAGTGAGTAGAACTGTGTATTTTGTCAGCATTAAACGTTAGATTAGAAACAAACGAGAGTGTGATTATTGAATACTCCTAGAACTGTACTATAACCCCACATATATATATAAAAGGGTGTTTTTAGAGGTATAGAACTTTAAATTGCAATAAAACAACGATGTATTATTCGATTGACATGAATTTTTCTTATTCGAAAGATAATCTTGTGGCATTACATTTTAAATATGATTTCTGGCATATGACTACCGGCTAGCTCGGATGTAGTCCAATCTGGACGTCAATTTTCGATGACTTTTTTCCAACATTTGTGGCCGTATATCGGCAATAACACGGTGAATGTTGTTTTCCAAAGGGTCAAGCGTTTGTGGCTTATCCGCATAGACCAATGACTTTACATAGCCCCACAGAAAATAGTCTAGCGGTGTTAAATCACAAGATCTGGGAGGCCAATTCACAGGTCCAAAACGTGAAATTAGGCGGTCACCAAACGTGTCTTTCAATAAATCGATTGTGGCACGAGCTGTGTGACATGTTGCGCCGTCTTGTTGGAACCACAGCTCCTGGACATCATGATTGTTCAATTCAGGAATGAAAAAGTTATTAATCATGGCTCTATACCGATCACCATTGACTGTAACGTTGTGGCCTTCATCGTTTTTGAAGAAGGATTCCACCAGCCCATAAAGCGCACCAAACAGTCAGTTTTTCTGGATGTAACGGTGTTTCGACATACACTTGTGGATTAGCTTCACTCCAAATGCGGCAGTTTTGTTTGTTGACGTAGCCATTCAACCAGAAGTGCGCTTCATCGCTAAACAAAATTCGCTTATGAAAATCGGGAGCAACGGCAATCTCGTTTTGGGCCCATTCGACGAATTTACGCCTTGCTTGATCATATTTAAAATGTAATGCCACAAGATTATCTTTCGAATAAAAAAAAATTCATGTCAATCGAATAATACATCGTTGTTTTATTGCAATTTAAAGTTCTATACCTCTAAAAAAAACACTCTATATATAACAAAATCACAATATTAAGTGGCAAAACACCTTTTAAATTAACAATAAAAACTTTTAAACCCCATTATAAATTTGTAATTACGTTTTTTAATAAAAGTCGAATACAATAGGTAAGAATTTATCTTAAAACCTATGTGAAAGGAATGCTGACGTCTATCTAGCGTATGGTTATTTAGGTTAAGTTAAATCTTTATAATAAATTTAAGAAAAGCTGTTTTATCTATTGGTACTGCTATGTAGAGGAATAATATCGACTGAGAGAGAGAGAGAGAAATATATCTATTATATTATAGTTAATTAATTAAATTTAATCAATAAGTTAATATTTGAAAAAACATGTATTAACATCAAGTGTCATTCACTATAAGTTTAAAAAAATGTATTTGAACTTTATTGGATGAATTAAAAGCATTTTATTTTTCGGCTGAAAATTTGAACAATATATATAACTAAATATATATAGGGAGAGGGTAAGCTAATAGAGTAGGAATTGAAAAAGAAACCATGTACAATCTGCTACTATATTCTGAGCAATGCTATACACGCTATACAAAAACAACGCTACAGCTTATATATATATATATATATATATATATATATAATTTATATATATATATATATATGTTCCTAATATATATATATATATTATATATATACATAATTTACCTATATATAGAAAGTGTTCCTAACTTGGATCCTATTTATTTTAACCAAAAACGAAAATTAAATCCATCGATATGAATTTTTGATCAAAATTAACAGTGGCGTAACATACACCCCCGCAAGGCTTCTAGGAGGCCCAAAGCTAGACTTACGCCTTTAACGTAAAATTTCACAAAATTAGCTTTACATTTTTTAATCCAATTTTAAGGATTTTCAAATTGGCGATCTAACATCACTCAAAATCAAAACTTTGATCGCTTATTAGATATCTTAGATTTATTTACAAATGCCAGCCATTGACCATCAGGTCATTAGGCAACAGGCTCTCAATACCTTTTTTACAATGCAGTTAAGATCATTCAGTGCAGGCACTCGTCCAAAATGAGCGGCAGTCATGTCTTGTCCGTGTCACACAAAACGCAGATAGGTGAAGTCACTAAATTAAAACCGAAACAGATGAGCACAAAGGCAGTCATGTCCGGTTAAAAGTCTAAATTTAGCCACAGCAGCAGCACGAGGAGAACTTTGAATACCGTGGGATTTCTTACATAGTGTACTCAAGGCTTATCACGAAGCAAACACGAGAAGCTGTAAGGCGAAATGATTCCCTAAAAATCCTTTTAATTTCCAGTTTGGCAGAATGGAAGTGTCAGTCTCTGCGAAAGTTCTGAAGGATACCCGTTCCCTTTTTGCCAAAAAGTCTGCCCTCTCATTTCCCCAAAGACCACAGTGGGATGGTACTGTAACAATCACGTCTCCGAAAACAACAACAACATCTGGTGTCGGTTTCTTTTAGATTCGACGCCCACGTGCAATTTCCGATCCAGCGCAACCATTGTTTTTGACCCCCCCCCCGAGGAATCTAGCGACCCGACCGGGAAGATGAGAGAGGAGAGATGCTTTGAACTTGCACGGGAGCGGTAACCAGCGAAACCTCCTCTCACAAAATAGTGGACTCTAACAATCTAATTAATTTTAATAACTTTAATGTATCATTTTGTAAATAATTTTCAATAGTTGTGACGTAATAAATTCCATATTCACCAAGAATACGCTACCCGTTATTCTTTCAAACGTTACAGCTTAGAGTTTTGGTGGCAGCGCTTTGGGATAAAAAGTTAGCATTCAGGACCCGTGAGAGGGGAGGAAAATTTTGGATTTTACGGATGGACCGCAACGCAGGGAGAAAAAGAGATCTTCGGAAGCCGTGCTGCAAGTAAATTCAGCTTCGGAGAAAGAAGGCGTCCTGCTCATAAAAGATCAAACTGATCTATAGTGTTAACGGCTAGTGTCCGAAGGAAGCGATTTTCGGAAGCCGTGCTGCAAGTAAATTCAGCTTCGGAGAAAGGGGGCGTCCTGCTCAAAGATCAAACTGATCTCATCTAGTGTTAACGGCGGCGAGAGTGTCCGAAGGAAAGCGATTTTCGGAAGCCGTGCTGCAAGTAAATTCAGCTTCGGAGAAGGGAGTCCTGCTTATAGAAGATCAAACTGATCTACATCTACAGTGTTAACGGCGAGAGTGTCGCGATTTTCGGGAAGCCGTACCACTAGTGCACATAATTTGCTTCTGACAGCAAGCTGAGTACTTCAAATGGGTGAGTACTGTTATATTTTTTTGAGTTGCAAACTGCATATTGTATTAGGAATTTTGGTTAAAGTGTTCTTTAGAAATTTTGAAATACTTAGTGTTTTTCTTGCATGGGAACAGTGTTATTTTTGTTTCTAGAGAATAATTGTATTTCAAGCATTGTGTGCAATTTTAGCTTAAGATTTATTGTGTTTTTTAAGTCTCTTGAATGATTTTGATTATTTTTAGTGTTAAGTTTTTTCTTTGTGTATTTCTGTGTATGCATGGGACCAGTGTTATTGTATTAATGAGAATAGTAACAATATTTGCAAAATTTAGCGTGACATTTATTTGATATTGTTTAAAAAATGGCTTTCCTTGGTAAAGGGAAAAGCAAGACATGTTGCAACTTGCTGAGGAATTAGGAATAAATGCCATACTTTAAATATGACTGTCCCTAGCATAAAAATTGCAATCACTAACAGTGAAGGTTATGAAGAGGAATTTGTTAAAAATCTGTATGAGACTATCATTGCAAACGGAAAAAAGATTGGAAGAGTTAGAAAGGGCTCAAAAAAAAATGAGATTAGAGGGAGTTAGAAGGGCTGAAAAAATGAGATTAGAGGAGTTAGAAAGGGCTGAAAAAATGAGATTAGAGGAGTTAGAAAGGGCTGAAAAAATGAGATTGGAGGAGTTAGTAAAGGAGCAGGCATTAAAAGAAAAGAATTACAGCTGAAATTTGATTTAGAAAGGTTTAAAATAGAATCCGGATTTAGGGTAAACGATGAATCAAACGATTCTACAAATGCATGTTCTGTAACCTCTAATTTAAACTTAAAAAATTGATCCCAGATTTTCGATCCTAAAGCAGTCAGATATTAGTTTATATCTAGTGATCTTTGAACGCCAGGCTAAAAGGGCGTCAATAGAAAAAGAAAGAGTGGGTGGGGCAATTACTGGGTTTGTGTACTAGAGATCGTGCACTTGCTCGCGAACCGGAGGAACAAGCCGAAAATTACGATTATGTAAAGAAATTATTACTTAAAAGATTCAGTTAAGTCCGGAGGTCTTTCGGCAAAATTTGTCCAACACCAGAAAAATCCGATAGCACCTGGAAGGATTTCACTTTTGAAATTACGAATTATCTAGATGAGTGGCTGATTGGCTTAGAAATAAATACCTTTCAAGATCTTAAAGATCTAATGGTGGTAGATCAATTAAAAAAAACGCGCCAATGCTAGTATGAAAGATCATTTTTAGATAATTGGGCAAACCTTAAATCAGCTACTCAAATAGCAGAACTCTTTGATAATTATGAGGACGTCCGAAAAGGTAAATTCGAAACCCATGGATAGGTGGGGCAGAAATGATAAAATTTTGACATACTCAGGGATCAAGGAAAAAGAAAATAGATTTGGGAAAACTTCCCCCAGATTAGGAGCTTCTGTTCCGGAGAGTACTAGAGAGAGAACTTTTGAAAAACGCGTGATACAAAGATGTTATCATTGCAATATGCCTGGACATATAAAAGCCGGTTGCCCTAAATTAATAAAAAACAAAACGACGGAAACTCTCAATAATATTGAAGGAAATGAAAACCCGGATTTTCTTAATTCATATACAACAAAGGGCTCTGTGAATGGTCACGAGATAGACATTCTTAGAGATACGGGAGCGACAATAGATTTAGTATGTGCAAAATACATAAATCCTTCTTCTTTCTCTGGTGAAAATGTTTGGGTAAAACAACCGTTAAGCCCAGAATTAGTTTGTTTACCTTTGGCGGTCGTGGAAATTTCCGGAAATTTTCGAACGGTGCAGACTAAGGCAGCGGTTTGTGAAATCACTTAAATCAACACGGTCGATATTTGCTTGGAAATAAAACGGCCGAGCTAATAAAAGAAATTTAGGCTATAATTTCCTGCCAGTCGAAATATTGAATGCTGTCCAAACAAGGTTTCAAGTCAAAGCGGCTAGAGAAGAAAGGGAATAGATAGTGGTGATGCTAAAAAAAGGGAAGATGAGGTTATAATTGTTTCTTCGGATGCAGAGGACGAAATTTTAATACCTGCACTCAGGAATATGTTCCGGAATTAGCGCTGCTAAGGGTTACGCGAGAAAATTTAATCAATGCTCAAAAAAATAGCGAGGAGATTAAACCCTTATACGAACAGGCAGCCAGTCAAGTGCAGGTTACCAATCAGGTTTATTCGCTAGAGAAGGAATTATTGGTCAAAAATCGTGAAGATAAGTTAGGTAACGTGGTGAAGTTAATAGTAGTGCCGGAAGGGTTGCGCGACCCTATTAAATCGTTGTGTCATGAGGAACATCTGCACACCTGGGAATTACGAAATCAAAGACAAATTAAACCGATATTTCTACTGGCCGAATTGCTATAGAGATATGGAACAGTTTGTAAAAACTTTTACGATCAGTGTCAGAGGGCTGGGAAGCCCAATGATAAAAAGCTCCACCAAAAATTGGTCCCTGTTATTCAGGAGGTTTTTACTAAGCTAAATATTGATGCATGTGGGCCTCTCCCGATCACATCTAAAGGGAATCGATATCTTATCACGGCCATTTTGCATGTCTTCAAAATTCCCTGAAGCTATTCCGGTGTCTGATATTAGTTCCGTTAGTGTCACAGATGCGCTGTTAAACATCTTTAGTCGGATGGGGTTTCCCCGTGAAAATACAATGTGACCAGGGTACTTCTTTTACTAGTGCTCTGACTACCGAGTTTTTTTGAAGATTCGGAATACTTGTCAGGCATAGTTCTGTGTATCATCCACAGAGTAACCCTGTTGAGCGATTTCATCGAACGTTGAAACGACTCTTTACGAGTCTTATGTTTAGATGCAGGCTCCGAATGGGACAAACATCTTCCGTCAATTCTTTTAGCGTTACGAACTGTATCTCACGAAAGTACAGGGTATACACCGTCAGAGTTGGTGTATGGGAAAAATTTGCGAACCCCAGAGACGTTAGTAATGGAACATTGGATGGAACCGGAAGAAGAGGGTGATCTCGTCACTGAATATATGTTTAAGTTAATAAATAGATTAAAAAGATGTCTAGAAGTAGCTATAAATAAAATGGAGGAAATGCAAGTTAAGCGGAAAACTTGGTATGACAAAAACGCAGTAAAACGTGAATTTAAGGATGGAGATTTAGTCCTAGTGTTAGCTACATCCAGAGCAAATAAATTAGCAGTGCAGTGGATAGGTCCTGGGACAATTTTAAATAAAATTTCGGAAACGAACTATTTAGTCGAAATCCCCGGCAGACGCGAAACATCTCAAATCTATCATATAAATATGCTAAAACCATATTACAAAGGCCAGAACACGTTAACGTAATTATTAATGATGAAACAAAAAACTCTCTCGCAGACCAGGAGTTAGAAATCCCATACTTAGAAAACAATTCTCTCATTTATGATTTTTCGAGGACGTAATCCAGGCTAGCGAGTTGAACAAACACCTTCACGACAAACAAATGGATCGACTGCGCGAATTATTAAATAAATACTCTAAATGTTTTTCAAACAATCCCGGTTTAACTAATCTGGTTGAACACGAAATCCAGTTAGTTAGCGATCAACCAGTTAGGACGAAGCCCTATCGAATGTCGCACCGACAAAATGAAATCTTAAAAAACGAAATTAACCGAATGTTAAAATTAGGGATCATTGAGGTAGGAGAATCGGATTACATGTCTCCTATGATTTTAGTTGAGATAGCTGGGAAAGAACCTCGTCCATGTATAGATTACAGGAAATTAAACGGGATCATTAGAACGGAATATTTTCCTCTTCCGAATATCGAAGAACGCGTAGAAAAAGTATCGGCGGCTAAATTTATTACCGTCTTTGACTTATCTAAAGGATATTGGCAAATACCTTTGAGTGAACAAAACAGCGATACGCGCAGCCTTCTGTACTAGCTTTGGTACATACCGACCCCTAAGGATGAGTTTCGGATTAAAGAATGCTCCATATTTCTTTAGTAAACTCATGGCTGAATTACTTAACGGACTAGAGGATTTCGTTGTCCCGTATCTGACGATATTGCAATTTTTCTCAGATACTTGGGAGTCGCATATTAAACATATGGAAACGGTTCTGCAGAGAATAAAGAGAGCTAAGTTAACGATAAAACCTTCAAAGTGTAAGTTTGCGCAACAAAATGTCAAATTTTGGGTCACATTGTGGGTCAGGGTTTTCGCACTCCTTCCGAGATCAAAGTTCAGGCTGTTCTAGAGTTCCCTACCCCCGCACGAAAACCCAAATACGTGCTTTCTTAGGTATAGCGGGTTATTACGCAAAAATATATAAATCTGTTCTCGTAATTGCTGCTCCGTTGACGGATGCGTTGAAGGGAAGAGCAAAGAAGGGAGAAATTAAGTGGACGACCGAGTGTGAAAACGCATTTCGAGAACTAAAAAAGGGAAACTAAATTGATAAGCCCGTCTTGTACGCGCAAATTTTGAACGAGAATTCATTGTTCAAAAAGGACGCTTGAACGCAGGTATGGGAGCAGTTTTAACCCAATTAACTGAACAAGGTGAGGAGCATCAATCCTTTACCTGAGTAAGAAATTTTCAGAGGTAGAGAAAGCGTTATTGTACGACGGAGAAGGAATGTGCTAGTATTGTTTTTCGCAATTAAAAAGGTTACATTATTACTTAGATGGAAATTCATTTTTAGTTATGACCGATCACAACCCGTTGGTGTGGTTGAATAGAAATGTTAGTTCTAACCTAGATTGATGCGATGGGCTTTGGCTTTTGCAAACCATATAATTTAGAATTGTACATCGGTCGGGTAAAAAAAGTCACAAAAAAATGCAGATAGTCTCAGCAGATCGGTGATAGATAATTAGGGATTGTTAACAATGTTCTCTTGCTCATGAATAATAATTGTTGCTTATGTTTTTTAGTTAAAGGTTAATAATTGTATTAAATTTTATTTATTTACTAGTACTGTATATCATATCGAATGGCGATGCGTGTCAAAAGATAAAGCCATGAAAAAGCAAATGTATTAATATGCTTAATTTTGTGTACAGGGTTTTAAAATATACATGAGTATTTAGTTTACGCAAGAGGCATATGGTGAAAAATATTTTTTGTGTGTAAGGTTGTACACTTCGCATATCATATCAACACATGTCGTTAGTATAATTTTATTTAAGTATTGTGGCGAAGAATATTTTATGTGCAAGGTCTTACACTAGGCATTTGATATAACATGTTGTTAGTATAATTGATACTAGGCATTGTGATAGGAGTGTTTGTATTTTTATTTAATGTATAGTATGTTTTTCTTACATTGCTATTTCGTAATATGGATTTGTGTAAGTTCCCTAGCAAGAACACTCACTCACTAGAAATAAGTAATTCCAAATTTAGTTCAGCGTTTTCTTTAGTAATTAAAATTGCAGCTCAGAAATATAGTGGTGCTTGATGAAGGGATGTGTCGGTAATCTGTCAGTTGTCTCATCGTCATCCCATTAAACTTTTCTCAACGGAAAAGTTCCATAAGAGAGGGCGAGCTGTAACGTCACGTCTCGAAACAACAACAACATCTGGTGTCGGTTTCTTTGTAGATTCGACGCCCACGTGCAATTTCCGATCCAGCGCAACCCCTGTTTGACCCCGAGGAATCTAGCGACCCGACCGGAAGATGAGAGAGGAGAGATGCTTTGAACTTGCACGGGGCGGTAACCAACGAAACCTCCTCTCACAAAATAGTGGACTCTAACAATCTAATTAATTTTAATAACTTTAATGTATCATTTTGTAAATAATTTTCAATAGTTGTGACGTAATAAATTCCATATTTTAATTCACCAAGAATACGCTACCGTTATTCTTTCAAACGTTACAGTACCCATTGAAAGACGATCTTTCCTTTTATCTTTCCCAGGAGTTCTCTACAGTTCTGCACACGTAAACAATTATTCTCATTATAGTTGGACAAAGCCTGAAGGGCAGAAGTAGAATCTGGAAAGAATTACAGCTCTTTCAATAGGGGAAGACGAACAGCAAGTTGCTGAAGGGCTATATATGTATAGCTTCAACCTCACCATCAAAATGAGTTGTCAAAGGGCCGGCGTGTAAATAGAAGAAGAGGTGACTAAAAACACCAATGCCAGCGCCTTGGGCAAAGTCCAAGAGTGAGCCATCTGTGTAAATGTGAAGCCACTCCTCCGGTGGGAAGCGGGTATTGATAGTTTCCAAAGCTATAGCGTGAAGAGCAGTTGGACTTAGATCACGTTTTTCTCACATTCAGAACAAGGTCCAACCTGATGTCGAGTATTGCGTAGTCGAGTGGGTTAGCAAAAGACAGTAATTAAAAGGGCACATCATTAATGACTTTATATTGAATGTTCTCACGAACACATTGAATAAAGCCCTTTTGAGTCTTAAGATTACGTCCTCCATCGGAATCATAGTCCCGCCAGAATGAATTATTTGGGAGTCTAATAAGTCTATTGAAGAGAATAGCAGCATTCTTCTCAATTATATTAGTGAATGGCTGAAGAGGTCGCAAAGTAACTGCATGGCAAATACTGGAGTAGTTTTAACTCCGCCAGTGATCATGCGAAGGGCTTGGTTATGGAAAGTGTCAAGAAGTTTTCTAACGTTCTCTGAGGCAGAGATCAGCACCTCATTGCGATAATTTAGAACTGGTTGAATATATGTCTTGTAAGTTGTATTTAAGGTATCCCTATTGCATCCCCATTTAACTCCGGTCAATCTTTTAAGAATGGAGAGTCGCTTTCTTGTCTTAGAAACAACAAGCTCAGCATGTTTAGTCCATTTCAATTTGTTATCAAGAGCGCAAACCCAAATAAATTGAAACATCACTCTGTTGAACAGGCATACCGTTATAAACCAATTGGGGACTGAATGGTTGTCTATTTAAAGTGAAGAACTGACAAGTAGTCTTCTTTAGGTTTACAGTCATATTTTATTTTCAATACACCAAAGGTGTAATCTTTCAAGGGTCAGATTTAGGATGGTATTTAGTTTGGACTGATCCCTCTTTGGTGTGCTGCACCAGATGGCAAGGTCATCCGCAAATAGAGCCGTATTGGTCAGTCCATCAGATGCCAAGAGATCAGGGAGATCATTAATAAAGATGTTGAATAAGATAGGACTAATCACAGTGCCTTGGGGCAGGCCAGTTTCACTTTGTTTAAAACTGGAAATAGCATTTCCAAAACGAACGGCCGAGAAACGCTGAGAAATGAAGTTCCTTATCCACATAAGCATATTATTTCACACACCCAGGGTCTGCAATTTTTGAATACATTTAAGCCGCCAAACTTTATCAAAGGCTGCTTCAAAATCCACAAATAGGGCAAGAGCAGAGTGTCTCTAATCAAGGGCGTCCTTGATGGACTGGCCAAGAAAAACAACTTATAGATATCTTAGATCCAATAACCAAATCAAAAAAAAACATTTTAATCTGCTGTAATCCCCGCGACGAAAGAGTTACTTTTTTTTAGTATATTTCATGTTAGCGGTAGGGAGAAAAAAAGACATCTTACTTTTTACTGAAGTAGCAAAGTAACTTATTGGCGCCTTTAGCTCCCCCCCCACACACACACACATGTATTTCATTTTCATTTAGCGAACTCGCAAATAACGTACATCTGTTATGCCTTTTTCATGAAAAATAGTATTGCGATACTTGAAAACGCATAAAGAGCATTTTAAATGATGATATGGTCTAGATTTATGATTTAGAAACCCATATGACCGCAGAAATTTCCGTATATTTATGAGTATTCAATCAAATAAAGCATAATGAGAAATGTTTCACAAAATTGTTTTTAGAACATTTATATTTTTATATTCAATGCACTTCAATATAGGGAGTGTACCTTCGCTGCTAAAACATTTCGATCTCACTTCTATCTTATAATATTAGAATTGTTTTTTGTAAACGGAATTAATTATTCTGGTTCTTATACTGTTATTTTGTTGATACGACAAGAAGAAACGAGGCCCTAAGAGAGTTAAAAAAACTTTGATTGGTTCTCAAAAACGAAAAATTCGAAGGGAAAAGGAGTATAATATTAATAGCAAATATGCAAAATTGGATAATTTTTTTTATATCCGCAAGTTCATCATCTTGTGCAAGTGCTAGTAGTAGTAATGCCAACGAACTTGATGAACAAATCCTGGAAGTGAAAATTAATCCACAAGAAAAAAACACATAGTTTTGGACACTTCAGCTAATAAGGATACTCTATCTAAAGAAAAGGAGTCGGAAAATGAAAACGAAGAAACAAAAAATTGATTTTGCGCATTATGTAGGTACGCCCATAGATGCAGATTTAAGGGAATAAATTTTAAAATTGGGCCCATACCAACCAGAAGGTAATTTCCAAAAAGATGCCAAAGGAAGGAGCATTTCAGTAATCTTCAAAAAGTATATAGCCTCGACCTATCTAATGAATTTCCAAATCAAATTATGTCTCTAAAAGCAGTTTTTAGTGAAGATTTAATTAAGCTGAATTCGATAAAATATTTAGGTAATTTTTTGATGATTCAAAATAAGTTTGCTGCGTCAAGTTTACCAGATGTATGTATTGCAGTTTTATTGATTTTGACTCTTCCACTTACTTCTGCAATGGCGGAAAGGTCATTTTCTAAATTAAAATTAATAAAAAATTATCTACGTTGTACGATGTCAGAAGAGAGGCTCTCCTACTTGTCTTTGATAAGTATTGAATAACAAGAAGCAAGGAAAATTGAATTGGATGAATTAATAACCGACTTTGCTAAGAAAAATGTGAGACGTCAATCGCTTTTTTTGTGATTTAGTAGTGCTGTATATTAGCTAGTAGTGTGTGTCGCGAACAACCCAACGAACTAGTTACTTTTGTAGTTCAACCTGAGTGGTACTGCGAGCGCATTCTTTTTGTGTCCATGCTTTCTTATTAGTAACAATAGTTATGTCTTTGACTTTTTGACTTTATGCTAGAATTTTATCGAACTTAAGGTCAAGCTCATCCCGGGATTTATAAACGAAGAATTTGGTAAGTGATACCTTCTTTCTATCATGAGGATCTGAAATCGAAAATATTGTTTTACAGTGTTTGTGTTTTTCTTAGTGCATTGTTTTTATTTAAGTTACCAGGTTATCAGTCGACTGTTGTTAGATTTTCCATTTTTTAAATACACTAATGTTAAACGTTATTTACTTTGTTTACTCAGACACAGGTTGATTTTATATTCAGTTAGAAGTTTAATATTTAAATATTTTTACGTGATGAATAAAGGTACATTATGTTATGGTTTTGCAATTCTTTGTATATATATATATATATATATATATCCGGCTTGGGGCCCAAGATCTGACTTTGCGGGGGCAATTATTTTCCGTTACGCCACTGAAAATTAATCAATATTGTTTGCCCATTGCATCTTAAAGTTTACCAAAAATCCCCTCCCCCCACCTCCCTCCATGCATTCTACATTCCACAAAACCGAAACGGAGAGTAGAGTTTATCTCTTCGTATTTTATTTTATTTATTTTCATTTGGAGAAAAAAGGTCATGCGTGTGCCATAAATGCGCAATTCAATACATTAATTTGTGAGGCCTTGTGTGAATGTGTGCTCCTTTAATATTTTACTATGCAATTTCTAGACGTTTGGTTGAAAGAACTCCATTGGACAGAAAAAATCGATTTATTAATCCATTTTCTGAGAATTGAAATATGAGCACATCTATAAAATACTCCGGAACACACATGTTCTAAAAGAATTCGAATACAAGGACATTTGCAGAAGATTTCGAGTTCTATATTTCAAATAATGCATTTGTGTTCTAAAAATAGTCATTAACTTAAAACTTAGATTATTAGATTCTAGAAGAGCGTACGTGGACAAAAGTAAATTATTTATCAAATAGAAATTCTACTGGATGGTATGGTAATATATAGTATTCCTTAAAATTTTATACTGCATTATTAAATCATTATCATTGGTAAAATTTGAAATTTATGTACAAATTTTTTTAATTTACAAGCTGAATCATATTTCTTTCCATAATATGAAACTTAACGTGCCGGATCAATGAAAAAAAATTGCTACAAAAGTAGTCTCAGTAATGAGTGTAACGAATCTGCAGATACCTTAAACTTACGACTGAAAATATCCATTTATTTTTACCCCCTAAAATTTAGCTAACAGTGTAAAAGTTGGGGAAAATATTGGGTGTTTTTAAGGGAAAACTCAGCAGCTAAATTCAGAATATTGTGAGCTAATTAGGTATTGTTTAAAACAAGACATTGCTCTTAAGTTTATTACATTTGAAAAGGAAATGGAATAATTCGAAATTATAAAATATTTGAAGAGTCTCTTTCTCCCTGAAAAGTATAAACACGAGAAAAGACAGCTGATAAAAGTATAATACCAGAAAATCTGCACACCTTGCTATGGTTATAACACCACATATGATAATTGAGCAATCTCAGTGAAAATGCTGCACATGTAATATTCAGTAAAATAACATAAAATTTCAGGTACATCAAGAATCTTTAGGAATGAACGGATGAATTAACTGGAAACATTGGTAACGGATCTAATTTATATATTGCCTGGATTGCTTCAGAGCATATCTCTACAAATATCTATCCGAATAAAATGGGGGAAAGCCAGTGATAATTTTTATTCTAACAAACATTTTGAAATCTCAGAAAACATTCTGTGTGGACACAGATATTATTTCTAAGGGAACAGGAAACAGAGAAAAGAAAATTATGGTACCTGGATCATCAGCAAAACGGTCATCACTTCAGAACTTCCGTGCAAATTTAATTTATAAAATGATACAGAGCATTGATTTTGTAACTATATTAACGATATAAAACTTCTTATTAAACTTCCAAAAAATCATTTCAATCGTCGAAATAATCTTAGGAAAACATTCAAAATAGATTCCTGATGGAATATATTTTTTAGAGAACATTTTTGAAAAAAGCAGCGATTAATAAATAAATGTTTAGAGCATTTTTGTAGAAGATGAAGTTCTTTGATATTTATTCAATTGAAAGTTTTTTAAATAATTTTAAAGGGAACAAAAACTTTTGAGAGAGAGAGAGAGAGATGTTCTATATATATATCTTCTATGATTTTATCGGTCAACCAATACAGAAATTGAAATTTAGCACTTTCGAACTTCGCCACATACTCTGCTGGCCATTAATATTGTTGTACCAGGAAGAAAAGCAAATAACAAAATGTTTCTTAATGTACATATACAGCATAATAGTAAAATAGCATGACTAAATTTGTAGGCAATTCGTAAGTATGCAGGGTCAGGGCCCGAAAATTAGTACACACAGCTGCTGCCTTTGACAGCTAAAATGGCTCTAATTCGATTAAGCATCGAGTCATACTGGGTTTGGATGACAGATACAAGCAAGTTTATGCCATACTTCCTCAATCGCAATGGCTTGAAAAGTGGTGGTGACGCACTCTCTCAGCAACCCAAGACCAGATACTTTTAATGGATGGAATAACTTGAGAACGTGCTGTCCAGGACAAAAATGAAAAGTCCTCTGTGTCGAGGTAGGTCAAGACATGACGAACAACATGCGAAATTGCATTATTTTGTTGAAAGATGACGTCTCCAAGGCCTCGGATAAGGTGCAGCCTTATGACTTGAGTAATGTAATGCAAGCGGTTTAGATTACTAACATCACGAACGTCAAATTCGAGTCGTGTACCCAATGTGGCTCCCGATACAATCAAACCAGGCACATGGTCCATATAATGACATCAAATTCAAGCAGGCCGCGTGCATTTTCCTCGGTGCCTCCAGACACAGATACGTAAATCAGGTGGTTTCACGCAGAATCGACCCATATAATGACATCAAATTCAAGCAAGCCACGTGGCTTGCTCAAAGGCTCACCAAACAGATTTCGACGACGTTATTTCATAAAAATGTTACTCATGTTGTCAGAGACGTGGTTAGATAATGACTAACGTGTTTCGATACCTAACTTCGATTGCTGTGTACAATTTAAACGACCGGGTCGCAGAGCAGCTGGTGTTGCGATCTATCGCAAACAGAAACATTCACATGTTGTGACTCCTCATATGAACATTACTTATCGTCAAACAAGTGGACTAGGTATTGTTAGTAACGATATTGGGTCACATATGTGCCGCAGAATGCTTATTTGAAAACGGACAAACAGTGATTTTGGTGGTTGCATACATTTCTTGAAATCAAACGGTACAAAAAATTAAAGATTTCCTGCAATTTGTACTTTTACCATATACCGAAGGTGGTTCTGCTCTTTTAAAGAAAACCATCACTCGCTTCCCATGATTTTGAAGGGTGATTTTAACTTTAATTCAGTTTGCCAAAATCTGAGCCGCTCATAGCTTTTTTGAACGATGAATTCAAGCTCGAAATGAATACAAATCAAAATGTTTCGACAACTAACAGTGGTTATGTTATTGACGCTGTTTTTTTTCCCCAACGGTTTTTAAATACTTTGAAATCACAAGTATATGTGTCATATTTTAGTTATCATATGTCTATTGCCTCCGCTCTTCCCCAAATTGATCAAGAATAATTATTTTTGATAAAAAAAATTGTATTACTCCTTGTGTTATATATAATTAAATAAAATTTTCATTAAAGATATAATTATTCGATAGAAAATTATTTCCATTCACACCCAATTCATTTTTTTCAGGATATAAGTTACTATTGCGTATTTACTTAGATAACATGTCAGATGTTACACATCATATACGACTACTGTAAGGCTCATTTCTTTTTTTTTTTATATTACTTGTTTCCAATATTACTATTGTTCATTGGCAGGGTTTTTTATTGAGCAGCTATTGTTATGTTCCTTGTTTATTTCTTATTGAAACATAGTTCAAATATACTAATTTAAAACAAATGTATAGGGGATGTGAGATGGGAGACTCTGACCACTCTCTCAGGTGTTCTCCTTCAAAATCGGGATGGAATCGAGCAAAATCGTACTGTCACCTGCATGATGCTCAAAGCTAAGACTAACGACAGGCGTAAAAATCTAGCCCTTAGCCGCAATGAATTTCTTGGGCCTTGATCTGACGTTACTGTCGGTCAGGTGGCATAAGTAACAACAAATTTATTTATAAATTTATGTAGTATCATTTACACTCTGCGCAAGAATTTCCACAATAACTACAATTCTAAGTTAAAGAGGAAGGGCCAAGATAAAATATTATTTCATATAATATTTTGTCTTGCAAGGCTCTTATTATGATAATTGCTTAACGCTTCTCGTATTGTTTCTCATACACTGGCCTCAAAAAGTTAAGGTACAACCGGGTTTTTGTGTCTAATTTGCAAATGAATGAATGTAGAAACAAAAAATTTGGAGGATATGTGCATTAAATAGTTTTTTATTGAATGCGTCATAGAAATTTGTATAAGTGTATTGCAAAAACGATTTATAACAAAAAAAGCAATCTCTGCGGAAAAGTCCATTCTTGGAGAAAACAGCACATCACAGTGTTATGTGGTAAAATGGCATAAAAACAATACAAAATGGGTTCTAATAAGGAATGTGTCCACCCCTAACTTGAATGCATTGGCGGCATCGATTTCCCATGCTGTTTATTAAGTTGTCGGACACCGGAATAGGAAGCGAAGACCAGACACAGAGTAAGCCTTGTTTCAGCTCATGTAACGACCTTGGAGGAGGATTTAAAGCAGCAACCTCTCTGCCAAGATAGTCCCAAAGATGTTCTATCAAATTCAGGTCTGGAGATCTAGCTGGCCATTCCATTCGTTCCAAACCGTGATCCTCCAGATACTCCTCAACAATCCCAGCTCGGTGAGGTCGTGCATTATCATCCATCAGAATGAAGTCGTTACCAATAGCAGCAGCATATGGGCGGACATATGGATCAAGGATCTCATCCCGATATCTAAGACCAGTTACGGTTCCTCCATGGAACACATGCAGGTCAGTGTGGCCACCGAGCGAGATCCCTGCCCAAACCAGGATTCCACCACCTCTATAACTGTGTCTTTCAACAGTGTTGGATTGATGGTATCTAGTGCGCTGTTCCCTCCAGATCAGTAGACGCCCTGAATCACTCTCCATTGTAAATCTGTACTCGTCTGTGAACAGCACAGAAGCCCATTGTTGCTGCGTCCAAGAAACATGTTCTCTTGCCCAGCATAAGCTGTTCCTTCGCTGTCGTCCGTTGAGGGGAACGCACACAACTGGTCTTCTTGCATACAGACCTGCATTGTGAAGACGATTTCGCACCTTAGTAGCGGAGATTCTTCTTTCTGATGCTTGAAAGTGGTCTGCAACGAGCTGCGGCACAGTAGTGGTTCTTCTCCTTCGTGCCGAAAGAGCTAGAAAACTGTCTTCTGCAGGTGTTGTAGCTCGTGGTCGGCCTGGAACAGGTCTTCTGGACACAGAATCTTCGGATAGGTATTGATCCCAAAGTCGCTGAACAACACTACGAGACACATTGAGACGTCTAGCAACATCAGCCTGCGACAATCCCATTTCCATCCATCCAACTGCCCGCCACCTTAACGAATTGGGTAAACGACGTCTCTGAGACATTTTCTAAACTCTATTGACTATTGTCACCGAAACTGCCAACAACTGTTGAAAATCAACACAACTTACACACAAAAGTACGAAAGCTTGATATTTGCATATTTTTCTCTCTCTCATAAATATACGTTCTTTTCTATAAAATAAAAGTTGTAGCAATCGTTTTTGCATTAATGTTTTTAAAGTTCGTTATTATCATTCATGTAAACTATGCATTTTATTGTTACTGCCATTTTTTTTATGGTGAGCTTCGAAAAACATGTTGTACCTTAACTTTTTGAGGCCAGTGTATTTCGCGTATTTTCAAAAGACCATGCAGCTTTGATAAATATCTCATTATTATTTTTTATTCGGTATATGTAATCATTTTGCATGAAAGCCTTTTCATCGTGAACTTCGTACTTACAGATAGTATTGAAAGTTTGTGAGAATCTCTAATCAAGAAAAAAAATTATTATTTGTACAGTTTCAGATTACTGAGAATTTGTTCCTAAATTATAAAAAAATCGTTTACTTTCATAAATTTTTTAAAAACAACATTTGAGGGGAAAAAATGGAAGACCTTCGAAAAATTTCAAATTTAAGATGATTCTGAGAGAGGTACTTTTATTATATTATGTGAATTTCTTGTTTTTATTGCATTTTAAATTGAGCATTTGAAGACAATTTTTTACGCGGATGTTGTTAGAAACCCATAAAATGCATTAATCGCAGTGAGTGAACATTAACATCGTGTTATTCAGCTACGCGTGGTCTTTTGGCGTGAGTGAGTGAACATTAACATTGCATTATTCAGCTACGCGTGGTCTTTTGGCGTGAGTGAGTGAATATTAACGTCGCACTGTTCAGCTACACGAGGGCTTTTGGCGACGGACCACGAAATTTTGAACCATGGTCAAATAACGTGGACGACACCTGAACTGCACCCCCTCTCCTAACTACCACACCACACCAACGGGAGGACGGTTCAGCTCTCTACAGATTTAACGAGCATCGTTGCTCTACACGGCGGGTCTTTAGTGGTATTGGGCTCGAACTCATGACATGCCTTGCCATGATCCGATACCTTGTCCACTGGACTACCGCAGCCCGCGGTCTTTTGGCGACAGACCTCGTAATTTTGACCCTTGGTAAGTTGATGAGGACCATACCGGAGCCTGCACCCTCTCTCCTAACTTCCCCACATAACCAACGGGAGGACGTTCGTGCCTCGACATATTTAACATGCATCGGCCTCCTCTGCACGGCGGGTATACAGCGGTACTAAGCTCGAATTCATGACACGCCGGGCACGAGTCCATGACCTTGACCACTAGGCTACTGAGGCCACTACATTCATCGCAGGCAGTATTCACTTTGAATCCTTTACTGTAATGGTCTTCAAACTTTAACTACTCGTGAAAGCCTTAGAAGTATTAGGTATTTTGGAGAGGAACCCTATCTGAGTCTAAGAAGAACATATCCTAAGAAATTAAGGAAGAGCTGTTAAGGCAAGATTACAGATGTGAAAGGAAGAAGATAAAAATTATATCATTAGTGTGCTGCATGATTTAAATGGTGGTGGTGATCAAATTATTTCAATTCCCAGATTAATTACCTTTTTAGACCTTCCATGTAAAATTTATACCAATGTGGGTTTAAATTTCAAGATAAAAATCTACCGATTCCTACAATAAGCGTTTTATTTGATGAAACGGTCGAACGGGAATTTCAAAAGTATTTCATTATAACCACTGATGCTTCAAAAAATCGCCAAATTACTTCGATAGCAGGTATAAAAAAATCTTCATTTGCTTACAGAATCAACCATTATAACTCCATTTTTACTGCAGAAACTTTGGCCATTTGTCAAGCTTTAGATGATCTGGTGGAATTTAATGTAAATTTACTTGTTTTGTCGGATAGTCTTTCTGTTCTTTCTGCACTTCAAAATTTCTCGATCAAACCCCATAAGGTAATTATTCATAGACTTGCTAACAAAATTTATATGCTATCTAACTACGTTAATCAGTTAATTCTGCTTTGGACTCCGGGACACTCGAAAATTGTTTGGAATGAGCAGGCGGATAATCTCACAAGATCGGTCACGGAGTCCAATGTTTACATTGACTGGATTGCTTCAGAAGACATTCATAAAAATATATATCGAAATAGAATTCAAAAAATCAATGAAACATTTTACTCAAGCAAATATTTTGAAAAATTGGGAAATATTCCGACCATTGATATTGTTTCAAAGTGGACAGAGAATCGAAGAGAAGAAATCTTAAGCACTCGAATCTTCAATAAAATGATTATTACTCCAGGCCTTCTACATAGATTTAATTTACAGGGTAATGCAATGTGTATTACATGTAATTGTATAAATGATTTGGACCACATTATATTAAATTGTATTAGATATACTAGGCATCGTAATAATCTCTGGTCTACTCTTCGTATTGATCCACATTCCACTATTACATTTAGAGATGTTTTGGAAAGGGCAATGAATAATAAATCAACTTTCAGAGTTTTTTTTAAAGGGAATGAAATTTTTTAATATTTACTAATCTATTAGGATTTCTTTTGTCTTGTCTTTTTTTTTGAGGGATCATAGCCTGTGTTGCTCTATATCCCCCCCCCTTCAACCTTTCAATCAATACAGATGTGAAGGCTGCTGTGACGTTTGAGATAAATAAAGGTAGCGTGCCATTTATTAATTTAAATATTTAGTTAATTTACGTCACAGCTATTAATTACAGTCTATACACAGAAGTTATTAAAAATATAGTTTAGAATTATTAGGTCCACGTTCTGCTGTGTGTGAGGAGGGAGGTCACGTCTCGTCTCTACGAAATGTTTCGACCGTCTCTCTCTCTGCCTTCTCTAAACTTCAAGATCTTAACAGTCGGCCCCTTTATCCTTGAGTTGCATCTGGTTCGTGCGTGGAGTAGGGTGGGGTTACTTGTGGTGTCAAAGGTTGCCGGGGTGATGTCCAAGACAAGACTGCGCAATATTTTAAGGGTGCAGGTGTTCCTTGAACATGTTGATCATATCCACAAAGAAACCGATTCACAGCTGTGTGGCGGGATTCGTTGCACTGCGTTAGGACGATATGATGCTCGTTATGCTGAAGCCTTGAAAGGACCGCAAATAGGTTTAAAGGAGTCAAAGCGAATTTGGAAGTGAATCTGATACAGAGTCTGATAGAGTGTGTTGGAGCGTCTTGGAGCTTGTGTGTTTCCCCTTTTCGTGTCTCTTTAAAAATGGAATATGTCACACCTTCAAAAGAGACGTGATGCAGAATTATTTCTGTTTGGACGTAGCCAGGATTACTATCCGGGCATTGATCCTTGCCACCTATCTGGCGGTGGACTTTGAAGCCGGAGATTGGCGTGGGAACTGCGCCGGTCACTTCTCTGCCGGCTGGATAAAGGAAATCACAGGTTGACTTGCCCTAGAACCTAAGCGTCGGCGTCGTCCTGTCTTGGGTACTTTTCCATGTGAAACTACGTGACCGTTGGGAAGTCATTAGTTCCCCAATAGGAAATAGGTCCTTTGGGGGGGGATTTAGAATGGCAAACATGTCTGCCAAACTGGGCAAATATTATATCATATATTGGTGTTCAAAATTAAGAAAATTTTTAGATTCTGTCAATTATCTCTACAACTACTGGACTGATTTTAATGAAATTTGGTATGTATATGGTGCTGATATAATGTAAAAAATAACCATTCAAATGTTAAAATACACATCCGTGATCGTACGTAACTTTCATCGAAGTAGGAAGTTATGAAACAGCAGTTACAGAATAATAATAATGATAAAAAAATAATCCCCACTTTCAGATAAACAGGCATCACACCGTGATTTTATTCCGGAAATAAAGGAATTTATAAGTTCCTGTGGCAATTATCCCCCTCGTTCAGCAACTCTGTTTTCAAGCCTTGAATGGTTCTCGGAGGAGGTTTGCGAGTTGCAATTTCCCTCCCCAGAACGTCGCAAGTATGCTTTATGCGGATAAAAACTGCAGATCTAATTGGCCAATCTATTCAGTGAATATCTTCACTTCCCAGAAATTCATCGAACAGATGAGCTCTGTGTACCTCGCGTTGTCATCCATTAGAATAAAATCAGGGCAAATTGCACTCGCGAAAAGACGAACACAGGGCTCCAAGACCTCATTCCTATTCCTCACAGCAGTCACCGTGTCTCTTACAAAGACGTAGCGGTGTGAGCGGCCATCAAAAGTGATGTCTGCCCAAATCATCAAGCCTCCGCTATTGTAACGGTCGATTTCTTAGACGTTGGAGGGCAGGTAGCGGGTCCCTGGTTCTCTCCATATGAAAGTACAGAGAGAATATATTATTTTTTACATTGTATTGACTATGTATACATACCAAATTTCATTAAAAACTGTCCACTAATTGTCGAGATAATTGACAAAGTTTAAAAATTCTCTTAATTTTGAACACCAGTGTATAATTTGTGACGGGTTCATCGCGCTTTCTATTAATTATCCTCTTGGGTTCTTTGGGGCCGAAAAAGGCAAATTCTTTCCAACCAGATCCAGAAGCGAAGCATAATTATGCAAAATAGGAACCTTTTAAATAGCAGAAGTTTAGCGTAAGCGGTGTGGCCTTTTAGGAAGTGATTATACTAGTCTGAGTTTAAACGCGTAAGTTGAAGTAAGCCGATATTCCAGAGTTAGTTATCCGTGACAGTGCGTTCAAGTCAAGGTGGATACCATTCCATGCGAGATAAAGAAACGGTATTGAGGATTCGAGTGTGTTGCTTCTACCTAGGATATAGAGGTAGGACCGTTCTACTAAGTATTAGGAACTGTGTATAAACAGGGGTTAGGAGTAAACGGTAAAGTAATTATAGTAGTCGGGTTCACGCGTATTTGTTAATACGTATTGTGTGTTTGTTCACCTCAGATCCTCTAAGTTAAAATATAAATATTAAAATTGTATAATGTTTAAGTTAAGATCTTAATAAAGAGATATTAAAATTATGACAAAGCCTGGTTCTTCATTCACTCCCAAACTCCTAGGTCACGAGGATAACATAGAAGTAAGGCACCACCCACGGGCTAATGCCTTACAAATTGTGCAGTATAGTGTAACGTTTGAAAGAATAACGGTAGCGTATTCTTGGTTAATTAAAATATGGAATTTATTTACGTCACAACTATTGAAAATTATTTACTAAATGATACATTAAAGTTATTAAATTTAATTATAGATTGTTAGAGTCCAATATTTTGTGAGAGGAGGATTCGTTGGTCACCGCTCTCGTGCAAGTTCAAAGCATCTCTCCCCTCATCTTCCGGTCGACGAGCTAGATTCTTCGGGGGTCAAAAAGGGGTTGCGTTGCAGGTGCAAGATGCACGTGTGGGTGTCGGGTCCAACAAAAGATGCCGACTAGATGTTGATGTTCGGAGAAGCGACGTTACAGCTCTCACCCTCTCTTATAGAACTTTTCCGTTGAGAAAAGTTTAATGGAATGACGATGAGACAACTGACAGATTACCGACACATCCCTTCATCAAGCACCACTATATTTCTGAGCTGCAATTTTAATTACTAAAGAAAACGCTGAACTAAATTTGGAATTACTTATTTCTAGTGAGTGAGTGTTCTTGCTAGGGAACTTACACAAATCCATATTACGTAAATGATCAATAGCAATGTAAGAAAACATACTATAACATTAAATAAAAATCACAATGCCTATTATCAATTATACTAACAACATGTTACAGCAAATGCTAGTGTAAGACTTTAAACATAAAATATTCTTCGCCACGATACTTAATAAAAATTATACTAACGACATGTTGATATGATATGCGAAGTGTACAACCTTACACACACAATATTTTTCACAATATGCCTCTTGCGTAAACTAAATACTCAGGTATATTTTAAAACCCTATACACAAAATTAAGCATATTAATACATTTGCTTTTCATGGCTTTATCTTTTGACACGCATATCCATTCGATATGATATACAGTACTAGTAAATAAATAAAATTAATACAATTATTAATCTTTAACTAAAAAACATTATAAGCAACAATTATTATTCATGAGCAAGAGAACATTGTTAACAAGTACTAATTATCTATCACCGATCTGCTGAGACTATCTGCATTTTTGTGACTTTTACCCGACCGATGTACAATTCTAAAATTATATGGTTGCAAAGCTAAAGCCCATCGCATCAATCTAGGGTTAGAACTAACGTTTCTATTCAACCACACCAACGGGTTGTGATCGGCCATAACTAAAAATGAATTTCCATCTAAGTAATAATGTAACCTTTTAATTGCGAAAACAATACTAGCACATTCCTTCTCTGTCGTACAATAACGCTTTTCTACCTCTGAAAATTTCTTACTCAGGTAAAGGATTGGATGCTCCTCACCTTGTTCATTTAATTGAGTTAAAACTGCTCCCATACCTGCGTTTGAAGCGTCCATTTGAACAATGAATTCTCGTTCAAAATTTGGCGCGTACAAGACGGGCTTATCAATTAGTTTCCCTTTTAGTTCTCGAAATGCATTTTCACACTCGGTCGTCCACGTAATTTCTCCCTTCTTTGCTCTTCCCTTCAACGCGTCCGTCAACGGAGCAGCGATTACCGAGAACAGATTGATATATTTTTGATAATAACCTGCTAGACCTAAGAAAGCACGTATCTGGGTTTTCGTGCGAGGGGTAGGGAACTCTAGAACAGCCTGAACTTTGATCTCGGAAGGGGTGCGAAAGCCCTGACCCACAATGTGACCCAAAAATTTGACATTTTGTTGCGCATTTTATCGTTAACTTAGCTCTCTTTATTCTCTGCAGAACCGTTTCCATATGTTTAATGTGCGACTCCCAAGTATCTGAGAAAATTGCGATATCGTCTAGATACGGGAAAACGAAATCCTCTAGTCCGTTAAGTAATTCAGCCATGAGTTTACTAAAGAAATATGGAGCATTCTTTAATCCGAAACTCATCCTTAGGGGTCTGTATGTACCAAAGCTAGTACAGAAGGCTGCGTATCGCTGTGCAGTTTTACTCAAAGGTATTTGCCAATATCCCTTAGATAGGTCTAAGACGGTAATAAATTTAGCCGCCGATACTTTTTCTACGCGTTCTTCGATATTCGGAAGAGGAAAATATTCCGTTCTAATGATCCCGTTTAATTTCCTGTAATCAATACATGGACGAGGTTCTTTCCTAGCTACCTCAACTAAAATCACAGGGGACATGTAATCCGATTCTCCTACCTCAATGATTCCTAATTTTAACATTCGGTTAATTTCGTTTTTTAAGATTTCATTTTGTCGGTGCGACATTCGATAGTGCTTCGTCCTAACTGGTTGATCGCTAACTAACTGGATTTCGTGTTCAACCAGATTAGTTAAACCGGGATTGTTTGGAAAACATTTAGAGTATTTACTTAATAATTCGCGCAGTCGATCCATTTGTTTGTCGTGAAGGTGTTTGTTCAACTCGCTAGCCTGGATTACGTCCTCGAAATCATAAACGAGAGAATTGTTTTCTAAGTATGGGATTTCTAATTCCTGGTCTGCGAGAGAGTTTTTTGTTTCATCATTAATAATTACGTTAACGTGTTCTGGCCTTTTGTAATATGGTTTTAGCATATTTATATGATAGATTCGAGATGTTTCGCGTCTGCCGGGGATTTCGACTAAATAGTTCGTTTCCGAAATTTTATTTAAAATTGTCCCAGGACCTATCCACTGCACTGCTAATTTATTTGCTCTGGATGTAGCTAACACTAGGACTAAATCCCCATCCTTAAATTCGCGTTTTACTGCGTTTTTATCATACCAAGTTTTCCGCTTAACTTGCATTTACTCCATTTTATTTATAGCTACTTCTTGACATCTTTTTAATCTATTTATTAACTTAAACATATATTCAGTGACGAGATCACCTTCTTCTTCCGGTTCCATCTAATGTTCCATTACTAACGTCTCTGGGGTTCGCAAATTTTTCCCATACACCAACTCTGACGGTGTATACCCTGTACTTTCGTGAGATACAGTCCGTAACGCTAAAAGAATTGACGGAAGATGTTTGTCCCATTCGGAGCCTGCATCTAAACATAAGACTCGTAAGAGTCGTTTCAACGTTCGATGAAATCGCTCAACAGGGTTACTCTGTGGATGATACACAGAACTATGCCTGACAAGTATTCCGAATCTTTCAAAAAACTCGGTAGTCAGAGCACTAGTAAAAGAAGTACCCTGGTCACATTGTATTTCATGGGGAAACCCCATCCGACTAAAGATGTTTAACAGCGCATCTGTGACACTAACGGAACTAATATCAGACACCGGAATAGCTTCAGGGAATTTTGATGACATGCAAATGGTCGTGATAAGATATCGATTCTCTTTAGATGTGATCGGGAGAGGCCCACATACATCAATATTTAGCTTAGTAAAAACCTCCTGAATAACAGGGACCAATTTTGGTGGAGCTTTCTTTTTATCATTGGGCTTCCCAGCCCTCTGACACTGATCGCAAGTTTTTACAAACTGTTCCATATCTCTATAGCAATTCGGCCAGTAAAAATATCGGTTTAATTTGTCTTTGGATTTCGTAATTCCCAGGTGTGCAGATGTTCCCTCATGACACAAGGATTTAATGGGGTCGCGCAACTCTTCCGGCACTACTATTAACTTCACTACGTTACCTAACTTATCTTCACGATTTTTGACCAATAATTCCTTCTCTAGCGAATAAACCTGATTGGTAACCTGCACTTGACTGGTTCGTATAAGGGTTTAATCTCCTCGCTATTTTTTTGAGCATTGATTAAATTTTCTCGCGTAACCCTTAGCAGCGCTAATTCCGGAACATATTCCTGGAGTGCAGGTATTAAAATTTCGTCCTCTGCATCCGAAGAAACAATTATAACCTCATCTTCCCCTTTTTTAGCATCACCA
Organism: Trichonephila clavipes; assembly: GCA_019973935.1. NCBI lineage: Eukaryota > Metazoa > Arthropoda > Arachnida > Araneae > Nephilidae > Trichonephila > Trichonephila clavipes. Next base: position 37,045 of record BMAU01017665.1, on the reverse strand, counting down.
CTATCTATTCCCCTTTCTTCTCAAGACCGCTTTGACTTGAGACCTTGTTTGGACAGCATTCAATATTTCGACTGGCAGGAAATTATAGCCTAAATTTCCTTTTATTAGCTCGGCCGTTTTATTTCCAAGCAAATATCGACCGTGTTGATTTAAGTGATTTCCACAAACCGCTGCCTTAGTTTGCACCGTTCCAAAATTTCCGGAAATTTCCACGACCGCCAAAGGTAAACAAACTAATTCTGGGCTTAACGGTTGTTTTACCCAAACATTTTCACCAGAGAAAGAAGAAGGATTTATGTATTTTGCACATACTAAATCTATTGTCGCTCCCGTATCTTTAAGAATGTCTATCTCGTGACCATTCACAGAGCCCTTTGTTGTATATGATTTAAGAAAATCCGGGTTTTCATTTCCTTCAATATTATTGAGAGTTTCCGTCGTTTTGTTTTTTATTAATTTAGGGCAAACGGCTTTTATATGTCCGGGCATATTGCAATGATAACATCTTTGCATCACGCGTTTTTCAAAAGTTCTTTCTCTAGTACTCTCCGGAACAGAAGCTCCTAATCTGGGGGAAGTTTTCCCAAATCTATTTTCTTTCTCCTTGACCCCTGAGTATGTCAAAATTTTATCATTTCTGCCCCACCTATCCATGGGTTTCGAATTTACCTTTCGGACGTCCTCATAATTATCAAAGAGTTCTGCTATTTGAGTAGCTGATTTAAGGTTTGCCCAATTATCTAAAAAATGATCTTTCATACTAGCATTGGCGCGTTTTTTTAATTGATCTATCACCATTAGATCTTTAAGATCTTGAAAGGTATTTATTTCTAAGCCAATCAGCCACTCATCTAGATAATTCGTAATTTCAAAAGTGAAATCCTTCCAGGTGCTATCGGATTTTTTCTGGTGTTGGACAAATTTTTGCCAAAAGACCTCCGGACTTAACTTGAATCTTTTAAGTAATAATTTCTTTACATAATCGTAATTTTCGGCTTGTTCCTCCGGTTCGCGAGCAATAAATTGCACGACCTCTAGGGGTAACAAACCCAATAATTGCCCCACCCACTCTTTCTTTTCTATTGACGCTCTTTTAGCCTGGCGTTCAAAGATCACTAGATATAAACTAATATCTGACTGCTTAGGATCGAAATCTGGGATCAATTTTTTAAAGTTTAAATTAGAGGTTACAGAACATGCATTTGTAGAATCGTTTGATTCATCGTTTACCCTAAATCCGGATTCTATTTTAAACCTTTCTAAATCAAATTTCAGCTGTAATTCTTTCTCTTTTAATGCCTGCTCCTTTACTAACTCCTCCAATCTTATTTTTCCAACCCTTTCTAACTTTTCCAATCTCATTTTTTCAGCCCTTTCTAACTCCTCCAATCTTTTTCCGTTTGCAATGATAGTCTCATACAGATTTTTAACAAATTCCTCTTCATAACCTTCACTGTTAGTGATTGCAATTTTTATGCTAGGGACAGTCATATTTAAAGTGGCATTTATTCCTAATTCCTCAGCAAGTTGCAACATGTCTTGCTTTTTCCCTTTACCAAGGAAAGCCATTTTTTTAAACAATATCAATAAATGTCACGCTAAATTTTGCACTATTGTTACTATTCTCTATTAATACAGTAACACTGGTCCCATGCATACACAGAAATACACAAAGAAAAACTTAACACTAAAAATAATCAAAATCATTCAAGAGACTTAAAACACAATAAATCTTAAGCTAAAATTGCACACAATGCTTGAAATACAATTACAATTCTCTAGAAACAAAATAACACTGTTCGCATGCAAGAAAAAACACTAAGTATTTCAAAATTTGTAAAGAACATTTTAACCAAAATTCCTAATACAATATGCAGTTTGCAACTCAAAAATATAACAGTACTCACCCATTTGAAGTACTCAGCTTGCTGTCAGAAGCAAATTATGTGCAGTAATATGGCACTAGTGGTTTTGAACTTTTTCGTGTGAACAATGGTCCTTTTGACCAATCTTGAATCTTTCACCCTTAACAATAAGTGTGGTCAGTTTGACCAGCCTTGAATTCACTCGTGGCATGGCTTCAAAGATGAATTCAATCGCAGCACGGCTTCCGAAAATCGCTTTCCCCTCGGACACTGTGTGTGGCTGTAAACACTATAGATCAGTTTGATCTTCTTTGAGCAGGACGCTCTCCTTCTCCTAAGCTGAATTCAATTGCAGCACGGCTTCTCTCCGAAGATGTCTTTTTCTCTCCCTGCGTTGCGGTCCGTCCGTAAAAACCCAAAATTTCCTCCTCTCACGGGTCCTGAATGCTAACTTTTTATCCCAAAGCGCTGCCACCAAAACTCTAAGCTGTAACGTTTGAAAGAATAACGGTAGCGTATTCTTGGTTAATTAAAATATGGAATTTATTTACGTCACAACTATTGAAAATTATTTACTAAATGATACATTAAAGTTATTAAATTTAATTATAGATTGTTAGAGTCCAATATTTTGTGAGAGGAGGATTCGTTGGTCACCGCTCTCGTGCAAGTTCAAAGCATCTCTCCCCTCATCTTCCGGTCGACGAGCTAGATTCCTCGGGGGTCAAAAAGGGGTTGCGTTGCAGGTGCAAGATGCACGTGTGGGTGTCGGGTCCAACAAAAGATGCCGACTAGATGTTGATGTTCGGAGAAGCGACGTTACAATAGTCATGACATCGCTCGATTAAAAATAATCTGACATCCAAATGTGAAAAGCAGGGCTCTATGGTTTCTGGATAATTTTCCACATCATAAAGCAAATAATTTCGAATTTAATTCTCTTGGTTTTATAAAATGTGTCAACTTTCACCCAGCATTATTTAAAACGCCATTAAATGCATTCTTTGTTCCATTATAAGATCGGAGTGATAAATACATCACTGAGTATGTTTAAAGCGTAATGTAATTTAAAATTTTCGCGACTATACTTCTTTGTTCGAGCCCAATAATGATTTTGCTCTGTATGTACATATATGTGAAAATAAATACCAATGTAATTCGATTTTTTTCTGCTTTTTTTTCATATTTTTGAACTTAGACTGCAAGTAGGTGTTTTTTAATTTAGGAAAACTGTATTGAAGGTGTTGAGGTAAAGGTTTCGTAAGATAATTTCTGTAGTATCCGAATTTGACAACGACAATTCTCTCTCTCTCTCTCGATTTATTATTAAACTAATATATTAATGAAAAAAGTTACATCAAACAAAGATTTTCTGCTTGACTTTATTTAAACGACAAATTCGCAATTTAAGTGATTTTGAGAGGAAATTAATTTTATACTAATCCATCTATCAAGACTGAAACATCCTCCCGTTGGTGTGGAAGTTAGGAGAGGGGGCAGCTCAGGAATTGTCTCGTCACTTGACATGGTTCAAAATTGCGAGGCCTTTTTACTTGTTAGAAATTGACTAGAGAAGGAAAATGAGTTTGAAATGTTTAGTGAGCCTAATTGGTCCCAAAATTGACTTTTGAGTAAACACTTATCCTAGATCACTAATTTATTCTGCCGAAAATTAAACTGTTGAAAAGATTTGTTCATAAAAGTCACCTTCTGATTTTAGATATGACTGAGAGATAATTCTTCGCTGTGTTTTATTTAAAGTTTCATTGATTAGAAACTCGTTTTTCAAATGAGAGAAAATGGCTTTGAGTAATCTGAAAGCTCGCGCACGTGAGTCTCATATCTCACACGTGCAACTTTTTTTTTATTGAAATGATAATGAAATTATTGTCATCTTATCAGAATAATTATCATTCTTTCCCTTGATTAAAATTTGATAATAACCCTTTTAAGTATCTTAGATATAATAAGAATGCCAAATATTCCTCTCTACAACAAAAAATTTAAAAGTATCTTTTCCGATATTCTTAACAAAAATGAATTTAAAAACATATGCTTATAATAATGGTCATTATCATTTACATCAATTCATCTATAACAATAAATATTTTTCACACAAATTGTAATTAAAATACTGTCATGTAGTTGATGTTACTCTTTTGCGTGTCATTTGAAATTTCTATGAGTAAAATTTTTTATTAAAACACGACAGGCCCACACAAGGCAATAAAAGTCGAGTTATTTCTATAAATATTGAAAAAAAGTAATCACAAAAATTTGATTAAAACTTAGCATTGGTTTTTTGATGTTATATCAGTGGCGCCCCCCCCCAAGCCCTTGATTTTTTTTCTGATTGATTATAATTCTAAGTATATAGTACGTAAAATTTAATTAAGTATTTGTTATCAATGATTAATTTTATTAATTAATGCTAATTATTTATTCAATGATTAGCTTTTTACTGTGTTTTGTTCCCGAAAATCGACAAAATCAAAAGGAGCATAATACAAGAATGGTGAACTTTCGACCCCCTTGAAAAATTCCTGTGTGCGCTACTGTATTATATCATTATCAGTAGCGCACACAAAAATTTTTCAAGGGGGGGTTCAGGGTCGAAAGTCCACCATTTTGGTATCATGCTCCAATATGCCGCTAAACATTTCTTTTGATTTTGTCGATTTTAGGGAACAAAAACAATACAAAATTTATTATTGAATAAATAATTAGCATTAATTAATAAAATTAATTATTAATAACAAATACATAATTAAATTTTACGTAATATATAGATAGGATTATAACCAAGCCAAAAAAAATCAAGGGCTATGAGGGTGTCCGGACCCCCAGGACACCCCCTTGTGTGCGCCACTGATTATTATCATTTGAGTTATTATCAGTAGAATACAGCATGGTGTTCAAAGAGCTGTGGCTTAAATCTTTTGAAAATTATGTACCGGCTTTTTTTTATTATTTTTTAAAAATTTTGTTTTTATATACGAGAAATAGTTTCTACATTATGTTTTAATAGCAATTCTCTCCTCTTTTCTTTCTTTTTTTTTGATGAATTCACAGTTAAGCAAATGATATAAAAGTGAAATCCGAAATGCACTCTTTACCGAAAAGAAAATTACAATTGTGCTTCGATTAATTTAGACGTATGAAGCACAAAATTATGTAAATATATTAAGCAAGATATTTAAAACTAGGTATTTATGTATTATACTACCAACCACACAATTTCGTCAAATCAAAAGACGTCGCTAAGCGACACACACACACACACGCAATAGACAGATTCCCATTCAAAAGAATTTTTAATTGTTTTAGAAAAGATTATTATTAATCTCTTAAACTAAAATTTTCGTACTGAGTGCAAAGAATACTATCAAGTCTTGTGATTGACACTGAAATTAATATTGCTCTCTCTCTCTTTTGGTACACTAATTTTCATATTAATATTCAAAGATAACAGATTCTCTAAAAAAAAGATATTATATATAATGCTAACTGTCCCCTTACACTCTTCCACTCAAACCGATATAAAAGTTTTGTTGATTCAGGTGCTATTTGTATATCAGGGAGAGAGCCAAACACATAAACAACATATTTCTTGTATGGACCCCTTCATATTTCAACAAAGGGGCAAGCTAATATATTGCTGATTTGTAGAAGGGAAGACCGGATGTCATCCCCTGCTAATAAATTCTGAGGATAAGTAAGGTGAGGATTTGACCTAACAGGGGTCGAAACTCAAGGAACCTCAAATAAGCTTGCATCAAATCCCTTGACACTGCAGGTGCAATTTCCGTTAGGAGCCGGAGTATTCAGAGATCAGCAGATCAGATTATTGTATCACGTGGTTTTTGGAAAGAAATAATCAAGCTCATTCCATACTAGGGCTCGCAAAGCGATTAAAACTGAAATAAGTTAATCGTGTTTTTTTTTTTTTTTTTTTGGTAAACTTAACCTAACTTTAAGATCCTCGCTGTCCCGGAAAACAAAAAGTTAAATGATATAGTTTTTCAATTGATAAAGTAATTTTATTTTCCTATGATATTCAAGGACTATTTGTATTGTAATTTATTAAAATTCTCGAATAAAAAGAAAAAAGTATTCAAAGTATGAACAAGCGAGTAATCTTTAATTAATCAACACTATAACGAAATGAAACTAGAGTGACTCCAATAAATTTTTTAAAAAACAGCAAAAAAAAAAGCAATTTTACTCTGTGGTACAGATTTTGTGTGGTAACAACTGCGAGAATATTAAATTCCCTCTAATAAAAAAAAATCAGAAATCAAAAAATCAGGTTAAAAAATTAGAAATATGGAAAATATTTTTAAAAGAAATGGGAATACGGGAAAATGTACCATATGTATTTGAGTTTTGTAATAGGAGAGTGGGAACATATCAGATTTGGCTAATCATCTTCGAGTAAAACATATAAATATTTTGAAAAATGATCAGCCTACTGACAAAAAGGCGAAAATAACTTCAAATACACTTCGTTTCGTCAAAAGATGACCTTTGGATGAGAGTTATTGGTCACATGTATGGAGTATGTGACAGGTTTTCGAATCAAACTAGTCACACATTCAAGCGCTGTTCGAGACAAATCGTAGCTGTCTTGCTTGAAATATTGAAATTTCTAAAAAAGATCGAAATTTGTTTTTATTTATTTCTAAAAAATACAGTTTTTCAAATTTGTTTAAGGAACATTTCAGTATCGTGGCGGAGGGTGGAAATTAAGAGAGGGAGTGTTGGCTCAAGTGTCTATCTCATCTTCGTCACTTGAACGCGAATCAAAATTACGAGGTCATCGCCAATAGCCGCGTTAGTTCACAATGCGACGTAAATGAAAATCAACCAAGAAATTTTTTTAAAAGCATTGACGGCACAAAGATAAATTATATCACTTGATCTTTCATTTCATTAATTTTTTTCTTAGTAAAGGCTAAAGCATCGCAGATAAAAAGCACTGTAATACGTATTTGTATGAAAGTAGAAATATATATATATATATATATATATATATATGGCTGTTATTTTTTAATAATATGCATACTGTCATTCAATACCATTTTGATAAAATATTACATCCTCTTATTATCATTTGAAAGAGCTACTATTATTCTATTAAGCATAAAGCAAGTTACCACCCACGCACATACAGTGTCGCCTGAAACAAAAGTGGGGCTCGACGCTAATATGCGAGGTCTTGAAGCACACGCATTGAAGCACTTTGAAATATATTTCGTACAGAGTAAAATAATAATTTATTGAGTTTTTCCTCTGGTTACATTGAATAAAATGGTATAGTAAGAAATACACGAAAGTGATGAAAAATTAAATTCTTTTAATAAAATTAACATTTTATTTAAGCAAAAATTCGTGAATAAATTATGCAACAAAAATAATTGTGTGTGTGTTTCATGTTCGTATAAAAAACATTAATTCATGTCCGACTTTCTTAAATAAGATTAAAGTGTGGCTTTTACTTTATTTTCTTTGGTATTTTTTTAAAAAAATCGTTGAGATGATATCAACATAATTAAGTTTTCTGCTTAATTGGGGTAGCCGCGGTAGCTTGGTGGGTCCAAGGTCGAAAGCTCACCATCCTCCTATCATGCACCAATACGCCGCCCAACGTATTCTTTCGATTTTGTCGATTTTCGGGAACAAAAAAACAGTAAAAAATTAATTTTTGATTAAATAATTAGCATTAATTAATAAAATTAATTATTAATAACAAATACTTTATTAAATTTCACGTACTATATACATAGAATTATAATCAATCGAAAAAATTTCAAGGGATTTTTTGGGCCACTGCTATGACATTGACTTTACAAAACTTTATCTGCCGAAACATTTCCATGTATGAAGAAATCTGGAAGGGTATTATTGTTCATTATATTTGGGGTGACATGTATTTATAAGAAAAATTTTTCTTGCTTGAAGATCAACAAAAGAGAGTAAATATAGGCGTTGGCTGACATATAATAGCAAGCTGTGGTGAGAATTTCAACAAATCATCTCACTCCTGATGTCAAAAAATAAATAAATAAAAATTGTAGAAAAGTGCGATAGCGTGCCCTTGTCTTATGAAACTGATTTTAAAATTAAATATACTTTAAAATATATATAATATAGAATTAGCACACAAAATAAAAAACTGCTATTGTTTTAGTTAACTCGTATTTATTTTTTTTATTATACCTTATCTAACATGCAAAGTTAACTAACGAATACAATCATTTTAAAAAGGTGTGGCCTTCCTCTACTCTCCACTTGCACAATGGGGCCCTCGAGCCAAAACAGCTGCCGCTCCCTATACTAGATGGTAATTATATATGTTACCGGAAAAGTATGAAATGACGGCATTCTATAGAAAATGCCTAGGCATTGTATAGAATGCCGGGCGTTTTTAGGCAAAGTATGATATAAAAGAATTATTTCATACTTTGTCTATGCATTGTATAGAATGCCTAGGAATTCTATAGAATGACTAAAGCTGTTTAGGCTAAGTATGAAATAAGGTCATGATAAGGTTTTTGTGTGTGTGTGTGATACAATGTTATTCCCGCAATAATGTATGCAGAGTTAGAGAATAGAGTTCAATTACATAGATTTACAGCTTTATCACACATTAATTTTGCATCAATTAAAAATATTTCTTAACATAAATATATATATATTAATGCAACGCCGGGTTAACTTAAATTGATTTAATTTATTCTTATTATCCATTTTATAATACCCAGGTTCTAATTTATCATTTGGCGTCACACTATAGCTTAAGTTTAAACATTAGATCTTTAATGACAAATAAAACAGTACACTAGATTAAAAAGGCCGGTTCTTAAAGTAACAATTAATTTATTAAACAATAAGATTAAAATTAAGTGACACATAACTGAATACAAAAGAGGGAGAGAGTGACGGATGGGGATTGATTTCCCGAAGAAAGAAGGAGTAAAAGGCCCCGAGAATTGTCGTGCACGAGCTTTTAAAGTTGACCAGATCACTTCGAAAAGAATCCGCTACGGATTCATTACCGTCAAATACCAGATTGGATTTGCCGGCCATAAGGTCCGTTGAACCCAGACGCACCCACATTCCAATCCCTATTTTGCAGGGCAAAATGCAAAAATAAAAACTGTATCTCAACATAAATATATATAAACACAGCATAAAATATAACTATTTCTTCAACAAAAATTTTTAAAAAAACCCTCGAAATTGTACATATATTATGTTTTTTAAACATATTTATTAAAATAAGAAATAAACAACGTAAAGTATAAGTATTTCCCCTGATTACAGTTAAATAAAATTTTTAGTGTGGTCCTAGTGCTGTGCTTCGTTCTACTTTCATATTGCAAAAAATGTGGTGTAATTTGTGACTTTGACTTTGACATGATTCTGAGCATTCAGTTGCTAAACAATTTCTTTACGGACTCGGAATATTTTTCGTATGAGAAAAGATATTTTACTTAGATATGCGTAGAACTAAAAGCGGAAAAGCAGAATACTTATGCAATTTTCTCTCTTCAAACAATTAAATGTCTCCAGCTGTGGCATTCAATAATTTACAAAAAAAGCTGTAAATTTACATTTGAAGTTATCTTTCAAATTTTTTCATAATTCCTTAATTGTCCAAATTCCGGAGATGTATGTCTCTCTCTCTCTCTCAAATAAGGTCTTTACAAATTTATGAAGTTCATTCAAAAATTGACAAATTTGTCGAGTAGTGCTGAGTGCCACTGATAATTGTACCGTGTGCCATAGATTGCCTACCCCAGCTATATACCATAACTCCTTCCCCAACACTACAACTTGCTTCTCCATTTTCATGCAGCACGGGAAAAGACCCAATTTTTTACTGAACAAGTTTAAATAAAATTGAGTATTTTGACACTCCCGAACAAACCACAATGTGTGCAACTGACAAATTCTGAGCCTGAGGCACGCGTTAGGCTCCCTTCACACCAAACGATTCCGAGTCTGTAGCGATCTTTCCAATTCATAGCGATTCTGAATGAACAGAAATTTGCCTTCACACCACCGCGGGTCAACCATTCTTCCATCAGTTGCTGTCGAACATGGATGCTGTTTTTAATGTTTTAAGACGATTAACACGTTTCAAGCTATTAATTTCACAACTGTATCCATCTCTTTTCAAATTGAAATACATAACAAAAAATATAAGAGAGAGAGAGAGAACGGTTTTATTTATTTATTTTTTTATATTTTGCCTGCTAGCATCAAGTGTAATTATAGTCTGAAAAGTAGTAACAAATAATAGATATGTATTGTGTAACTATATTATAATGCAATTACTTTTAAAAATAATATATCTTAATGTTTTTAAAAGACATTTCAAATATTGTTATATAATACAGCTTTTGTAGCATATAACAACTATTTTTTTTGATTATGTATTTAAAAATGGTTTGCTAATACATTAATGAATTAAACATTTTACCTGCCATTTACATTTTGTTTGTTTCATATAACAAAATTTGAGATCTATGTAGTAAGAAAATGGAATCTTTTTAAAAAATTAAAATTATCGACAATATCGGTGTTTTTTTAATTTTATTTTAGCATTCTTATAAATGTTTCATTTTTTCTCTCTCTCCCAAAATTAAATTCTTATCAAATTGATCTCTGAAGCTCTGTTTCAAACACCCCCTTCAGAATATTCCCTCCCCTACCAAAGAAAAACGCATTTTGCTTTAAAGCAGTGGTTCTCAAACTTTCACTACTGGCGACCCAATTTTCAATCAATTTTTATCGCGCCCCCCCTAAAAATAATAATGTATTGAATGCAATAATAATGCTCTTTGGCGCTAAAGCTACAATACGATCATAATTATAAACCGTACAAATTAACAAGATAAGTATTAAATTTTTGTATGTTACTTTTAAGTAATATATATTATTATTATTATTTTATACTTTTTGGTTCGATTTACTATAAAAGCGTGTTTTTTAGTTTGTTTTAAAGCTATAATTTATTTTATAGTTATTTTTACTATACACGATAAAAATCACAATTCCAGTGAATAATTTAATTAAGAGAAAATATACTTACCTACTTTCAAGGACTTTTAAATTTTTCTTAGAAAACTTGAGAAAAATCCAATAAAACTGAAGAAAATGTTCCATATGTGCGTGTCCTTAGTAAAGGACATAAATCACAGACACTTTTTGCTAACAACACAGGAACGTTATTTTCCAGCAAAACTGTCACATTTTGTTCACGTTTTTGTAGTTTTGCTGTTGTTTGATCATCTACAAATAGCATTTTGAATCTTTTCTTCCTTGTGTCTTTTTGACAAGGCGAAGTGCTACATTATGGCTTCATAGAGATCTTTAGGCAGCATTTGAAAACTTTAAATCAACTCAAACGTTTCTTGTCTAACGCTTTTCTGATGTTTGCTTTCGCTATCCTGATTAATATGCATTATTTCAGTAGGGTCTTCAATTACTTGATCAGTTTCAACTTTCTTCAATAGGGATCACAGATGCCCATTTTTAAAAAATATTCTGCTCATTTACATTTATAAACCATAATAAGTCGTACCACAAAATTGTTCATGGGGAAAGTGTAGCATGTTCTAAGAAATAATTGTGTAAAACGTTTTTCATTATGCATTATATGTTTCAAAATACTCATAAAAATAAATCTTGGCCAAATAATTCTTCAAAGTGCTCAATATGCTTATCCATATATCATAAAACTCTTTCACATGGAAAAAGATTAAACAGAAATATATTATATATATTTACAACTTTTCTAAAAAAAGGACGGAGATAATCATACCAGTAAGTTCGAAGGTCAGCTAAAGTAATATTTTAGGTTAAAAGAAACGTAATAAAAAAACTCTCATCGTGGGATTACAGCAAAGCAAACAAAATATTTTTTTTTAATTTGGTTATAGGATCAAAGATGGCTAATGAGCGTTTGAAGTGGAATCTTTTATTTTTGATGATTACCAAATGATAAAAATAAATTATATCAGTGTAAATATGTATTTTTTATTATGTCAGAAATCATTTTGTTTCACTTCATTCCAAAAAATTATTTTGTAGACCTTTTTTTTTCAATATGCTCGCGCCCCACAGTTTGAGAAACACTGCTTTAAAGTATTAAAAAGTAAAGAATAAAGTTTTCAAATTTCTAAAATTGAATAAAATATTACATGCAAAATTAATTTTATTATTTGCGCAAGATTAGCAGGGATATATATAAAATACAGCCTACACACTCGGCGACAAGAACTAGAGTTAGTTTACATAATGAAAAAGAATACTATGAATACCAAAAATATATGCGCCATCTATTGGCATAAAAACAAACTCATGCTAACCCTAACAAGAAATTCATTTTCTTCAAACATCTGAAATCAGTTTCTTTAATAGAAACTTTATATGAAAATATCACTAATAACATAAAAAACAATAAAAATAAAAACTCTATTTGTTTGAATTCACTTTTTCTTTAAGAAATAGCTCCCGGCTGCTGGTGAATGAGTGAAGAAAATCTGACCTACCGAATCACGCGTGAATGAGAATGACGGCGGATTGAGCCGGTTTCGGTTGATGTGAAGGAGGAAAGCGAATCTTGGCTTATTTGAGCGGGAAATTACGAAGCCGAATCTTGGTCGATCAGACAAGTTTGATGGTAAATGAATCGGAGTCGTTTGGTGTGAAGGGAGCCTTAAAAGTCTCGCGCTTTGACACACAATATTCGAAACGAATAGGAGATGTATTTCATACTTTGCCGGTTTCTCATAAGGCATTCTATAGAATGTCTAGGCAATGCGTGAAATAAGAATCATTTCATACATTGAAGGCTAGTTTTAGGCATTCTACAGAATGCCGGATTTCATACTTTGCCGGTAACATATATATAGAGAAAGATTCTGTGTGTCCCACAAAACTATTAACAATTTCTTTAATCACTGTAAGTACAAACTTTTAGTTAAAACTGATATGATTAATCTCTTCTTTTTCCCTTTCAATGAATCAAATCTCTGTTTCTTCTACTTTTGGTTCAAACATTTTTTTTATGTTTAAGGTTTAAAAATAAATCCTTAATGTTATAAATACCTCTTCACTCATTTATCTATTTAATAGAAAAGATCCAGCAGTGACAAAGGTGAAGTTTTAATTGTTTTGTGGAGTGAATGTTATCACATACACACAAATAGAGAGTATTATTATGTCATAATTCCTTATCAGTAAAGAGGAAATGACAAGTATTATCCGATTTGCAAGAATATTATTTCAATCAGCATTTAATAAAATACGTGATTAAATTACAGTACTTTTAAGAATATCTTGTATTCAATCATCAAGTAATTTTTGAAGCTGTGTTTATTTTTGCAAGTATATTATGTGTAGAAGCCCAGTGGTCGAGTGGTATCATATCACACCACACCGCAGTTCCGGGGTTCTATCTTCGGACTGGGCAAGATCGACTCAGCCTTTCATTTCTTCAGTGGGTCGACAAATGAGTAGCAAGCTTGCTTGGTGACTAAACACTGGGGGATTCACGTCAGACTGACCACCTGATTGGGACATCTGCTCATGCACCTCAGCACTATGGTCACGTATACTGAGATGGGCACAGTAGGCCTTGGCCTTCATGGGCTGTTGCGCCACTGAATTTAGCTTAGTATAATATGTATAAGGAGTTTTGGTATCATTTATTTTATTTTTTATTTTAAGATAATTATTTTTGGGTCAGTTTTCTTCAACTTTTTGACTATATATATGTATTTACATGAAGTTAAACATAAATTTTCTGACTGATGATGAATTTTAGACCAGAACAAAAAGAGAAAAAAAAACATTTAGGAAATTCTTGCTTATTATAATTTTGAGCCAACTTACGCCAAATGAGCATAAATGGGAAAGCAAGTTCTCGGCTTTCAGTCTTTCTTGTTTTTTTTTTTTTTTACAAGACAAGAAGAATTTTCTTTTATTCTTGTTAAAAAAAATCCTAAGTTTTTGTGACTTATTTTAATCGCATTGCATAAATACACATCGCTAAATTGTAGTATATAGCACCACTTTATATAGTACCACTTATATTCAACATAATTATAAAAATGTATGAGTCTGTTTGAAAGTGAATTATGGAGTTGATTAATTAATCAATAATAGTTATAGTGCTCTTGAGAAAAAGTGCTCTTATAAAAAAGATTGAGAAAGTTTTTCAACAGTCGGTTGTTTGCTTTTTCAAAAATGCCACTGTATTGTACATACGGTGATGGTTAATTGCATGATAATAATAATAAAAAGTAAAAGGATTTGATATATTTGACATGAATTTTGGTGATAATTTAAACTGAGATAGTTCATGCGTAGAATCATGGGCAACTTTAACCAACTCGCTAAAATAAGAAATTTGATTAGACTTTATTTGCATCTCTCCTTTTGCAATACATACTTATAATTTATCCTTTTATGTGAAATAATCTTCATGTTTTTAAATTTTAACTTCAAGAGGTTGCATAGTACAGTTGTTTCGAATAAATTCTGCTCTGGAATTATACAGCAGGTTTATGGTGATGGACGTAATTATTAAAAATCAAGGCGAAGCTTTGAAAACGATAGCACTTTCTCCTAACTCAACAAGTGATGATTTCGAGGCTTATTTGAATTTAGTCTGTATCAATTTCCACTTATTCACCTGGATATCTTCACCGGAAACGAGTGTCGAGTTGATTAAATATCAGCCATCAATCTCAACATTGTCGTGGCCTTCAACCAAGAAAAGAAATGAAGCGCTTTTCAACCCAAAGGATTATTGTTAAATCTTACTTCAGACGAATAGAGGTTCAACGAAATATTTTCCAATAACTTTTTCATACAATGAAAATTAAATAGATACGTTTTAAATTTATTTGTATTGCATGTTTTCACATAAACTACTTTAAAGAAAGGGCTAATTTACGGCCAAATGCAATGAAGGAGATGGGTTTGTAAAAACTTGATTGCCAAATTCATCGTTATGTGTATATAAAAGACAGTTCGTAAACTTTATTTAAAAAAACATATCAAATAAGCAATGTTCCTCTTGCTTGTGGTGTAGTTCTTGTTAATTATACCAAATTTAATTTATTTCTCCTTTTAAATAATTCATACAGATTGCTTAAATTTTAGTATAAGGTTGATGTAGTTGGTGCAAGTGCTCTCGAATCGGTAGCTGACTCAAAATTAGTCAGACGGTATTACAATACCTAATTTGGTATACTTGTATAGAGTGAACCAAAAGTGTTGCCCTGATTATAAAAAATTCATATTCCAAAATTATTATTTAATATAATAATGTAACCTTTATATCATTGAATAGGTAAGTTTTGAGGCCGTATCACACGTATAATTTTCATGTAATTTTTTCGTCCAATTTTTGGCCGAATCTGAGGGGGAAGGGTTGCCGTAAACAAAACGACATGCTGTGACGTCAGCCGCGCTCTATCTCCACATTGAAAAATTACTCGCCGATTTTTCTGCATCGGAAAACGAACATCCAAAATTATTTCTTTCATTTCGCTTGCGCTTTTGTTGATGGTTGTAAACAGATATAGAGCACCATTCTATTTAAAGCATTATGCGCCGTTAAAATATTATACATCATTAAAATATTATATGGCATATCTGAAGTGTTAGACGAAACCGAAGCCACCATCTTGTTTATGACGTAAGGCGCCGAAGAACCCCATTGGCTGAAATTTCAAGCAATTTTTATTTGGAACAACTTTTTGAGCTCGCTAGCAAAAAAATGTTCTAAAGCGGTTGCTATGGCAACTGAGTAAAAATTGCACCTTGGACGAAAAATTGCTTGAAACGTGTACGTGTGCAATATATGGCGTTAATGCTCCTTCAAGAGTGTCTCAGGAGAACAGGGATGTCCTGAGGCATGGGTCAGCTGGGTCCATGGTTTCATTCTCTATGGAGGCCGCCTCGTCTCGTTCTTGACTCATCCTGAATAAGATCATGATTTGAATAATTTCAACGGTCAAATGTTATTTCCTGTATTCTCTGAAAAACTGGGAATTTCGGAAGATATGTCAATTGGTGACATGTGATGACCGTCGCCCATGTATAGGCCTAGGGCTACCACCATACACATTCATTACTCATTCAGTCAAAAGGTGGCAGTCGGTCCGGCCGGTTTATGCGATTTAAATCATGCACATATATTTGTTTCGTTTTATTCTTTGTACGAGTATTTGAAAAGGTATGCTATATGCACGGTCTACTTTTAAGGGTTTTAGTGGCTTACATTTGTGTAGGGGCCCAGGATCTACTTTTGCGTAGGTTCCCAGGGCCTCAAGATGTCTTAAGACATCCCTGCAGGGGAACATTTGTAAGAAAGACATTTTTTGCCGAAATGACGACGATTCAAAAGAAAGTCCAATGTGTGCTTTGGTTTCACGAAACGAAATCACCCATTAATGTTTTGGATAAATTTCGACGTTGTTCGCGTCAACGACATTTCGACGTTCGTTGACGCAAAGTTGTTGCAAGATCAATAAAGCGATGGGATGAAATGTTTAAAGAAATAGGCAGCTTTAAGGATTTTTCTAGAAGGGACAGGTCTAGTGTGAGTGAAGCAACTGTTGAACACGTCCGGCAATTGCTCCAACGGAGTGCTAAATCAACTTGTGAAGCATCACGTGAACTTCAAATGTCGCACACAAGTTTGGTAAGAATTATTCAAACTAGTTTGGTAGGAATCATTCAAACAAGTTGGGTAAGAATTATTCAATTGATTGATTGAATATTAACGTCATTCTAAAGCGATTCTGTTGCGTCGCAACTGTTCAGCTACACGAGGGCCCTTGGCGACGGACCACGTAATTTTGAACCATGGTCAAGTGACGTGGACGACACCTGAGCTGGCACCCCCTCTCCTAACTACCACACCACACCAACGGGAGGACCTTTCAGCTCTCGACAGATTTAACGTGCATCGCTGCCCAACACGGCGGGTCTTTAGTGGTACTGGGCTGGAACTCGTGACCAGGCAAGCCACGAGCCGATACCTTTACCACTCGGCTACCGCGGCCAACAAGAATTATTCAAACAAGAGTTTGGTAGGAACTATTCAAACAAGTTTAGTAAGAATTATTCAAACAGGTTTGGTAAGAATTATACAAACAAGTTTGGTAAGAATTATTCAATCAAGTTTGATAAGAATTATTCAAAGAATACTTATAAAGTCCAAGACATATAAAAACCCTTGCCCGGAACTGGAATACAGCTTAGACATTCTCCGTGCTACCAAAAGAGCACACGTTGAAATTAACTGAATTAATTGGTTTTATAAAAAATTCAAAAATTACTTACTATACAACGAGGTAAAAAACCATATGTCTAAGTACAAAAATATTTATTATTGGGGTAGGACTTTTTTGGTTCACCCTGTATATTGGAAAGCAAATATTTTCCACCTAAAATAGTAACGTTTATTCAAGCAGTAATCCGACTTGACAGACAAATCTTTATCAAAACCTTTTTTGCTGTTTTCTTTGCTGTCTCTTTATTTTTATCTAGATTCGATCAGATATCAATTTAAAAGGGTTGAATTTTCAATGGCAGTTTCGCTGAACTCAGTTCGAGTCAATTGGATACTTTCAATAGTCATATCTAATCTAAAGAACCATAGGAAGAGATGGCTCGATGATGCTTTATCAAAAGTTAACGTTACAATCGATAAGATGCACGATCTTGAAACCTGGGAAAGTGGTTTGTTGCTTAAATATAAAGAGATGATTTTATAGAATTCTAAAAAAGTGTGAATTATCATTATTAATATGACTATAACGATTTTATTCTTAAAACTCATATTTCAAGATAAAAATCTTTAAACTCAAATAACATACTTGTAATTTTTTGACGTGAAACGTCTTTAAAATCGCGCCGAAACATACGGGTACCAGGTTCAAAAAGGGGACCGTAACGAAAAGGTATATATCATCGTACCTTAATAATTACAAAACTATTAGTCCTAGAAACAAAAATGTGGTGTGAATATTTCACTTATATAGTCAGCTCGCTGTTATGACCTTGAGTCCGGGTCTGGGTCGAGCGGGGCGGCGGGGGAGGGGTACTGCGTTAACTGTGCGAAACCGGCGCTCTCGCTCGTTTCTATTCAGTGTAACTCGAGACTCCGACTTGATAGCGCGGTGATTCTTTCGTGTGTTTATCAAGATTATTGAAACCGATTGATTCATACAAAAATAAGTGTAATTTGGACAGTATTTATTTTAAAAATAACCAGAAAGTGATAAAAAAATATATAAACATTTGCTATGTCGGCCTCAGCTCGTGCAAGAGCCAGCCAGAAATATAAATCACGGCTATCGTTGGAAAGAGGGGGCTATGGGCCACACACAGGTACCCCAATGTCCGGCGCCGAGCGAGCGAGACGGTTTCGGGAACGTCACAAAGCCGACGCCGCGAGGAACCTTTCTGCTGCCGCCAACCTCGTGAGCACCTCTAACACTGGAATACCTGTACTTATGGACGTAACGAATGAACAGACAATCGATATATCTATTGGATCTGCGAACTAAGAGCAAGTAATAACACCGCACTTGAACATCGTACACATTGTCCGTCTACCTCATCTGAATTGCCGGTGCGAGTTTCTGCAGCCGGAGGTTCTGCAATCTACAGAAACCTACAAAGCTCCACGAACTGTAGCGAAATCATAGTAAATGCCAACAAGTCATGCGGAAATTCAGTCTTGAGAAAACATAATGTCGGCGACATATGCTTGGTGGACGTTAAAGTCGAAAATCTTACACTGTTTATCCTCGGTGCCGTATATATACATCCTAAGGCGTCGGCTGAAGCTGTTATAAGCTATGTCTTTATCAATCACTACTGCCATATTCAGCAAACTTAACAAAATTAATACCGAACTCTCAGCCAGACTTGGAGACTCCAATCGTTCTATGCGGCGATTTCAATTGCGATCCACAACAGAACAGTTATCTTGTTGAGTTCATGAGGAATGAATTCGGCCTTAACTACGTACAAACATCACCGACAACATTAGGCAATACCACTATAGACTGTACATTTACCAGAAATATTAATGTTGACATTATGCCGTATGTTTCTTATTTCACATATCACAGACCTATGTTAAATAAAATCGTTGTCGAGTATTAATTGTAATAATAATTTATGTTTCTATTATGTATCTGTCCTTTTTTATTAAAATACTTAAAACACCGTCAATCCTGTTTTTATTTATTTCAATCTTTTACTTTAAAAGCGATTCGCTAACATAGACGTTTCACGTGAAAACCAACGGCTGTGTGCCCCAGCACAGCCCCACCCGATTTTTCTGTAGAAATTAAATATCATTTAATTCTTTGTGTTACTCTATAGTTATTAGTTACAGTTAGTTAATTTTTTTAGTTAATAGAAAGTTACTAGATACTTATCTAAAATATTTTTTTTGTCAAAAACCTGAAAAAATCCTCCTAATAAATAGTAAAGTTCTTAATGGAAAAAGTTCTTAAAATCTTAATTTAAATGTGTTGCAAAGATCAATAAAAAAGCACGCATACACTAAAATGCTCGAAAAAAGCAACATGAAAATTACAATTTATCTATTCTCTTTACAGAAGTAAAAGCGGACGCAGTGGCCTAGTGGTCAAGGTTACGGACTCACTCGTAGTTGGCGTATCTAAGAGTTCGAGCCTAGTGTCGCTGAAGACACAAGCGTCTCCCCAGGTGTGACCAACCCTGGGCCGCATGCGGCCGCACAAGATTCATTGCATCCTTACAAAATATGATTAAATTTTTTTATGCAATACATTTTTGTTAGTGTTTCGTTTTGTGACAAAAAAAATCCCATAACTGTTTCTGTTTTACTCTGTTGTTTCCATTTTTATACATACTTAGAAGTGGGCAGTGCACTGCGAAGACCCTTGATTCCCGTAAATTATCGCCATGTTTATTGCTAAAGCTAGGCATATTTGATCATTGCATTATTGTTATTATATTATCTATGCTTGTGTGGGTATACATGAAAGATAATGAAAACAATGATAATAATTCATTCAGTTTTAAATTTTTACTCCAACAGATTTTTAATGGGTTCCTACATATTTATTTTTTTACTTCTTATATATATTCAAAAAAATTTATATGCGGCCAGCGGGATTATGATATTATGAAGTGTCAAGGTCATTTGGTTTGGCAACTCCTGGTCATGAGTTCGAGCCCAGTACCACTGAAGACCTGCCGTGTAGGAGAGCGAAACACGTTAAATCTGTCGATAGCTCAAACGCCCTCTCATTGGTGTGGTGTGGTAGTTAGGAGAAGGGTGCCAGCTCAGGTGACGTCCTCGTCACTTGACCATGGTTCAAAATTACGTGGTCCGTCGCCAAAAGCCCTCGTGTAGCTGGACGTTAATATTCACTCCCTGATCATCTGCGCATATTCCCGCGCAACGTGTTTATGTCTAGGAATTCGGGATGCCGAAAGGAACCGCCGGCATAGGCGTTTACTTTTGGGCGTCTGGACTGTAAAACAGTCCTCAATCCCATATCGTGAGAGTCTATGATGTTGGGCATGGCAAAAGTGGAGTTTAACATTCTGCTGAGTGGCATGATGGCGATTGGTTGGGCGATGGAATCCGGGAGGCGTGGCTATGGTTCTTCATTTGGGTGGAAAGTTTTTGAGTTTTTTTGGCTTGGCTGAGAGCTAAGAGATTGCTCTCTGATTGGATGTTGGGTAGAGTGATCATTGACTCCGATTGGCTGCCCCGGGGGCTGAGATTTAAATTATGGGGAGGAGCATGTCCAGTGGGGAGAGCAGGAGAAAAATATTGACAAAAAATAAAGAAAGTTAAATTTTAGCAATTATGGTGTGCAATAAAAATTGCATGAGGAAATAGAATTACGGGGATTATAGGAGTCAAGAAGAATTCTTCTTGGTCTCTTTGTATTGTCATTAGGGCAGTGTTTCTCAAAGTGTGGGGCGCGCCCCCTGGGGGCGCGATGACCCTACAAGGAAGGCGCGAGCGTATCGAAAATTTAAAGATTTTTAAAAAAAAATAACCGGAAAGAGAAGTAAAACAAAATGCTTTCTTCCATAATAAAAAACACACACAACAACACTGATATAATTTATGTTTATTATCTGGATTTTTTCCGTCATCAAATAGCTATCTTTGATCCCAAAACCAAATTAAAAAAAAAAAAACATTTTGTTTTATTTGCTGTATTTCCTCAATGGGAGATTTTTTTTTATTACCTTTTAACATAAAATATTACTTGTTAAAAGAAAAAACGAAATCCCGACCCTGAGAAAAATTCTAAGATAAACAATTCACCACTGTAATTATTATTGAAATGCTGTACATTAGTTGTAGAAAAAGAAAAGGAAGTCATGATTCACTTTTCAGCCAGGCTGCATAGTACGTTTGCTAATCATTTGATTGACCTTCAATCTTATGGTATGGTTATTATCAATATGTTCCCTCCCATCTTTTATGTGTTTGCTTTTCGCTTAGGGAAATAGTAAATAATTGAGTTTTGCGATATTTGGAAAAGAATTGATTGGTTTAACATTTCTGTAGGATAATTGAAAAGTGTCTGATTTGCGTCCTTTATTATGGTCTTGTTCTTTTGAATCATTTTAGTTCAGCTTTATTGGATTTTTTTCTCAAATCATCTAAGAATTGAATAGTCCTTGAAAGAAGGTGTAAGTATACTTTCTATAAATTAAAATATTCACTAGAATCCCGATTTGTATCGTGTACAGTAAAAATAATTCTAAACAAATGATTGGGGTGACTGAGTCCCCCCGCACTACCATTAATGTTAGTATCGAGTACGCGCCTGCTCCCGGGTTAAAACATTTTGAAGTCTTCTCGCTTTAAACGTTAAAAAGTAACACAATTATTCTTCATCGGAATTTTATATTCTTTTTCATAATTTAACATTAATTCTAAATGCCAATTCTGGGTTTAAAATTACAGTTCTTTTAAACAGTGATTTACAATTATAGTATTTATCTGAAAAAAATCATTTTACATTTTTGTATACAATGTCGTGCACACAGTTTTACTCTCCTTACAGTTCAGCAATATATCAAGAATAATGTTTTATTTTTAAAAAATGAACTAGTGCGAAGAGTCGGTGTTTCAGCCAGTATACGTTTGATGTATCAGTACTGAAGAAGGTATTTTATAAATAATTTCTTATTACTGAATTTGGCCGTGGTAGCCGAGTGGTATAGGTATCGGATCGTGGCGTGCCTTGTCACGAGTTCGAGCCCAGTACCACTAAAGACCCGCCGTGTAGGGCAGCGATGCACGTTAAATCTGTTGAGAGTTGAAATGTTTTCCCGTTGGTGTGGTGTGGTAGTTAGGAGAGAGGGGTGCCAGCTAAGGTGTCATCCACGTCACTTGACCATGGTTCAAAATTACGTGGTCCGTCGTCAAAAGCCCTCGTGCAAATGAACAGTGCGACGTTAATATTCAATCAATCAATCTTATTACTAAATTAAGAACAAGTTTAATAATTATTAGGGACTTCCACGTGCTTGTCTTGTAGAGAAAAGTTTTTCAAAGGAAGGTTTATATATATATATATATATATATATATATATATATATATATATATATATATATATATATATATATATATATATATATATATATATATAATATCAGAAATTGACACTTAAAGAGTTATTTTTCTATATTTAGCTGAGATCTATATTTTGTCTTCAAGGCATCCACTGCAGAAAATCCGGTTTGAAAAAGGTAGGATGTTGAAAATGGTAATAGTATACGAAGTGCTTTTGTTTTCAGTACAGATAATTCCTCATCCACCTCTACCCCAAATTCAAAGAGCGATTTATTACAAAATTGCCTTAAAATTTTTCACTGGATGTGAAATCTATGAAGATTTCTTCTTCGGAAGTTGAGAGCCCTTCTGGAGAGTATCTTGAAATAGATCCCTAATCCACTCGTAACTTGCTACCAAGCTGTCCTCATCCAGAAAATACTTTTAAAATTCTTTGCCAACATAGCTAAATGATTTTACATGTTTTAAAAACAACTTTCACATGTTGTTCTACAGATTTGTAGTTTTAACACATATCGAGCTGGGGCTTTTTCCATCATTTACTTCAGTAGTGGTAAATCCAAAATTTAAGTATTTTTGAGAAGATCGCCTTGATTTAATTTTCGGAACCATGCTCGTTCGTCTGTTTACTTGTTGATTCTTTATTTTGGTCGAATGTTTGCTTACGACTTAAAAATGTATGTATGATATTGTTTTAATCTACTGCCGTAAATTCTTAATTACCGTGAATTACAATTAACGTGGAAATTTAAAAAATGTACATTCAAGCTAGATTCAGCTATAGGAGTATCGAGTCGACCAAAACTGACTGGAATTGTACGAGGAAAAGCATTTTTACATGTTTGCGCAGACGTCCGATAGGTTGCCCAGACTCACGCAAACGTACCCTATAATGCCAGATGTGATGGATATGATAGAGAGCGACTTTGACTAGACTATTTTTCTAATGACATTTGTACTTTGAGAAATGAATGCTGAAGGAAATAAATCTTTAATTAAATACATCATTTTGAGATCTGTTCCAATTTAAAAATTAGAGAAAGAAAAATAACAATTCTAAGTAATATATATTTTAAGTAATTTTCTTAAAATATATATTACTTAAAAGTTAGATATACACAAAATTTAATATACTTATCGTATTAATTTGTACGGTTTATAATTAAGGTCGTATTGTAACTTTAGAGTCTCTCTCAAAGTGCATTTTTATTGCGGTAAATACATTATTGTTGTACAGGGGGCGAGACAAAAATTATGATTGAAAATTGGGTCGCCAGTATTGAAAGTTTGAGAAACACTGCATTAGGGTATATTGAGACAAATTTTGCATATTTATATTATTGGTAGCTTCTAAATCGTTAAAAAAGTTAATACCTATATTCTGAATGTGAGATTTGAAACTTTTAATCTTAAGAGCATTACGTATGTCGTCATTACGCATGTATCTTATGGCTTTGACGATCATACGTATTAAAGAATTTTGCAGGGTATCAAGTATATTAATATTTGTTTTAGCGGCATAACCCCAAACTGGACATGCATAAGCTAAGATGGGACGCATAACGGCTGTATAGAGAAGCACTTTGTTTTCTATACTTAAATGAGAATTCCGGCCAAGGAACCGCCGGCATGACAGTTTGGGTTATTTTATGCGCCAAGCTGTTTTGTTTTATGAGCTGTGCGCATTACTTAAACGTGAATTTAGTACGTAATTGGACGTTAATATTTTAAACTAAATTTGATTACAAATCAACGCGAAATCCTTCCTCTAATTTAAAAGTTTATTTCGAAATTAAAAAAAGAACACGGCTAATAAATATTTATTAAAAATTTCAAAACAAAACATTTTTTATGTCCTAAAATTTGCTAATATTTTGATGATTAAATTAGAATTTTAAATGGAAAAATTGCTTAATATATAACAAATATACCTGTATTGATATTGCATCATGAAGTAAGTGATGATTAATATTTTGTTTTTGACCCCCTCGTGGAGGGGTACTATGATTAATTTAGCCATTTGGTATTTAATCATGTTATCAATTTGGTAATACGATTAATTACCAATAATTATGCTTTTGATTATTAATCATACCATAAGATTATTAATCATAATCTTATTTTATGATTGATTGCACATAGAGAACTATCCTTTATGGCTCGGCTCATATTCTCTTTTTCAATCTGTAAACTGGGGCTAAGAGTTAGTTCCCCTTGTATAAATTCTGTTTTCATTTTGTACTTAAAAGTTGCAACGCCAATTGAGAGGGCACTATTGAGAATGTAATATCAATTTGACCCTATCAAGCTTTTTAATAAATTTACATGATAAATATTACCAAAGGCCACAAACGACAATAAACTATTCCTAATACTTTCATTACAATACGTTCAGTGAGAGAAGTTAAAATTGTTAATATAGTACTGAGTATGCTTTCAAATAAAAATTCTGTTGTTGTTGTTGGAAGGAAGGTTCGTTCTGGGTACCTTCCGTTACGAATGAAATGCAAGTACGCTAACCATCACGCCAAAACGATCGTCTTCGCGGGATGTTGGTACAAGTTCATATAGATATCACACCGTTGCATTGCTAATACCACCTGTCTCAGTCAGATCGAGGCCCACGAAATTATTCATGGCAAGGGGCTAGATGCACGCCTGTCGTTGGCCGTAGCCTTGAGCACCATATAGGTGACAGCACGATGTAGCTCAGTTCCACTCCAATTTTGAAAGAGAACACCAGGGGGGAGGGCCAGGGGCCCTGCCACCAACCTCACGAGAGAAGTCGTGGCTCGACAGCTGTTTAGAGTACCCCCTTGCCGCGATGGCACTATACATTTACAAACATCCATGCGTTCTCTAGAATTCGAACCAGGCCCTACGGCACAGCAGTCAGCGTCGCTAACCTCTATACCGGATGGGTGACATAAAGATTTTAATTTAGCACACCTTTAAATGAATCCATATTTACAGATTTATTATAAGTGTTATGACTAGAAGAGATGTCTTAAGGCATGGGTCAACTGGTCAAGACCTCGTCTCGCTCTCGACTCAGCCTTAATAAGATCACAATTCGAATAATTTCAAAAGGTCAAATGTTATTTCCGGTTGTTTTCTCCGAAAAGGGGGAATTTCGGTCGAACTGGCTATATATGATGACCGCCGTCCCTGTATAGGCCTAGGCCTATCATCATTACTCATTCATTCAAAAGGTGGTAGTGAGTCAAGCCAATTTGTGTGATTGTAAGTCATACAATTTATTTTTTTCGGGTTTGTACAGAGTGTTTTTTTCCCAGGTATAGAAGTTTAAGTTGGCATTACTTTCCAAGATTGCGACCGATTTAACAGCTGTCAAGTGATTTATTCTCAGTTTGGTTTGGCAATTGATCATGAATAGACTCACGCCTGAACAACGCTTTCAAATTGTGCAATTTTATTTCGAAAATAATGGTCGCGCGCGCGCGCGATTTTCATAAGCGAATTTTGTTAAGCGATGAAGCGCACTTCTGGTTGAATGGCTACGTCAACAAACAAAACTGCCGCATTTGGAGTGAAGCTAATCCACAAGTGTATGTCGAAACACCGTTACATCCAGAAAACTCACTGTTTAGTGCGCTTTATGGGCTGGTGGAATCCTTCTTCAAAAACGATGAAGGCCACAACGTTACAGTCAATGGTGATCGGTATAGAGCCATGATTACTAACTTTTTCATTCCTGAATTGAACAATCATGATGTCCAGGAGCTGTGGTTCCAACAAGACGGCGCAACATGTCACACAGCTCGTGCCACAATCGATTTATTGAAAGACACGTTGGGTGACCGCCTAATTTCACGTTTTGGACCTGTGAATTGGCCTCCCAGATCTTGTGATTTAACACCGCTAGACTATTTTCTGTGGGGCTATGTAAAGTCATTGGTCTATGCGGATAAGCCACAAACGCTTGACCATTTGGAAGACAACATTCGCCGTGTGTTTGCCGATATACGGCCACAAATGTTGGAAAAAGTCATCGAAAATTGGGCGTCCAGATTGGACTACATCCGAGCCAGCCGTGGCAGTCCTATGCCAGAAATCATATTTAAAATGTAATGCCACAGGATTATCTTTGGAATAAAAAAAAATTCATGTCAATCGAATTATACATCGTTGTTTTATTGCAATCTAAAGTTCTATACCTCTAAAAAAACACCCTTTACAAGTATTTGACAACGTATGCTATGTACTGTCTACTATTAAGGTTCATACATGAGACCTACATTTGTGTAGGGTCCCAGCGCCTACTTTTGAGTAGGGCCTCAAGGCCTCAAGAAGTCTTAAGATGTCCCTGATGACTAGGTATTATTTTTTTGAAATTTATTTCATTGTTATCACAAGTTTAAAGCACCATAATTCTATAAATATGAGTTTCCTTTCACTTTCCAAAGTGAGTGAGTGAATATTAGCGTCGCACTGTTCAGCTACACGAAGGCTTTTGGCGACGGACCTCGTAATTTTGAACCATGGTCAAGTGACGAGGACGACACCTGAGATAGAAATCCCCTCTCCTAACTACCACACTAACGGGAGGACGCGTTTGAGCTTTCGACAGATTTACCGTGCATCTCTCCCCAACACGGCGGGTCTTTAGTGGTACTGGGCTCGAACTCGTGACATGCCAGCCACGATCCGATACCTTGACTACAAGGCTACTGCGGCCATTTCACTTTCCAAAAGTTGCAAATAACTAAAAACTAATAATAATAATTTACAACACTCATTTGTCTATAGTAGGGGTGACGATCCTTTACGGATCAACGTGCCATTTTTTTCTAAAGAAGTGTTTAATGAGGTACAGACGTGCCGTTAAATAGTTTTTACTTGTGATTATTATAAAAATAATAAAACTAAATATTAACAACACAAAATTCTTTATTTACTACGAAAAAATACTTTTTGCACTGTATAGTTGTAAATGTTTTAGTTATATGTGTAATTCAAATTAACCCTTTATCTACCGCATCATGATTTACTGCGGTTTTTTTCATGCAATATTTTTTTTTGGATCACTGCATTAAAAATTAAGAGATATACATAAACAAAATACTATACGCATAAAACTATTTCTCATCGAGTTTCCTGAACTTGAAACATCTTTCACCTCTCTTAAATGGGTGCCGGCACAAGAATATGAAAATGGGAAAACAGCATTATTTTTTCCATCGGGATTTTTACTTCGATGAACAGACATTTTTATTTTTAAAATATTAAATTGACTACAGTATAAAAACTAGAAAATTAAACAGTCTTTGATTGAGAAAATCCTAAATCGAAATAAATGCTATGAAATCCTTTGGCAATTTTATATTGATTATGTTTAAGGAGATTAGCTAACAGTGTTGAGAACTATAAAGAAAAAATTGATACGTTTATGATTTTTTTACTTTATAAAAGACATTTAGATGAATATTGAATATTTGATTACAAAATTGAGAATATTTGAAGTAGTATTACTCCCTCTTTTTTTGCTTTAATTCTGTGCTCAATTTTACTTTCTTTATATGAACTAAATTATATTATTTTCAGGGATGTCTCAAGACTTTTTGAGACCCTGGGTCCATTTGCAAAATTAGGCCCCACCTGTGATTCTTAAATGTAGACAGTATACAGCAGGGGTGGCAAACTTGCTGCTCACAGCGAGCGTTTTTGCGGCCCGGTCTGTATATTTTTTGACACACAAAATGTAATATATATTATAAAGCGAAAGTTTGTGAGTATCTTTGTGGGTCTTTCACGCAAAAACAACTGAATGGATTTTAATGAAACTTTACAGTAATATAGCTTATACATCAGAATAGCACATAGGCTATAATTTATAGCATAGACTATAATTTATAAAGATATTGCATGAAGTGTCCAAAATATAACGATATTTGTCAAGTAAGTAGGAAAAAATTCAGCCATCTGTGAGCAATTCTAGCTTGCGCTGCAAAAAAAAAAAAAAAAAAAAAAAAAAAAACCACGTCTTCATGTATCTATCTTTTGTTTGTGAAAAACCTTTTTTGTTTTGGCAACGCAAGGTGCTCGCTTCTAATTAATTCCTCTGATATAATGCCTGTTTTTTTATTTCAGAATCAAACTAAGTTTTGAAGGGAGACGTTGTTATAAATCTCTCTTTATTTTAATGTTTTTTTAACATCTTATTATGCACATTTGGTTGTAAGAAATTTGTCTTTTTTCCAAATAAATAATTTTATCAGTTCTGATACTTAAAGTAAATAAACTTTCTCTTTCACACTGCATCATTTGAACAAATTTTCAAAATTTGTTTGTGATTAGCAGTTAATTATAACGCTATAATTTTAATTGAATAGGCAGATATAATTATTTTTATACTTAAAAACGCAATAACTACTGTACTGTATTTTTGGAGTGTGAGAGTGAGTGAATATTAATGTTGCACTGTTCAGCTACACGAGGGCTTTTGGCAACGGATCACGTAATTTTGAACCATAGTCAAGTAACGTGGACGACATCTGAGCTTTCACCCCTTTCTCCTAACTACCACTCCACACCAACTTAGAAGGAATATTCTACCAATAATTAGCAGGAATATTCTTTGAAATCCACTCTTCCAAGATATATGGCAGCACGAGTTCCATGATGAGTATCTTAGCGGAAAAAATAGTTCGTCAAAATTTAAGTGTCTTATGTTTTTGTATGTTAATGAAGACCTTAGAAAATGATTTGACTACTTATTTTAAGTGAATGGTATACATAATTAATTTTACAGTGGAATATCTTAAATTAATTTATTAGCTCTAACGGATTAAATTTTCCAAAGTGGAGTATTTTGTTTATGTATATCCCTTAATTTGTAAATGTAGTGATCCAAAAAAAATATTGCATGAAAAAAACTGCAGTAAATCATAATGCGGTGGATAAAGCATTAACGTGCATCGCGCCCCTACACGGCAGGTCTTACGAAGCTCTAATAAAGCTGGAGCTACGAAAGTAGCTAGGCATTTGCCAACTTGATTCTATCGTTAACATTTCACTATGTTTTTCATTGAATCGCCATTATAATTTAAGAAACGGCGTTGCTTGCGAATATTACAATTTTAAAATAAAATAAATACAACAGAAAGTAATATTAATGTATTACACTTTCAGATATAAACTATTTACACTACTTTAAGCGTTCATTACGCAAAACTTTTAACAATGTGTTACTTTTGGTGAGCAGAGATCAGCTTAGGGAGGTATTTTGAAAAATCGACCCTCAAGAGTGTTACGAGGAATTATAAATAAAAAAAATCCTTTTTATCAGCTATTAGATCTACATACTTAAAATTTAACAAAGGTTTTTTTTCTTTCTCTTTTGTTTAGCTGAGATATGCAAAAAGCTTTTTTTGTTTAATTTGCAATTCACATAAAATTAACTCATTAAAAACTTCTCTTTCCTTCAATCCGTGTTGTTTAATTCTTCAGTTCACCTGTGCGAAGAACGGGTATACCAGCTAGTATATAATAAATATTAAATATTCTCCCGAAATAGGAAAGGTAGTAGCAGAGAAGAGATGTCAAGTGTCAGGACGTACATATTAAATTTTTCTTGTTCTTTTATATATGTTTATTATAATGTATTATTCGAAATAAACCAACGTTTCTATGAATTTTGATTTTCTTTGCGACCCTCCTTAATTTAAACCTTATTTATTTGACCCAAGCCAGCCATTGAGTTTGACACTTTTGGTATTGATGGGGGGCCGCCTTTCCCTAAGGATTACAACAGTAATTTTTATATCGGCCCTGTTGTTGTTTACAGGAAAAGGAATTTCTCACCCCACCAAAAAGGGTGACGCGTTTCCCACGCCTGGAAGAAGGCAATGTACCCATAAATACATCATGGTATGGGATGTTTTTGGGAATTTCCCGCGTTTTGGGGGAGTCATGGACCGCGAGAAGATATCCCTCCGCTGACTCCAGACCAATCAGAAAAGCTGATTGTGTTTCGAAAAAGAATCCTCTCCAGAATACAGAAGTAAACCGCCGCGAAATATAAGCGCATGCACGACGAATTAAGACACTTCCGGCACAGCTGTTACAGATACACAAAAAGCGAATATCCTTGCAGAATCTATTCTTGATAATTTCACCGAAAATCCTAGACCTAATAATGATTATGATGACGTCGATGAGTTAATTAATAATACGGTTAACTCCTTCCTCTCCCTTCCTACTTCCACTACTACTGAAACTGCCTATCCCTCTGAGATTATTAACTATATTAAGAAATCTAACACTAAAAAAGCGCCAGGTAAAGATGGCATTAGTAATCGAATGACTAAAAATTTCTCCCTTAAAGCTATTCTCATTCTAACAATTCTAATTAATAAGATTTTAACTCTTAATTACTTCCCTAATTCTTGGAAAGAAGCCATTATTTTTCCTATCCTTAAGCCAGGTAAAAACAAAAATATTCCTTCTAGTTATCGACATATTTCCTTACTTTCCACCTTAAGTAAAATCACAGAATCAATTATACTGACTAGACTCAAAGAATTTCTCTATACTAACAATATTATCAACCCTAATCAGTACGGTTTTACAAATAAACTCTCTACTCTACACCCACATTTGAATCTAACGGAAGCAATCTCAGAGGGCTTTCAAAGTAAAAGAGCACCGGCGCAGTATTTCTGGATATCCAGAAAGCCTTCGACCGTGTGTGGGCTTATTGGTCTTACTTATAAACTTATAAATTATAATATTCCTCCTCCGCTCGTTTTCTACTTCACTCGTACAACTCTAATCGCTCTAATCAGGTTCGTGTCAAGGATACTTTGTCAACAACTAAATTTATTAACTGTGGAGTAGCGCAGGGCAGTCTGCTTGGACCCCTGCTGTTTAATCTTTACATTAACGACATACCAGAATACTCTCTCACTAAACTAAACATGTATGCAGACGATACAGCTGTGCACACTACATTTAAGAGAATCACATCAGTCACTTTTGCTCTAAACAAACACCTTAAATTGCTAGAAAAATACTACGACCGGTGGAAAATCAGCATTAATGTTGAAAAATCCGCCGCCGTATTATTCACTAAAAAACGTAAAATTCCACCACCACCTAAAATGTACAACACTACAATCCCATGGTCTCAAAGTACAAAATACCTTGGTATTACATTTGATAAAAATCTCACTTGGAAAACACACATTCAAAACACGCGTCAAAAATTCCGGAGATTAATGTTTAAACTTTTTCCCTAATTGGCCGGAATTCGGATTTATCTAGAGATAATAAAGTGCTTTTATTCACAGCCGTTATGCGTCCCATATTATCTTATGGGTGCCCAGTGTGGGGATACGCCGCTAAAACTAATATCAATATCTTAGATACTTTACAAAATTCAACAATCCGAATGATCGTTAAAGCCTCAAGGTACATGAGAAATGACGACATTCGGAAAGCTATTAAAATCAAAAAGCTTTAAATTCTATATCCAGAAAATAGCTAAAAAGTTCTTTAACTCTCTGCAATTCACTAATAATAGCAATATGATTAACTTAAATACCTATACTCCTCATGATTCTACTAAAAGACCGAGAAGAATACTTCTCGACTCATACAATCCGCCATAATTTTAATAGCCAGTGCAATTTTTGCACAACTATTGCTAAATTTATTAATTCTTTATTTATCTTTATTTCTCACCTTAAATTTTGTCGTATCCCCACCATCCGGGCTTGCCCCCTCCCCCCCTTTAGTCTTAATTTTCTCTTTTTGAGAGACTTGAGCAGCCTATGAGAGTCAATTTCATCTCCCGCCATACACCAATAAGAGAGCTTCCTTTCAGCTCTCCGCCATGATCACAGAAATCCGCACGACCCAGGAAATTACACCAACAATTGGCTCGACCAATCAGCTGCTTCCTACATGCTAGCAGGATACAGCCCACAGTCGTTCCTCATATATTTTTCGGATATGGGATGGAGGCTCGCTTCGCGAGCCATATGCCCAGAAAATGTCACCGTAGTCACCGTAATTAAGACACTCTCTGACACAAATTTTATCACCGATTTTGGTCTGACGACCCTTTGACAAAATGCCGCG
Source organism: Trichonephila clavipes (assembly GCA_019973935.1). Taxonomy (NCBI): domain Eukaryota; kingdom Metazoa; phylum Arthropoda; class Arachnida; order Araneae; family Nephilidae; genus Trichonephila; species Trichonephila clavipes. The sequence goes on along the minus strand of BMAU01017665.1, from coordinate 4,434 downwards.
GTTGGAGACTCGCGAGATGGCACACCATGTTTCCTCTCTCTCAGATCCTAATTCAGTTAAGTAATCATGTATATCCTTAGTATTTAATATAATTTCAATCTTATTGTAAATAAATTAAGTGTTAATTTAAAGAACGGCTTTTTAATTTAGTGTCCTGTTTTATTTGTCTTTAAAAGATCTAATGTTTAAACGTAAACTATAGTGTGACGCCAAATGATAAATTAGAACATGGGTATTATAAAATGGATCTAACGAAATAATTTAATCAATTTAACATTAAATCAAACGGGCGTTGCATTAGTATACAGCATGCGTTGTCAAATACTCTTACAAGCGGTAATCTGAAACAAATAAATGTGCACGACTCACAATCTTACAAACTGACTTGGCCGATTGCCACCTTTCGACTAAGTGAGTAATGATGGTGAATGGTGGTAGGCATAGACCCAGACAAGGACGACGGGCATCACATAACAATGCAGTCTTGTCGCTATTGCCAAGTGGCATATAGTTCAAAATTCTAAGTTTTTTGAAGAACATATTTTTAGAATAACTTTCAACCATTAAATTATTTGGATCATCATTCTATCGAGCCTGAGTAGAAAACGAGACGAAGCCTCACCAAGACCAAGGCGTTCCTGAACAATATGTAATATACGTTATAAAATACTCGTACAAACGATAATCTGAATCAAATAAAAGGGGATGGCTCCCAATGTCAAAAACCTACGCAAAAATTGGCAGGACTAATTGAGTGAGTGAGTGATTTTGAGGTTTAATGGCGTAAGGGCCAATCTTGGCCAAACACTCGTTAAAAAAAAAGAGACATTTGCTTTTAAAATACATTTAAAACATTAAAAGTAGAAAAATACTGAGAAATTTAATTAAATATGTTCATTTTGTATTATAGGTGTGTGGTCTGGACGGGAAAAGAAAAAAAGAGAAATGGGATGACAAGAAGAGGTTCGAAAATAGAGAAGAATCACTAGGGTACCCCGGGTTCGTTACACCCGTGTTTACCAAAGACAGTAAACCCCATGGGAAGAAAAAGATCTCTAGGGCACCTCGGGATTGTGACACCCGTACTCACCTAAAGAAGGTGAGCTCCCTGAGGGGAGGACTAATTGAGTATTGATGGTGTAAGGCAGTAGGTATAGGTCTAGACAAGGATAACGGTCATCACACAATAATTCAGTCTTGCCATTGTTGCCAATTGGCACATAGTTCGAAATACCTAGTTTTTAGGAGAATATTTCCAGAAATAACATATGACGATTTAAATTATTTGGGACATGATTTTACTGAGGTCGAATCGAGAATGAGATGAAACCCTCCCCCCCAGACCGAGGCCAGTGGCGTAACGTACACCCCTGCATTACGGGAAGCCCAGGGTTCGAGGGGCCCAAATCCTTACTGACGCCACGTATATACCCTTTGTAAGATCCGGCTGGGCTCTAGACTAATCCTCTCCGTTACGCCACTGATTACCACTCTATTACTTCATACTTTTGCAATAAATCACAAAAATTACGCAATTAAAACTAAATTACAAAAATATTTGATTCAATTTGTTAAAAAATTAAATTCACCATCTTATTTTTTATTATATTCTCCAAAAGATCAGGGAGTGGTAGTATATTTATTAATATTGATTTAAATATAAAGAGGGAAAGAGGCCGTTTTTGATTACGAATTCAAGCTCGAAAATTTCCATAATAAATCAGCTTACAATTATCTTTAAATTATTCATACAGTAACACCGATCGGTAACTGTATGAAACAGTATATAAAAAGGATAATTTTCAATGTCCGAAATTTTTATCCATTAATCTTTTTTATTTATTTATTTATTTTTGCTCAATTATTGGAAAAAGATTTTTTTTTAGAAAAAAGGACACACAGCACAATCTAATCCTTTTAAAGATAAAAATCAAAGAGTTTATGTTATTTCATTACATTTACATGCAAAAAGTTCTCATGTGTAAAGGCCAACATTTCCTTTAACAGGTTATTATTCCTATCAATAGATAATTATTATTGCATAATGGTTGATCAGAAGGGGGGAAAAAAAGGCCGATTTCTCTGAATGAATTAGGGAAAAGCTTAAACTTATTTAATCTCCCTTCAGTATATAAGTCTGAAATGAACATATCCTTTTCCTACTATATGAACTTAGTTGCTATGAACAAACCCGCGAGAACAAAGACTGTCTTCGCTGAGATCCCGAACTAAAAACGCGCAACACATTTTCAAACAAAAAAATATCTAAATTTTCATGAATGAGTGAGTAAATATTAACGTTGTACTGTTCAGCTACTCGAGGGCTTTTGGCAACGGATCTCGTAATTTCGAACCATGGTCAAGTGACGAGGACGATACCAGTGTTGGCACTCCCTCTCCTAACTACATCACCACACCACAACAACGGGAAGACGTTTGAGCTCTCGACATATTTAACGTGCATCGCTCCCCTACAAGGCGGGTCTTTAGTGGTACTGGGCTCGAATTCATGGCATGGAATTCATGGCCACAATCCGATTTCTTGACCACTAGGCTACCGCGGTCCCTTCATGAAAATTTGCTACATTGTATTTCATTCATCTGATTACACTATAGCGTTTTCATTCAGCTATGCTAAATAATTAAGAGATGAAATTAATGTTGATTCTTCCCCCATCACTCTCTGAATCACTGTTACTGCCTTTGCATGATGTATTTTCTATTAAATCATAATATTTGTTTTTACTAAAACTATTCAAAATAAAGACGTGAAATAATTAAAAAACATATACAGTGACTCTCAAAATTGAGAGTACACTTAATTCCGAATTCACCATCGGATCACCAGGTGTAGAAATTAATATGCTATGTTAACGCACTTTTGTACATTTAAAATGCATACATTACTCTTCAAATAACATTAAATGTAAGACATGGAAATTGGTTGAAACAAAAATATGAAGGTTTGAAAGAAAAAACTACACATTTTAATGTCACAAAAAATTGAGGGTACACTTCTTTAATCACTATGCAAAACTACCAGTAATTTTTTAAATATAAATTTGATAATAGATCTATAATAAAAGGAAGGCTTTCACACAAAGGCTATCTGATAACAAATTTATGTTTGTGATTTGATGTCTTGATTAAAATGGAGAATCGGAAGGAAACGACGATCGAAGAGAGAAAAAACTTGTTATTAAACTGTCAAATGAAGGTAAATCCCAGCTGAATATTGCTAAAGTAGTTGGACGAAGTGTTAACTGCATCCAAAAAATCCTGCAAAAATTTAAGAAGACTGGTATGCTGGCAAATAACGAAGGAAGAGGGAGAAGGAAAATTATGAACTCCATAACCGAGCGAAGAGTTATACATCAAGTGAAGATTGATCCTAAAATTAGTGCTCCTAAAATTGCAGCCAGTACCTCTAATACTTTAGGTCGATCGATTTCTGCAGAAACGGTACGAAGAGTCCTAAGAAAGGCTGGCTATAATGGTAGAGTAGCTCGAAAAAAGCCCTTAATTGGTAAGAGGAATAGAGTCAAGCGATTGAAATTCGCTAAAGAACACATTTTAAAGCCTCAACAGTTTTGGAACGAAGTCATTTTCAGTGATGAGTAAGTTCAACATCTTCGGCAGTGACGGTCGTCGTATGGTGTCGCGTAAACCAAATACCTCACACCACCCAAAACACACAATTCCTACTGTGAAGCACGGAGGTGGGTCGGTGATGGTTTGGGGGTGTATGGCTACGTCGGGGGTGGGAAAGCTAGTATTCATTGATGGAATCATGCACAAGATGGCTTATCTTAATATTCTGCAAAATAATTTGAAAGAAAGTGCTGATAATTTGGGATTGGGGTCGAATTTCATATTCCAGCAAGACAATGACCCCAAGCACACTGCGTTTGTTGTAGAAGAATGGCTGCTTTACCATTGTCGGAATCAACTTACAAAACTTCCACAGTCTCTCGACTTAAATGTTATCTATCATCTGTGGTCCCACCTTGAGAGATCTGTGCAAAAACATCAAATTACAAGCAAGGAACAATTGAAAACGGTACTGCAAGAAGAATGGCTGAATATTGCTCCCTAGACCACTAGACATCTTGTGGAATCGATGCCTCGGCGATTGGAAGCTGTCATATCAGCAAAAGGTTATGCTACTAAATACTAACTCTTTATTATTCATGATTTATGCAGGAAAATAGATGCGTGTACTCTCAATTTTTGTGGCTATTAATTTCTGTTAATTTTTCTTTATAAGTTATTATATGTATGTTTAAACTAAGAAATATTTTGTTTTATCATTCAAAATAATGAATTATGATCTAATAAACGCATCTATGCTTAAAGGTTTTAATTATTTCCCTCATTTAATATAATTTTTTCATTCTAAACATTGATTCCCGTTTTAAAAGTAGGTGTACCCTC